>CM061542.1:110002253-110602253 GCA_030864215.1 Capsicum pubescens
TCATTGTGTTTTAAAATTAAAGGTTCACACCTATTTGATAAATTTTATACATAAATTTATGCTTCACGTTGAAAGTATTGAATTCAGATGAACTCAGTGCGAAAACTCTGCATCCACTTTGGTGAAGAGAATAATGGAGGAAGTTTTCTATGGTGTTAACAATATGATTTCAAAAGAAAAATAGGTGATACCCGAAGAATAAAAGATTATGAAAGAACGCAGTTGGTTGTGATTTGAGGTAAGTTTTCTTCATATTTTTTTTCTACTGTCGATTACTATTTTCTAATAATGTTATTTTTTCATATATAGTTTTATTTATTGACAAAATACTCACGTGCAAAACACGTACACTAAACTAGTATATTAAAAGTGTGAAGGGCCTTAGAAATGTCATTTGAACTTTTTGCTCTTCTTTAAAAGTTTTTGCTTTAGACAAAATCATCTTTTCACTATTTTTTCTAATATTTAAGAGTTGAAAATTAATTAGATATATTTATGGTAAAACCTTTCACTATTTTTTTCTAATATCTAAGTGCTGAAAATTAATTAAATATATTTATGGTAAAACCTTTCCTTACCCTCTATTTGGATGGTAGTTTCCCATGGTATGGTATGGTATAGTTTTTAAGAGAACCATGTTTGTTTTGATTGTTTCTTAAAATGTATGGTATGGTATTATTTAATTTTATGGTTTGGTAACCATAAAAATTCTCATTTTATGTAAGCTCCGATTTGGTGGTATCCCATGGTTTGCTTATTTTTTTTTCAATGATACCCTAACTTAATATTATATAATCTTATTTTATCCTTCACCTTATATTATTTAACTCTACCTCCTACTCCGACCCCCAATCCCACCCCCCCTCCAACCCCACCATCCACCTTAATCCGCCCTCGCCCCCACCAAGCCCTTACCCAATTTATTTTAAAAAAATATTTTAAAAACTTGTTCTTATCCGACCCTCATCCCCAAACCACCCACCATCACCTACTAGCCCCTCTCCCCCCACTAAATTCTTTTTTATTTTTAAAATTTATTTTTTAAGATTTGTAAGAAAACCCTACCAGCTCTCCTACTTCCTGCCCCCCCCCCCCCCCCGAAGAAAAAGATATCATTTTTTAATTAATTTTTTTTAGAAAAAAATTAGAACTTTTTTCTTACCCCTACCCCCACCCCAAATATTTCCTTAAAAAAAAATAATTTTTTAATCCCACCACCCTTTATTATATACATTTTTATTATTTTGTGTTAAATATATACAAATACTTTTAGAAAAAAAAATTCTACTTGTGTTACGAACACAATAAAATAAGTAAAAAATAATTTATTTTCTTAAAAAATATTTTTTTTGGGGGGGGGGGGGATTCAATACCGAACACACTCGTAGCATATAGAAAAAAAACATTCAAATTTTTTACTTGTCGTCGGTGTCATGTCTCAAAACATCTAAAAGCAATGAAATTTTTTACTATAAAATATAAATTCGGTTACATTTATTTGATCTACTATTTTATTGACTTTGTTAGAATTTACATGAATTTAACAACTTAATATATCAACATGACATAATTATAATAAATTAGTAGGAAGAAAATTATTTTATTAATGATTATTAATAAATTTAACATTTATAATAATTAAGGGCATTTTAGTAAACTTACCAGTTACAATACAGTACCATACTATCAAACCAAACACTAAAATTTTCATTAAACAACAGTGAACAATACAATCTATCCAAACATTGTATTGTACTATACTGTATTGTACTATATCATACCATACAATAGCGTACATTATGAAACCATGGCTAACCACCATCCAAACAAAGTGTTATTAGAAGTCATCAGAATTAATGACAACTAATATTTTTTTTCATTAATTTTAGAATTCTAAATCAACTAAATTTGATTTAAAGAAGATTTGAAAAATTTTAAAATAAATATAAAACCATTAAAATAATTTTTTTTAAAAAAGTACCAAAATTTAAAAAATTTTAAGTACGTAATAAGAATGTACTCAACGAATTTAAAAAGATTTAACTTTAAAAAATAGACTATAAAAATAAGGAAGAATTTTAAATCTAGAAACAAAATAAATTAATCAACAATTAATGCCATTATTTATTATTTCTTGAAAAAATTAAAAGGAATTAAATAAATAAATTAACAAGAAAAAAATCCAACGAAAAAACTGGCAGTAAGTAAAAGAATTAATAACAACCAAAAAACCCAAAGAAAATACTTGAAACGCAACAATTTGATTAATACATATGTATTGATTATTTAATTTCTTGTAAATTAATATACATATAAAAGTGAATTGAAAGAGATAAATATACAATTTTGTTATTTAATTCATGTATAATTAATATCCACATAATTTATCTCTTCAAAATGGTCAGTCCATGTCCTTTTTTCTTATTTAAATCCATGTGTTTGGAGTTAAATAATTAATTCAATTATATTAATCCGCAATATTTATTTAGGACTAATATATTTTGAATTTAATATAATCCAAATTTCGTACGGATTTAAATTTAATAAAATTTCATTGCCCACATTGTTGTCACTATTTTTTTTTTTTTTTTGCATCATAATCATGTAGCTCTATCTTTGTCTCTTTCTATTGCTTTCATGTTTGTTAAAGTTTATGACAATTTCTTTATCTGAATTCACATATCAATTCTATATCAAAGGTTTTCTTGAAAATATATTATTGAATGTTTACTCTTAATCTTTGTATATAAATTTATCATCATTTTTAACAGAATATGCTTATATGTTTTTTTTTTTTTGGTTTTTCCTCCGATGTCCAGTACCCGCATTGGAGCTCGACTAATCCGAATTCGCACCGGGTAGGACCCCATTCGGGGGTAGCGCTCCCAACAGAGTTTGATGAAGTAGGTCATTTTGAAAGTGGTTTTCAGAGAACTTAATAAATAAATAGTTAAAGATATTATTAATAGAATCGAACACGAAAGAAATTATAAAAAATAGAACAATCTGAAAATTTAAAATAAAATAATAAAATTGTAGGTGTTTAGTTTTTGAATTGAGAGTGCTGAAATTTAAATTTTGAAAGTTTTATAATTTGCACAATTAAATTCGTTTGGTGTTTGAAATTGAATGAAAGATGAAATTTTTTAAAATGAACGAAGTTTGTAGTTGAAGTTAAATTGATAGACAAAAAAAAATTTGAAATGAGACATGAAAAGGGATGATTACATTCCTTAACTGATCAAAATATAAAGGTAATAGTCCACAATAAAATTAAAATAATTGCAAATGTGATTATTTATTAAGTATTAGTTGTAATTTCACTTTTAGTAATTATTTTTAATTTTAATATTTCATAATTAATTTAAAGTATGTTAAAAAATAAATAATATATTATTTTAATGTGAATACACAACTCCGCGCATCGCGCGGATACCTATAGTAGTGTACCTTTAAATCAGTGACACTAAATTAGAAAACTGTTCACATGGACAAAAATACTATCACAATTTCTACCAAAATCAAGTAAACAACCTTGAAATTTTGACAAAAGCAGGCTAGTAAATCAATCTGTGGTCTGGATGAGGTAGAACACTAGCACATAATAGGCTTTATTTCCGACTTCGAACAAATGATGTTGAAATAAAACATCAATGGTTACTGCAACATAAGAGAAATCAAAATAAGAGATATGCATATTTATACTTATATTGTGAGGCAGAGAAATTATATCCGATAGGCAATAAAATAGCGAAATACAAAGTAGATGGTAATACATATCAAAAAATTTAACATTAGTGCAAAGATCTAACTTTTTGGATGACTCGTCATTCACTTTTATAGTGGAATAAGAGATTTTTTTGTCATCTCTTCATAGTTGAGAAGCTCCTTTCCATAATCACTATTCTCTTTGTTTTCTCTCATGTTTAGCTACCCAAGCACGATAAAAAATGGGCCTTAAGCCTAACGTAATAGGAAAAACTAGCATCACGGCCTAAGAGTGTCCAAAGTCCTGCAAATAGTCCTTCCTATCCCTAAATAACCAATGTTGAAACTCAACATGAACCGAAAAAACTAAAGTTTGACTAAGAAAACTAATGGTAATTAATATTTTCAAACAGTGAAGCTTATGCAACAATAGCTAAAAAATTTGAAAATTCAGACAAATTAGAAACTAAAATTATGGAACATATAGTGATATCGTATTCAGTTTCAATGGAAAGTATTGTAGCTAAGTATTTGATATCAAAACTATGTTCTTTGAACTTAACCTGAGTATGGTGCTCCACGGAGGGTGCATTCAATCTGAATTTGCATTGTATAAAACCATTTGTGGGTAGCACTTCTATCAAAAAATTTTCTATACTCACAACTCAAAACTGAGACCTCTAATTTCGAAGCAGTAGCCCCATCCATTAGAATCTGCATCAAATCTTCAAGAATTCTCTTCATGACTTAAAAGAAGAAGATAATCTCCTATGTTACGTTAATTGGCTTGTATGTAAACACAATTGAATAGATGGGAAAGTAAATAAACAAATGCATAGTTTCTATAGTGTCGACTCTCCACCTTCGCCGCCCTACATATTTATACGGGAAAAGAGTCAAATTTACCTTTCTATTTTAAAAAATTGACTAAATATATCCTTCGTCATATTTTGAGGTTAAATTTTTTCTGGTTGTCATATTTTGGGGCCAAATTTACCCCTCTACTTCGAAAAATTGGTTAAATATATCCTTCGTCATATTTTAGGGTCAAATTTACCCATGATTTCATACTTTGGGGTCATATTTATCCTCGTTGTTAAAAGAATTTCACTTGTACCCTTCCTTTAACAAAAAACCCAAATCAACATTAAATGACCCATTTTTAAAAATAAAACACACAAATTAAAAAATAAAATACAATGGGATTACACAGAAACATAAAATTAGAGTGTGTTTTATTTAAAAAAATGAGTCATTTAATTTTGATTTGGGATTTTTTGTTAAAGGAAGGGTACAAGCAAATTTTTTTTTAACAACGAAGATAAATATGACCTCAAAGTATGACATCATGGTTAAATTTGACCTCAAAGTATGACGAAGGACATATTTAACCAATTTTTCGAAGTAGAGGGGTAAATTTGGCCCCAAAATATGACAACGAGAAAAAATTTAACCTCAAAATATGACGAAGGATATAATTAGCCAATTTTTCAAAGTAAAAGGTTAAATTTAACCCTTAATACCCAAACTCTCATAAACATAATTGTCTCTCAACCATTCAACTTTCTTTCTCCTCCTTCCACTAATAATACGATATTAGTTTCTCATATATTTTAGGAGCATTTTCCTAATTCTACTTTCATATATTTTAGTAGTCTACATTTAAATATTACCTTCCCATAAATTAGAAGAAGTCTTTTTCTATTCTCTTTCCATATATTTTGAAAGTCTACATTAATTCCTCATATTTCCATTTCCATAAAAATTTCTCAATTTTTTTGTTTTTATCAAATTAATTAAATCATGCAGAGTTAATTAATAGTTCCATGACAAAGAATAACTCAAATCTACCATAAATACTACTACTAACTAACTACGTTTTCATTCATTCTATAAAGAAAATGTTAGAGCTAATACTTTATTATCGGAAAAGGGTCAAAAATATTCCTGAACTATCTAAAATGGATCAAAAATACCTTCATTAATTTTTTGGCTAAAAAATACCTCTCTATTAAATATTTGATTAAAAAATGCCCACAGAAGTCCACCAAGGACACCACCTAGATAAAAAAAAGCCATCTGAACATTCCACATCAACGTCCATGTGTATAATTTTTTTTTTAAAATTCATCAAATAAATAAACCCGACCCGACCCAATAATCAAAATAGCCGATCTTTTAAGCAAATGGAAAACTGGTCTATTGATCAGCAGAGTCATTTGACTTAAAATCCCCCCACTCCCCTCCCCCTCCCCCCACCCACCAAAAAAAATTGATGCATCTAGGGTTTTATGAACTATCGTGTTTTTCTGAAACTAATAAAGAAGCGGCTTGAATTCTTTGGTGTTTAGGTACGTGACTGTAGCTTCGTCTGTGAGTTCGACTTGGAGCTGTGAGTTCTTCCCTCTTTCTAATTTTTCTATTAGGTTAAAATTTTTTGACTTAGGATTTAAAAATTCGAAATATTGCATGTTCTTTTAACAACAAAATTTCAAAATCTTACATGCAATGGTGTTATTATTTTGGGTCAAACTGATTCGGACATGAAGATGGGTTAGGGTTTATCTATTTCTTTGAGAATTTGTCTTGTATATATTGTGGTCCTAAATTTTCTTTGTTCGATTATGTGTGGTCCTGAATTTTCTTTGTCCGACAGATTTTATCTTTTATATTTTTTAAATCTGATTATGTGTGTATTGCATTATATTATGCAAGTCTGATTTGTATGATCTCAATGCCTTTTTTCATTGTTTATTATTGCACTGTTAGTTGAGAGTTCCTTTTTCTCTATTTTTTAAGTGCAAAATACGTGTGACCAATGTTCCTTTTTCATTATAAATTTTCTAAAGTGCTTACTTTATTGATATGAGGTTATATGTATTTGTTTTTTATTATCCAAATCTGATTATGTATATATTGTATCAAAATTGAATTGTGTGATCTTAATATTCCTTTTTCATTGTTTATTTTTGTGTTGCTAGTAATAAGGTCCCTTTTTTTTTTTTTTAAATGTAAAATATATGTAGTTCTTTATGTTTTGCTTTTTCATTTTTTAAAGTTTCGAATTCCTTAAATTGATAAATCTGAAATTCATCAGTAAATCTGAGGTGTTTACTTTTATGATATGGTCCTCAAATATGATTTTGTGTGTTTATTTTTTTCAGACAATTAAACATGAAAGATTTATTTTCCGACCTTATGTTACACTATAGGGGTAAATGGATCAAAATCCCCTAACTAGTATATGAAAAGAAATATGTTGCTGCTAGGAGAGACATTGCTTTTGATATGATAGATTACTATAAAATAGAAGATGACTATATCAAAATTTTGGATTTGTGGCTGTGAAACAACTAATTGTGAAAGGACCATGTAGGAAATTTTTCTTGGTTGAAGGGTCTGAAGGGATTAAAATACTCCAGTTATTATTAAATGAATAGTTCAATGTGATTCATATTTTTGCTGTTGATGATTCCGAAGAATCAGTTTCTGCTCCAACTTTAATACACCATACTGCCACACACTTTATTGAGTGTGAATATATAACTGATGCTGAATCAGAAACTGATTCTAATGATAATGGTGAGTCAAATGATGAAGAGTATAACTTTGAGAAATTAGAAGTCATCAAAATACAACAGAATAGGAAAGTGAATGAGAAAATTGATCACTACAAAAAACTTCATCTTTCAATGACCTTTAAGGACAAGAAAGAGGCTAAAAGAGTTGTGGATCTGTATCCCCTTGCAAATAAGAAACCACTTAGAGTGAAGCAAAGTGGCAAAACAAGATTGAGGTACATATATGAGAATGGCTACCCATTTGTCATTTTAGTGTCATTAGATGGCAAGGGTCCGGGATTTAAGGTTAAAACCTTAATTGAAAAGCACACTTGTGAGGATGCATTTACAAATCTTAGAGCCACCACTACTTCTTTATCCCAATATTTCAAGGGTAAAGTGTAGAATAATCCCAAGTTTAAGATCAAAGATATGAAACAAGACTTGAATGATCAGTTTCATCTGAATGCTAATCCATCAATGTTGAAAAGGGCCAAGAGGATGGTACTTCAAATAATAGAAGGCAGTTCTTAAATAAGTACAACAAGTTAGAGGTTTATGCAAATGAGATTAGGTTGAGCAATTCGGGCAGTGATGTAGTGATAAATTTATCAAAGGATGAGTTGGAACAAGGCAAAAGAAAATTTCTTAGAATGTACATATACTTCAATGCACTAAAGTTGGGATGGAAAGAAGGGATGAAACCCTTCATTGGATTAGATAGAACCTTTTTGAAAGATCATTGCAAGGGACAACTACTTGTGGCTATAGGACAAGATTGTGATAATTGCTTCTATCCTTTGGCATGGGCTGTAGTGGATAAGAAAATATCAAGGACTTGGACATGGTTTCTACAACTACCAGAGAAGTCATTGAATCTAAAAAATGGTGAAAGTGTTACTTTCATCTCTGACATGCAAAAGGTAAATTTAAGTTTATGAATTTGTGTTTATCTAAATCCTTTGTCCACCTTTTATGCTTTTTATATTACTGAATATTAATTTGTTTTACATGATCAGGTACTTTAAGATGATGTAATTTTTTTTGTACTTTTTGGCTAACTATTCATGGATAATCATTTACAGGTATTGTGTTAGGCATGTTGAGGCCAACTGGATGAAGAGATTTAGGTCAGGAGAGATGAAAAAACTACTTTGGTAGGCTGCATGGAGTACTTATGAAGAAGATTTCGAGGACCAGTTGAGTGCACTTGGTGCATTATCCGAAGAAATTGCCAAAGACTTGTTGAGATTTGAACCAGTGAAATGGTGCAGGGCATATATGAACACTGTTTGCAAAAAATCAAATGGTGGATAATAATTTTACGAAGTCCTTTAACTCTTGGGTATTGAAACCAGGAGGCAAGCCAATATTGAAGATGATTGAAGACATAAGAGTTAAGATAATGAATAGGTTGAAAGATAAAGAAATCGAGGGAAACAACTGGAAGGATGATTTCAGTCCTAAGTGCATGAAATTATTCATTACTCATAAGAAGATAGCTCAATTTTGTACTGTTAATTTCAATGGTGATATTGTCTATGAAGTGACTGAAGGTGAAAATAGGCACATAGTGAATTTGGTGGAAAAGAAATGCACTTGTAGGTCTTGGCAGTTGACTGGAATTCCCTGCCCTCATGCCATCAAAGCTATGGAGGATAACAAAATAAAACCCGATCTTATGAAGAAAGAAATAAGTATGTGGTACAGTAAGGAAACTTAGAAGACATACAGGGCAAAGTTGCTTCCTACAAGAGGTGAAAACTTTTGGAATATTTTGCCAGAACATGAAATGGATCCACCAAATTTTGTGAAAACCGTTGGCAGACCAAGGACCAAAAGAACAAGAAAAAAAGATACAACAATTAAAAGAGCAAGAGAATAGGCTCACTCAAGAAAGAGAACTAGAATGACATGTAGTAAGTGTGGTTCAGTAACACATAATTCAAGGAAATGCAAGGTAACAATGTTATGCATATCTATATAAAAGAATGAATACTTACATAAGCTGATTTTATGCAATTTACTTCAGTTTGCTGAAGAAGAACAAAGGGAAGGATTGAAGAGAAGAAGGGATAGAATTTAAGAAGAGGAAGAGGTTCAAGAAGAGGTGCAAGAGGATGTGTATGCTATTAATTGTTCAACCCCTCAACCAACACAAGAAAAAGAGGACTATTTCATTCCCATACCTGGGCTGTCACAACAAAAATATAAACCATTTGGTCCTGTCAGAGAGCCTGAAATTGATCCACCTTTGAGGCTTCAAACAATTCCTGAAGACACTACAAGGCTGTTGGTAAGACAAACATTCAGAATTTCATCCTCTTCTGAGAGCAGACTGATAGATTTTAGAGGTGATCTCACTGGAGTAAGTGAGCCTATAGATCTACCTTATTCACCCTTACTTTGAAGGGAAAAAAAGTTGTCACTAGTAATCAGTTGGAAAATGCAAGACAGAAGAAGCTGGGAAAGTTGAAGGCTACAAAAGATAATGGGAAATATCAAATTAAAAATGTTATGTCTAGTGCTAAGCATTGAATGCTTTTAATTTGTTTTTGGTTAAAGTTGATGCAAAATATTAAAGTGCATCTGTATTTATTTTTGCAGAATTTGGTAGATACCAAATAATGGATGCTTTTATTTTGGCTTTAATTTGGTGACACATTATTGTGTTGGTGACTTTATTATGTCTTCAGATTATTACTTACTGTTATTAATGCAGTGGTTTGTGATGAAGTGTGTTTATAGGTGAAGTGAAGTGGTTACTGGTGAAGTGTGTTTTCTCAGGCTATGTGGTGGGATTAAGTGTTCACTGGTTTTTTAATTTAGAGTGTTGTGGGATTAAGTGTTCACTAGATTAGGTGTACCATTCACATGTTTTGACAGTGTTGAAACCATTGTCAACATGATTTCCAGCTTGTACCATTCACATGGTTTCCAGTTCTCATGCTCCGGGGTGGTCTTTTTATTTTAGTTACTGTCAATGTCGTTTTCAGTTCTACTTTGAGTAATTTGATAGAAGAGACTATTTTCTGATGATTGACCAAAAATTAGTTTTTCTCATGTGGGATCGCATATCTGCTATACCTGAAACGTTTTGTTTCTGAATTTCAACTTACCACTATAGTAAACTTAGTGATCTTATCATTGCTCTTTATGCTTGTTTACATAGGTTGTAGATCAAAAATATTTTAAGCTTACCACTAAGTTGCAACCTCTGTGACTTGCTGAATGCAATAACAATGATAAGAGCATTTTGCTCACTCTTTCTCATTACATCTTCATTCGGATAATTTTCTACTTTCGAAGGGTATCGATAATAATCTCAATATGATCAAATTTGAGCCCATTCATAGTGGTGTGACCACTGGTGGAACTGGTATGCCAATATTTGATAAGCAACATCCTGGTGTAACAAGAAAGATAGGTTTGAGAGGTGCAAAATCAAAAAAGAATCTTGATGAGTAACCATCAAGAAAATTCACATTTTTCAGGGGAAAGACCCATTGCAGATCCAGCTAGGGTATGTGGAACTAAGATGCTTACATATGAGTGCCCTTTAAAACACCAATTCTAGCATATCTTTGAGCAGCAGTGGTACAAATGACAAATGACAAATGACAGTGGGAGTTGGTTTGAAATTCCTTTTTCTTCACTAAAGATTTCTACAATTTTTGAAAGAAAATGTTCTACCTAAGGAATTATTTGTTTGGTCTTTAAACTATCATTTGTAAGTGATAGGAGGGCTCCCTACAACAGCAATAAATACTGCACTGGTGTTTTCAATATTGCCACCAATGATATTTGGGTGTGTATTGCTGGAGCCAGTGAAAGTGTTGATAGATGCTGTTACATTGGCTAGTTGAATATCCTCTTGCATTTTGGTTAACATAACTTGATGTAGAACTTTTTAAAAATCAAGTTTTGAGCTTACTCCATATTCTGCAAAAAATGAATTCTAGAGATGTTTGGTGGGGTTATTTAGCAGCTTGGAGTATGCTTGATTTGATACATTTATTTAGACATAAGTATCTTCAAAAGTTTAAACTTCAAAGTAGAAAGGAATTACTTAATTGGCCAAAGCGTTTCGACATCATAAAAGGAATTGCACGTGGCTTGTTGTATTTCCATCAAGATTCTCGACTACAGATTATGCATAGAGACCTTAAAGCAAGCAATATTTTGCTAGATATAGAAATGAATCCAAAGATATCAGATGTGTTTAGCTTTGGCGTCTTAGTTTTAGCGATTGTGAGTTGCGAGAGACATAGAACAGTTTTCGATCAAGATCAAAACCTTAACCTTCTCGGACAATTAGGCACTCATTTTCTTTCTGTACAACACAAAGAAAATGTACAGAAAGGTTGTCTTTTTTGAAAATTCATGTCTGTTCAGAGCAGACATACCCTTTTACGTGAAACAGTGTGTCATTTCATTGAAGGGTTGCATTCCTTTTGAAACAACACTTCATTTCTACATGGCATTTCAAAACAATGCACCAGTTCAGAAAACAGTGCATCAATTCACTGCATCTGTTACTGCATGCATGTATAAATGGAGTATCAAACACTGTTTCAGACTGAATTTCTTTAATTTTGTCAAATAAACTTTGTCCAAAAAGATAGATCTCATCGATCGATCATTTGATAAATCCAAATGTATAAATGGAGTATCAAACACTCGGACTGAATTTCTTTAATTCTGTCAATAAACTTTGTCCAAAAAAATAGGTCTTATCGATCGATCCAAAGACAAAGCCAAGCCAAGCCGAGCGAGCAACGGCGACAGTGCAAGGCATCTCTTATTTCTTGCCTCACTTAGCATGTGGAAATGTGTTTCACAATATAAACACTTTAAAGCTTCTTTCTCCCATTAATGTGGGAGAATTTTAGTAAGCTTTCCTATTTTGAGCACACTTTTCATTTTGGTGTAAACTCAATTTTCTCTTCCACTTAATTCCCTCCATTTTCCATTCAAAACACACACATAGAACCCAACACTTCTATCCTCTTTCAAATTTCTATTGTACCTTGAATATAAACATTAGATATGTTTCTTATAATAACTTTGAAGTATGTTACTTAACGTGCTCTCCAGAAGTAATTAGCTATACGAATTAACAAAGGTTGTCATGTAATTAGAAATCAAAAAATCATATTATTAGTCAAAAGTTTTCACTTTGTAACTCTATTTCATAGTAAGAACATATATTAGAACTGGAGCCAGTGAAAGTGTTGATAGATGCTATTACATTGGCTAGTTGAATCTCCTCTTGCATTTTGGTTAACATAACTTGATGTAGAACTTTTAAAAAAAATCAAGTTTTGAGCCTATTTCATATGCTGCAACAAAATGTCTTCTAGAGATATTTGGTGGGGTTACTTAGTAGCTTGGAGTATACAGGAAGTTGACAATTCAGTTAGTGTAATGTGCAAATCTTACATTACTTTTCAGGAATGTTTGAGTATGGAATTAATATAGATGGTACTGCCTTCTCAAGCAAATGGAATTTTTTGGTGTGAGGTATAAGAGATAAATAGTCCCGAATAAAATGCGGGATTATTTTATCCCATGTTTGATTGGAGGTTTTAGTTAGTACCGTGATTATTTATCTCACCATTTTCACGATGGAATAAGTTATCCCATATATATAATGGGATAACTAATTCCAAAATTAACTATCCCGATATAACTCTTTTACAACCAAATGACCCCTTGAAGGTTTTACTTATTCTAGAAAAACAATAAAAGTAACAGTTACTACTTGATTAAAGATACTAAAATAATTTGAAGTGTTCCTGTCACTGCTTGTAGTAACTTTTCACCCTTGTTTTGTCTTCATAATCTGACTAATATCACCAATTACTATCATTTCAACTCGCACTGTACAAATAATGCCAAGTACAATAAGTCTCTCTCTACAGTAATAGTTTACACAAAGGTAGAATTAGTATATGCAATGTACATCATTGTCGGAACATTCCATCAACAATAAAACAAGAAAAAAAATGATTCATCCTGGAGGAAAACTAACTTACAAAGAAATCAAACTTATCTTAAATGCTTGCACTTCCGTTCCAACAACATATCGAATGTAATTTCATTAGTCAGATCAGGGAAGGATAGTATTTCCGATAGACCCCCGACTCAAGTAAAACATTTCGAAGTAACTTGAATAAGGAGAGTACTTTGAATTACACAAGAGAATAAATATGGATTTTGCATCAAAGTAGCAATCTTTCAACAAACTTAGAATATATAAACAGGCATGCTTCTGTGGTACAGATGTTATCAAGAACAATAAGATAGCATGTGTCTTCCAAACGCCTCAAGAGCATTTTCTCTAACTTGCAATACATTCAAACTGGACCATAAAATACTCAAGTTGAACTTGGCAACACATATACAATTGCATCGAGGCAATTTATGATTAGTGAGATATACATTTTATCCAAAATACAATTTCAGACAATTAGTGGAGGAAAAATAAAATAGCAACATCAATTTTCATTAACAAAGAACACAGCACATAACGTGCAAATAACAACTTTTAACATCTTGATTTTCTTTTCTAAAATCAGAACTTTTCCAGCTTCATCGGCTGAAATAAACTTCATCTTCAACCTTCTCTTGTAAGACTAACATTTTTTAACATCTTCATTTTTCAAGATGTATCGATAGTTCATAAAACCCGCATCAATTTTTTTGGGGGCGGGGGGAGGGGGATTTTAAGTCAAATGACTCTCCTGATCGATATACCATTTTCCATTTGCTTAAAGGATCAAATATTTTGGTTATTGGGTAGGGTCGGGTTGGGTTCATTTATTTGATGAATTTTAAAAAGAAATTATACACATGCACGCTGATGTGGAATGTCCAGTTAGATTTATTTTTATCTAGGTGGCGTCCTTGGTGGACTTCTGTTAGAGGAAGGGACATTTTTGAACCGAATATTTAACGGACGGATATTTTTGAGACAAAAAACTAATGAGTGGTTTTTGACCCTTTTTCATTTTATTATTAAGGAAATAAAGTCCTTTCAGTTCATTACTTGAATTTAATGTAATTGTGTCCTTTAACGTTTTACCTACTTCTATTTATTTCTTGCAAAACTATTATTTACATAATTTAAATAAGGAAAAAATTTAATATTACTATAACTTTCAACCTGATTTAAATAAAGAAGAATTTAATGCACAAATAGTTACAAAAAATAAAATCACACAAAGCATGCAAAGGGCATAACAATAAAACATTACAACCTAATGAAGGATTTATATTGACAATAGATTTATTATGCCCGTAGAAGTAGAACATCAAAAAAAAAAAAAAAACTAAATTTTTTTTCCATATTTTCAAATTTTAACATATTTTATACTGTCAGTTGAATTCCACATTTCTTTAACTACAAATCATTATATTGAATTCCATACCAAAATCGACCAATCACTTAAGAAAATAAGATTAGATAAATTAACAAAAGCTTTAATCTTTCCTTGCCTTCAATTGTGTGATATACTGATTAACGCACGTGATTACGACAAAAAGTAACAACAAACTTCAAAAATACAACATTATGTAAATCAAAAAAAGATAATTTTTCTGTGCCTTCAACTGCTTGATATTTTGATAAACGTACAGGATTACAAGTTTACAACAATAAATGTAACAACAAACTTCAAAAAAAATAATATTATGTAAATCAATAAAAGCTCTATCCCTTCTTTGCCATCAATTGTATGATATACTGATAAATGTGGACAATTTAGTTAAAAGTGACAAAAGAGTTTTAAAATGAGGTGTAGATGAATTAAGTTTTAATAATTGAGTGTAGGTCACAATTACTTTATTATGAATTAAGAAAGTTGGAAAAGTTTGAGAATAACCCATAAATTTTTTAATTTACACTTTGATCCAAATGTAAAACCTAATATAACAGAAAACAGAGGGGAAAAACACACGTTTCTCTCTCTTCTCATTCATTGTTGTTTTCTCTCTCTTCGCGATTTTTGTTGTTCATTATTGTTGCTGCTTTATTCATCATCTTCTTCTTCATTATCATCATTATCTTCTTTTTGTTGACCATTGTTGCTGTTGTTACCGCTACTGCTGCTACTTGACCAAATTTTTACGTCAAATTTTGTTTCATACATCACTTTGGCATTACTTCATAGGTGACTTTGGTAAGTAAAATTATGATTTGTAATTGAATTTGTCATCTGGGTATACTGCTACTGCTGTTTTTTCAACAATGGATAAAACACGAACATGAATCCAACATAAGAGTCATCTGTTGCAATGAAAGACTCATATGTTGAATTTATGTTTATGGTTCTATAGTACTATAACATGAATCGAACAGATGGGCCATTTGTTGCAACAACGAGTTATCTGTTGCACTAGAGGAGTCATCTGTTGAACTAGATTACTCACCTGTTGTAACATAACCTAAAGTTGATTCCAACAGATGTGTCATCTGTTGCAACAGGTTAGTTATCTGTTGCAACATGTCACTCATCTGTTGGAATCAACTTCAAAGGTTCTTTAGTACTGTAACATCTATCCCAACATATGAGTTATATGTTGCAACAGATGAATAATCTGTTGCAACAGATGATTCACCTGTTCTAACAAATGACTCATATGTTGGAATCAACTTCAGGTTCTATAGTACCGTAGTATGAATTTTAACAGGAGAGTCATTTTTTTGCAACAGATAACTGACCTGTTGCAACATATTATTCACCTGTTGCAACGGATTACTAATCTGTTGGGGTTCATATTATGGTACTATAAAATCACTATTAATTTTATTATCATGTCATTATTAATTTTTTTAACAAATGTCTTTATTTAGGTACCACTAATGGATGGATTAATAACAATATGGGTGAATTGTCATGGTGAATGGATCGAGAAGAGCAATTGATATGTATGGCGGTGGAAGGAGAGTAAAATGCTAGAGATAATAGCTATGATAGTCCAAAGTAATGTTTCGTATGATGATTTTGTGAACTTAATCATCAACTATTATGGACTGAATTGTCAATTGGAGAAACTTGTCATCAGCTACATGCACAACTCCTTTTAAAATCAGAGTGTACTACCTTTTAAGATAACCAATCAAGTTTGGTTGCATGCTTATCTGAGTGATTCAGCTAGGCTGATGTTAAGGGTGTACGTAGTTGAAAAACTGAGAGAGAATGAGAACCAAAATATAGAAGAAGAAGAACGACAAGACAAGTTTTATGATAAGTTGGATGATCTGGACATAAATATTCCAGATGATAATCAAACACCTACGCCCGTTGTTGAGAGCAATACGGTGGGCAGTTATTCTCAATCAACACAGTCGGGCAATCGTCAAGATGGCGAGATTGGTTTTTACAAGGGAATGTCATTCAAGAATAAGATAGAACTATTTACTTGTTTATTGCTTGCTTGAAAAAAGATTTCAAACTAAAATAGGTGATTAATTCGAGCAAAGTCTTTTCTTTTAAATGTGCTAATTCGACCTGCAAGTGGTAGTTGAGGGTTGTAAAGTACTTAAGTTATGAAATATTCGTCATTAATGTTTATGAAAAGTATCACACATGTAGTTTGAAGGACATTACGAGCCAAAATCTTTACTCCACGACAAAGGTCGTCGATCAATATTTACAAAATAAATTCCCCAATGGCAAATGCCCTTCTACAAGTGATATGGCCAATCAACTTCTTAAAAATTGGGTGTTACGGTTAGTTAATAGAAGATATATATGGCCATAAAGATTGACAAGGAATTGGTTAGGGGGACACACAATCACGAATATGCAGTCCTCGATGCCTACCGTTACATGCTTGGGTCCACAAATCTCAAAAGTAAGACGACATTGAATGTTGATGAAAACGAAAGGTTCAAGTACTATTTTTATCCTATGGTTCTTGGATTCTTGGTTTTCAATAGTTGAGAAATTCATAGCCATCGACGAGACTTTCTTGAGGAGCAAGTATAGAGGAGTTTTGCTAGCGGCGGTGGTACAAAATGCAGAGAGTCACATCTTTTATGTCGCTTTTTATGTAGTGGACAAGGAATGTGATGCCTCGCATGGATATTTTTTTTGAACAAATGCAAAGCTGTGTCGAAGATACCAAAGAGTTGTATATTATTTCGGATTGACATCCAAGTATCCTAAAGATGAGTTCAATTTTCTACACTTCAGTCCACTTTAGTTGTTGCATGAGGCATCTTGGAGATAATATTCGAAACAACTTTCACAATAAAAGGGTTGTAACTCTTTTTTATAGAGCAGCTAAAGCATATATTGTAGCTGAGTTTTTGGACCATTTCAATCAAATAAAGGATATCTCACTAAGGCAGCACAATATCTGGAATGTGTCAGTTTCAAGAGATAAAGCCGAGTATTTTATCTGGTAAATATATACATTGTTATAGATTTAATGTCTTGTTTGAGTTACAAGTTTGTAATACTATATGATTTCGAACTAAGTGATTTTTTTGTATAGGTATAATATTATGACGTCAAATATAGTCGAATCAGTGAATTTATTGTTTGGCGTCGAAAAAGAATTTTCCATCGTGGTGCTATTTGATGAAATAAATAAGAAGTATGTCAAATTATTTTACGAAAGGTGTATGCAGTTCACAAATACAAGAAAGAAATTTGTTCTAGAAGCAGAAAAAAATATCAACGAACATCAATTTGGGGAATAGGTTATTTGCTCATCAAATAGAAGATTACAAGTTTAGTATCAATGGTCATGGTGATGTTGCCACGGTCAATCTTCAAACATGATCTTGTACATGTAGATTTTTTAACTTGGACAAAATACCCTGTCCATATGTTATGACAGCACTTCGATCCCAATATGGTGCACAATACGAAACTAAAATTTATGAGTGCCCATCTCTATATTATTTGGTGAAAAGATATGTAATGGCATATAGTGAGAATATTAATTCGGTACCTCCTGAACAATCTTGGATTGTTCATGTAGATCTTTTGGGTAGATTAATACCTCCTCCATATATTAATCCAAACACTATAAAATCGATAAGAAGACGATATAAGAGGAGGCATGAAGTCGGAGAATCATTTCCATCAAGAAGAAATAAGTGCTTCGTATGTAAAAACACTGGCCATAAACGAACTATATGCCCGAAACGTAATCCACCATGATCGTTGTAATAGTAAAACTTGTGTTGTTGTTTGTTATGGACTTTGATATTCTTAACTTATTGTTATGAACGTAAATGTTATTATTTTTAACTGGAAGATGGACCATCTGTTGCAGCAGATCTTTTGGAAGAACACAATACAGATCATCAAACTGAATTGTGTTCATCCAACAGATCACCAATCTATTGCGATAGATGGGCCATCTGTTGGAACAACACAATACAGTTCTTGCCACTGGTTTGTGTTCTTCCAACAGATGACCAATTTGTTTCAACAGATGGTCCATCTATTGGAAGAACTCAAAACTCTTGCTATTTCTACTGGATTCAAAATTATGTCAAACGTTTAATCCTTACCTCCAACCTTCGATATGTTAAGAAGAATAAATAGACAGAATGAAAATTAAACAGGAAATAAAGTCAAAGCCAACCAAATATGAATTTTTTAATTAAACAAAACAAAATATATTAGGCTTAGGTAGAATCCGATATAAATAAAATAAAATACATATGCTAAAAGAAAAAACATAACCTATATTATTATTATTATTGTTGTTGTTGTTGTTGTTGTTGTTGTCAACCGACCAATCATCAACATGCAACACAGCGCCCTTCTCGGCCTTCGAATCTCATCCACCATCTTTGCTCTCATGAGACCCAACTCCCACTGAAGTTGATTAACCTGTCTTTAAAGTTCCCACATGGTGTCGCATAGAATTTCCACGTCCCAAATCGGATCAGCCATATCTAGAACATGCATGCATTAACAAAAAAATATAAAACACTAAAGAAAAGAGTCCGAATGTAATAAATGTATACTACTAACTAGTAGATTTTTTTTTTAAAAATTACCTCAACAAAAAAAAAATCTACTCTTTGAAGAGACGTGGTTGAAGATGTAATATGAAACAAGATCCAAGAAGTAAATAAAGTGGAGTAGAATGAATGAGTAAGGAAGTGATCTATTTATAGAGGATTGAATTTGAATGTGTTAGGCAAAAAGTCACGACTATTCACCTCCATTTTATTAATTACATGCCTTAATTAAATCAAACTGGTGACTTTTTGATTAATATGAAAGGTCATGGCTTAATTAAATCAAACTGGTGACTTTTTCATTATTGTGAAAGTCACGACTTTTCAGTTTTTTAATATTAATTAGTTCTTAAAATTAAATAACTATTTTTCTTAATTAAATAATCGAAGATTTTTTACCTTTTCAATAAATGTTTCTTTTAATAATGACCATTTTTATTGAGTTGTTGCAACAGATAGACCATCTGTTGCAATAGATAATGCATCTGTCACAACAGATTTACCATCTGTTGCAACAAATGGTCTATGTGTGCAACAGATGAGCCATTTGTTGCAACAGATGGCTTATCTATTGCGACAGATGGACCATCTGTTGGAAGAGCTGTTCTGATTTCTTCCGACAGCTGATTCATCAGTTGCAACAGATGGAAAATTTGATTCATCAGCTGTTTTGAATGTGTTAAACAAAAAGTCATAACTGTTCACCTGTTTTTTTATAATTATATCCCATAATTAATTCAAACTGGTGACTTTTCAATTATTTAAATTAAAAAAATAGATTTAAAAATAATAAAGGTGAAAAATCATGACTTTTTGCCTATTTAATATTAATATGAGTTATTAAAATTAAATAACCATTTTTTTAATTTTAAATTATATTTATCATTTATTTTCTTATTATTTATTTAAGTCATGACTTTTCACCCTTTCAATAATTTTTTTTTTTTATTAATAACCATTTTTAGTCAGTTTTTCCAATACCTGGACTATCTATTGTAACAAATTTGTCATCTGTTGGAAGAATACAAATCAGTGACAAGAACTGTATTGTGTTCTTCCAGCAGATCTGTTGCAACAGATGTGTCCTTTGTTGAAAGAAAAGGGTTTTAAGTTTTTTCCAACAGATTACCCATCTGTTGCAACATATTGGTCATCTGTTGGTTGAATGCAATCCATATTGATAAACTATATTGTGTTCTTCCAACAAATGTCCATCTGTTGCAACAGATGGGTATTCTATTGAAAATATTTTTTGTAGTCTATCGTATTTACTTCTTGTTGTACTTTTTTTTATTAATGTACAAGTTAATAAACATATTTTATATAATAAATATTAATATTTACATCCCCAACAATGAGTTAAAATTATCAAAGTCCATAGAAAACAATAACAAAAGTTTACTATTATAACGATCATGGTACATTACATAAGTATCACTTATTTTTTTCTTGATGGGCATGTAGTCCTTTGACATTGTACACTAATTTACAATGGGAACTAAAGATTAAATACTGTTTGACATTGATGGGGTGGGAGGAATAATATGCATGCAGATAGATGGATCCACTTTCATGCGTGAGAGTTATGTATTACTGATCAGGTTATTGTGACAACATACATAAAGTACAATGATTTTGTGAATGTAGTTTTTTACTGATCAGGCATTGATTCTTCAAATAAGATCCTACATTTTATAGTTAAGTTTGATAGGTGCGAACTGATAAGTTCAAAGGGTTCCAAAAAGGTGGTGTTAATTTCTTGTTACAATTTAATGTTAGTTTTGCTCATGTTTATGTGTCAAGTTTTGAGAAGGGATCAATATTTGATGGCAGTGTAGAGATTCAATAGTGATTGGGCTGATTTTAATGCTGCAATAGACTTTGAGAATGCCTTCGAAGCCTCCTAGTGTAGCAAACAAGAATGAAAAACCAATAGAAATTCTCCTGATCCAAATTTATATGGATGGGTTTCTCGGGGAGATAATTATACAGCAAAACATGCTGTAGGAGAATATCTACGTCGAAAAGGGGAGTTATTGAAGACTATATCATCTCAGACCTTGTTAAAGAGGAAACACAAGGTAGCAAGCAAGGAACTTCTAGCCAATCTGACCAATGAAATTGATTTGAAAGATGAAAAAATTGAATGAGCAACAACTATGAAAGTGTATCTAAAAAAGAAAATCCGTCAGTCATTGTTGAAAAGAAAAATGATAAAGTGGACTAGAGCTAGACACTTTGCTAGGTAACTGTGACTAGTTAGCATGGCTTGAATGATCATGAACAGAACTCCAAGGAAGCAGCTTTGCGAGCACTGAGGATTGGAAAGATGTACAGTCAGGAATGAAACTTAACCTAAGAACTGCTGAAGTAAAAATAAGAAAAGCCAAAGCGTCAATTTCTATAGTCTAACTTTCATCCCATGCCTTTTGTTTGTGAGTCTGAATAGGTCAATGGCAGTGGAAACAAAAAGGTTTAAAGTTGGGCAGAAATACCATGCGTTTTTGTTTCCACTGCCTTTGACCTGACCAGAACCACAACCAGAAGGCCTAGGATGCAAGTTTAACTTCAGAAATTGCCACCTTGGCTTGATCCCTTATTTTTATTTCAGGAGTTGCTGGTTTAAGTTTTGTTCCTGACTATCCATCTTTCAAAACCTTGGTGCTCGTTAAACTTTTTTCTTTGAGTTATGTTCCTTACTTTGGAGGTGATCATTCAGACCATGCTAACTAATCGCAATTACCTAGCAAAGTGTACAACTCTATTCCACTTCACCATTTTTCTTTTCAACAACGAATGATGAATTTTCATTTTGGGATACACTTTTATTTTTTTAGCTCATTCAGTTTTTTCATTTTTCATGTCAATTTCATTGCCTAGATTCTCTACACGTTCCTTGCTACCCCGCGTTTCTTCTTTAATAAGTCCTGAGTTGATATATAGTCTTCAACACATCTCCTTTCCCTTGCAGATATTCTCCCAAGAACCTTCTGCTGTATAATCATCACCTCGAGCAACTCAACCATATAAATTTAGACTAGGAAAATAACTATATTGATTTTCATTCTTGTTTGCAGCAGTGTAAGACTTCGAAGGCCTTTCAAAAGTCCATTGAACCCTTAAAATCAGTCCATTAACTATTGAATCTTTACACTGCCACCAAAAACTTGATCCCTTCTCCAAACTTGACACATAAATATTAGTAAAACCATCATTTAACCGTAATAGAGTATTGACACCACCTACTTGGTCCCTAAGCCTTATCAGTTCGAACCTATCAATCTTAACTATAAAATGCAATATCTTTTTTGAATGATTAATGTCTAATCGGTAAAAAACAACATTCACAAATTCAATGTTACTTTATGTATGTTTTCGCAATAACATGATTAGTAATATATACCTCTCACATATGAAGTGGTTCTATTAGCAAGCAGCTTATTCCTTCGAACCCATATTTACTTTAGCCTTTTATGTTGGTCGGGCAAAAGTTGATCCATTTCACTTCTTTTATTTTTGGAAGACATCTTTTATCTACAAACAAGAGAGATACAAAAAGAACATTACAATTGATGCACTACAAGAAAAATAGCCTATAAGAAAGAGAAATCTGGTCCCAGAAAGTCCAAATCTTGTCCCAATTGGTCTTTTAGGATGGAAAAAACTAGTCGTATCTCGTCCAAACCAGCTCCTGTATAAAAGGTCAATAACGACGACTCTAATATGCTGGTCCTTAAATTTTTTTGAGACGGTAAAAAACCTGGTCGTAATTACCATTTTGCAACAGTATATCTTGTCCTAATCAACGAACTACCTGTCATAATAATCCTTTTGTGATGATATATATCATCCCAAATAGACTAACTACCTAGTCATAATTATCTTTTAGCGATGGTATATCTTGTTTCAAATAGACTACTTAACTCATCATAATTATCCTTTCACGATGGTATATCTCATCCCAAATAGACTAGTTACCTAGTCATAATTATCTTTAAGCGACAATATATCTTCTCCCAAATAGACTAACTACCTGGTCGTTTACCTCTTTTTTGACCTTTTATGACCAACAATTAAGTGGTCCTAAATTATCTTTTATGGATGAGAAATACTTGGTCCTAATTTATCCTTTAACGAGGAGCAAAATTCTTTTTCTAGATCAACCTTTAAGGACGAGCAACATCCTAGTCCTAAACTAACCTTTAAAGATGAGCAACATCTCTAGTCCTAAATAAACATTTAAAGAGAAATAATATTTCTAGTCTCTAATTGACCACAACTGAGACTAATATCGCAAAATAATAAATTTCATCAAATAAACATCAAATTACTATCGAGAATCTCGATACAAGACATGATATAATTAGAGATCAAAAAACTTAGTTAACATCCCATGATATTAGTTTCAATATTTGTTTCACAAAAAACATAGTTACCATCCTGATCGAGCTAGAGTATGATGTCAAATTTTCCATAACATTTGAATACATAGCAAAATAATAATGAGTTTTTGCATCTTCAAATCTTGCATCTTGACTTGTCTTCAGTCTTCAGAATCTGTAAGTGTAAGATTTTGAAAAATGATAAATAACTAATATTACAATATAATAATCTATGTAACGTTAACACTAGAATTAGTTAAATCTCTCACCCCAAAATAGTCTACATGTTATCTTGAAACATCAACAAACGCTGCAACAAAATAAGAAAAAATAATTAGAAAATCCTTGAGATGTATTAACCATTTATAGTTCCAAAAAACAATTCACAACCAAAAACCATTGCAAATAAACAAACCATTCCTCATTTTTGGGGCATGGTCGGTAACCACTACTAGTAAAATCATAAAGAGAATATAATGCAGATGGAAGTCAAGCTGATGAATCTGTGTAGAGTAAATTTTGTGAATAGAGAACAATTCACTAACCACGTACGTTATTATTTGTATTCAGAAGTGTAACAACTGATAGCTAACATGCATATTGAACATTTTATGTATCACCACCTGTGGTTTAAAGTTGTTTATCCAAATAGTTCATTTCTACTACAAGAAGCAAAACAATAATGACTTGGTAGTTTTTCTATTCATATCAATGTTTGAAATAGCAGATACTAAGAGTTTAGAAGAGGAAATTAGGCACTTGGAAGTTGAGTTCATGTTAACTTTGGTTGAGGCCAAGGAAAAGGTCCTCGACATGATAAAACAGGTGCCTTTGTTTACTAACACTTATTTTGCTATTTTATTAAATCGGTTTACTTGATATTAAGGATGAATCTTGCTGGCATAGTGCTAAACCTATTCGACATAGCGATGAACCTAGTTGGCATTGTACGGAGAAGCAACTTGAAGTTACAAGGCTAACGCAGAGCTGCTATTTTGTTTAAAATGGTTTTCAATTACATTAGGTGGAAAGACTACTACTCCTATTTCAATAGAGCAGTTTCCTTCTTAATTGGTTTCCCCTGAGTGGGAGAAACTCCATGCTGCTCTCCAAGAAATTGCTCAAATATTTGAAGGTAGAGTAAAGGTGCAAATATGTTACATTAGTGTGTTTTTCATAATTATATTAGGAGGTTCCTTTTTGGTAGCAAACTACTAGGATGTATAACATATTTACAAGCACAACACCATCACTAAATATTGCCTGCATTAGTTACAGTTATGGATAATTTTCAAAAAATAGATTATTTCTGATACAATAATCAACCTGTAAAAGTATCCATCTTGTTTCACATTTACAATTGGTTTACATATCCTATAAGGTTGATGAACTTTATATAGGTTTAATCTATATAATTTTCCTGTTGTATCCATAGAAAGAATAATTAATTTACATATTCTAGTATATTTGATTGATATGGGCCTTCGTGTGAAAATCTGCGCTCCAATGGTCCATCCACAATTGATGAGATCTTAGTAACTCAACTAAGATGAAAAAGAAGAAACTATAAACCTTTTATTTCTAAGAATGAATTGTGTATGGTACAATCTTTAGCTACTCCTATTTATAGACTCAATTGTGTGAGTACAAAAATATCTAGCATCAAGAAGCTTTGAATTATTGACAGTTAGACTAACTAACTTAACTGACTCAACTATCAGCTAAACTAACAACTCCATCGACTACACAGCGATAACTAACATTGCTATAGTAAAAACTATTTCAATTTAAAAGTAAAAATAGCTCAAAGGTAGCATCCATAAGCTAACTCATTATAAAATTGAATACCACCCTCAAGCTGGAGGGTGCAAGATATCAAGCACACCAAGCTTTCCTAACAAGTTTCATTGTTGGGATTGACCTAGTCCTTTTGTCAATAGATGTCTCAACAAGTCCAAAATTGATCTTGTCTCGGATAAAATAACAATCAATTTGTATGTGTTTAGTCCTTTCATGAAATATAGGGGATTAGCAACCAATTGAATAGCTGACTTGCTGTCACTAACAGATTGACAGGGCTATGAATAGACACACTATATTGTTTGAATAAACATACCAATAAAGTAATTTTTGCAACAATTGTTGCCATACTCTTATACTCATCCTCAGCTAAAATCCTAAAGATTGTTGTTTCTTAGACTTACTTGACACTAAGAAATCATTAAATTTTACTACATAACCTGTAATAGACCTTCAAGTTTGGGGATAGGCATCCCTATCTGAGTCACACCAACAAGTGAGTTTGTTGTCCTACTAAGCTAGTAGCCAAACACCTTATCCTACAGAACCTTTGAGTATCTGGACAACTCTAATTGCTGCCTCAAGATGAGACTTCATAAGATACTACAAAAAGTAGCTATGGAACTTATATGATATAACAAATATTAGGCCTTGTAATAGTAGCATACATAAGTTTCTATATGATTATTTAATAAGAAGTAATGTCTTGAAGTATCTCATCACCAGTATAACCTGTATCATGATCAAATCCACTATTGTTAACATCAAATTGGACTCTAAAGGAGTTAGTGCAGGTTCAACACCACTAAGCCCTATGGCTATTATCAACTATAGTATGTACTTTCTCTAATTAAGAATAACACCATACTTATACCTCAAGACCTCTATCACCAAGAAGTATTTAAGCTCTTTTAAATATTTTATTTTGAACCGAGGCTATAACATAGCCTTTTCCTTATTAATTGACATGAATATTGCTTCCAGTAATGATAAAATCATCAACCTAGAGTCAGTGCCTGAAGACTTATTTTCTAGTAGAATGTAACTATGAGATCAATGTAAATAACACAAAAATTACATGCTATAGACGCCAACCACTTGCTACAATTCATGGATTCCAAATTTCTTAAACTAATATAATAAATATACAGAGGGGAGTGAGAAGGTATATGGTTACTAACTTGGAGAGTATAAGGCAGTGGCCATTCAGTTGAAATTGGTAATCTTGTAGCCCTGACTTGTGATTGTTGATCAGTGAAGAATTCTTTTATTTTTCTTTTTTTGTTTTATCTCATCTTTTAAGGTAGACAAACAATCATTCAAGGATTTATTTTCCTCATTTAATTATTTGTTTTCCTCTTGAGTAGAACGTAGCATGGACAATAATTCAACCTTGGAGGAAGTGTCACCTTTTAAGCCTTTACCTTGGAGGAAGTGTCACCTTTTAAGCCTTTCGCCATTACTCCACCCCTAAAGGCAACTACATGGCTATGATTTTGAGGTCCAAAACACTTTTCAACAATCTCTATGCTAGATAAAGATGGCTCTGCATTCACTATTTCTTCTATTTGATCCTGTAAAATATAGAAAGAAATATTTTCTATCAGTATTCCATATACTTTCAAGTTATTAATATACATATTAAATTTACCAAACACACATGTTTTTTAATTGCTTCAGGTTCAACGAGTTTGTTATCTCTCTTTCGGCTCTCATAGGAAATAGTTCCCAAATTTGGTGGATTGCCATCTTTTCCCCCTTTTACATCAAAGACAAACATGTCAAATAACACCTCAAAAATATTTTTTTAGGAAAATAACTCTATGATAATACCTTTTCAAAAATAATATCTTGAATAGGCTTGCTACCCATGTGATGAAGCATCATCAACTTAGCTTGGTTTGGTGCATTCCTTTTGCTTCTCTCCTATATTTGTTAAACGATAAGCTTACTTTTAGTAATCCAAATAAAAATTATAAAATAGATGAGATGACTACTGGAAATGGCTTAAGTTCCTCCTCTCGTTTAAAAATATACTATGTTAGTAACACACTCGATATCAAGAATTTTTTTTGAAGAAAAGGGAATAAAGCTACATATTATTTGGAAAAATAGAGTATTAAATAAGTAGGTATACCTGAAAAGTTTTGGAAGAAAAATGTTCCTTAACCAACCATTCCCATTTTTTCTTGTCTATTCCATTTAGCTTATTCTTCAGAGCTTGTGGAAGTGACTTATTCTTCACATATTTTACATATAAGTATCTTCTCTATTTGTGCCGTAACTCATTCATCTATCTCAAAATATATTCACGATGATCACTCTGTTCAACACCCTCAAATTTATCCTACAATAATCAAAATATGGGATAAGTTAATGCAGTGCAAAAACTATGAAGTAGTTTTACCAAGAAAGGACCAAAACATGAACAACATGGTTTTATACCAATAAGAAGAGCTTCTATAGTAAAAAAAATCTGAATTAGATGTAGATATGTGAATTACCTCAACAGCTGCCCACATGTGATTCAATTTATCTTGGCTAATATCACTCCTTGATGATACTCCCAGTGGACATATATTATGATAACGAATAATTTTTCCCAAATGCCTAAAAAATAATTGGCCATTTTTTCCAACCGTTTGATTATTGTAAAAGGTTAATTGTAGCTTTTCTCAAATTTCAAGTGCAACAACTTCTTTGCCCTTATTTCTACCTCGAACTCTTTTTACCATTAAAGTATTAGATGAACCTATAGTTGTACAATTTTGTAAAAACTACGATAATCAAATTTACTTCCACAAATTAATAACATATGAATTCAAAATATACCTTTTTCAACATTTTGAGAGTGTTGCATGACTTGATCAACAGATGGAGGCAATGAAATATTTGTTTGCATAATCTGTTCCTCAAGAATCAAGGAATCTTTATCCATTCTTCGCATTTTTTGACTAGAAGGCATGGTAGAACCTGAACTTGTGATTTTATATGGAGTTCACACATATTGGTTAGCACAGAGGGTGCTCTTGTTTAAGGATTCTACTTTTTTTTTGAAATCAGAGCTTAATGATCTAGGTCTTTGCTCTAGTCCCTTTCCTATATCACCTGAAATAAAAAAATATATCATTAAAGTTTATCAAATACATAGTAAATTTGGAAAAACACAACATATTTGAACAAAAAATTAACTTGTTTCAAAGTCTTGAGTGTATTTCTTAACTTGATCAGTAAATGTAGGATATGGAGTATTATTTTTCATGTAGTCTTTCTCAATAAGCATTTAATTCTTACTAATGATTTTATTCCTTGACTAGCAGACATGGTGAACTATTTATGCAATACCCCGTATTAGTCTTAGTTTAGTTCAGCTCATAGTGCATGCAAAAGAGGCTTAAAGACTAAAAATTTAGCTAAGTGTTGGGACTTCGCCTTATTTTTGATCTCTTAACTTTGAGGATTTTTAAAGTGATCTTCCCGACCTTGAGACATAATTTTTTGAGTTAATTCATGTTTAGGGGTGTAAGTAGTATGTCTCAGGGAAGTTTCAGATTTTTTGAATGAGGATTGAGGTACGTTTAGAATCCAATTCCAGAATCTCACCGCAATTGCATCATGTCGCGGTGGGTATAGCGATGAAGGGGTCATCGCATCGCAGTGGCCCTATATTCAGTGTTTCTGTTAGGAATTTAATTTCTAGAGGGGCAGTCTTGTCATTTCCCATTACCCCAATTCGTAATAACACGAGATTTAACTTCAGTTAGGGCATTATATGCCTAATTTCTCAATTTCTCTCTCAAATAAACCCTAACCTTTCTCCAAATTCATCAAGTTAAATCAGTTTCCTTTCAAGAAAACCAAGAACTCAAGTATCCCAATCCAAGAAACCTTTTAAGAAAGTTGCTCTCTTTCAAGATTTAAGTATTAACAGTATGTGTGATGTTCATTCATGGGACCTTTTAACCCATGGAGTCCAAGAACCTATTTTTATATTTTAATTCATGAATTTACATGTTTACAATAACTTATCTTCATGAATGCTTTATGAATTTCGATTATACATGATGTTTACAAGTATTTTTTGTTGAAAGTAGCCCTTACACGTTTAAATGAAGAAAATTCCATGTTAAATCTCCAATTTATGATTTTAGTGTTATAATTATGTTATTCCCATATGTTTCAATCATTCCCATGCTTAAGTTCATGAATTTCAAATGTTTGATGAAATGCCTAAATGATTGAAGTTTGAACTATGACCTAGTATGTTCTTCAAAGCTTTCATGTGTCTATATTGTTAATTGCATTCAGTGCTGGGGGTTATGAATATCTAAAACTTAGCTGTTTACATAGTTTGTAGTATTTTCAGAATAGTTTCAGATAAACCATGAGCATTATCTACCAGTTATTTACCATGATCAGATGTTTTTCTTAGTTAAACTTAGATCAGTCTAGTAATTAGTGTTAGTTCAGTTGGGAGTAGGATTTAGCACCTAGCAAACCCAGGGATGGGGGATCACCTGTCAGTAGAGGTTGTGACCTTTAGTAGTAGTCCCTTAGTTCCAAAACTATGTAGCTAGCGTAGGTTAGAGATATCAACCTGCCAATTGAAGGTTGATAAAATGTTTACCTGCCAATTGAGGGTAACATATGTCTCATTAGAGCACCTTCCAGTTAATGGTAACTCTTTACTGGATCCACACAACCATTGTTAGTACCCGTGGCACAGTACTGACCTCCTTCCAACTGGGGTCACAGGTTGGACCCCAATTAGCTCATTCAGGGTGTGTTGGTTAGATGATACCTCCCACAGTCTCAGTTCAGTATTCAATACAGAGTTTAGTTACAGGTTTTGTTGACCATAGTATACAGTATTAGTTATTCAGTTACCTAATTTTAGTATTTCAATTTACTGAGTATTTTAGAATCATGTTATATGCTTGGTCATGTATTCTCATATTTTACAACTTTCATGTATTTAAACTTAGTTATCTCATGCTATTGATCTAGTCATTATCTCATGCACATAAACCCATGTATTTTAGCGTAACCTCATCTCACATACCAGTACATTCAAAGTACTAATCGCATATGTTTTCTTTGCGCTATGATGTCTTATATAATTGGTTTGGACTCTCTATTTCCTGACTGTGCTTAGATAGATCAACCTATTAGTAATAGTCATGGTGAGTCCTTATATATCGAGGACATGGTTATTTATTTCCATTATTTCAGAAGTTTAGCTTTTTATTTCAGTTACACAGTTGGAGTTAGTTAGGGCCTGTCCCATCAACTCTTTTCAGTCAGTTAGAGGCTTTCAGATAACAGACAGTTTAGTTAGTTTATCAGTGTTTTACTAGTCTTTTCATTATTATTTCATACATTCAAACTTATAATTTTGTAATGATTTCTGTATTTTAAACGTTTGACATTATTCAATTATTTTTGCACATGTGCATCTTATTACTATATTATTCAGTGCTTACAGCAGGTACTAGTTCATGGGTTAGCTTGTGGTCTTTCAGGATTGTAAGCACCGTGTGGCATCCAGGGTGAATTTTTGGGGTGTTACAAACTTGGTATTAGAGCCTAAGGTTTTATTGTGTCCTAGAGAGTCCGAAATCCGCGTTGAGTAGAGTCTTGTGCATGGGTGTGAAGCACTCCACACTTATGGACAAGAGGCTACATAACATTTAGGAAAAGTTTCCCTTCTTTCAGTGTTCATGTCATACGAAAGAGCATGATCTCAATTTGAACTTTCTTTTTAATTCAATCTTTCTTCCGTTTACAAAATATGCCTTCCAGAAAGAATAAAGGAAGAAGAAATGAGAATCAACTAACACCTCTGCCTGTTCAGGAAGATACCCTGAATGAGCATGTTTCTCATACCGAGTTTAAGACTGTATTCACCATACGTCACTCAGTAGAAGCTCATAACAATCATCCAGCTGCTATTCCAGCCAACCCAATGGCTAAGACAGCTGCATCTAGGATTCAAGACTTTACCCGAACAAACCCTCCTTTGTTTTTGGGATCCAAGTTTGATGAGGAATCATAAAAGTTCCTTGACATGGTTTAAAAGGTAATAGATATTATGGCATGACTTCTAATGGGAGTGAAGAGTTGGATGCCTACCAGTTGTAGGATGTATCTCACACATGGTTTAAGCAGTGGAAGAGGGATAGAGGTACAAATGCAGGGCCTGTAGAATGGGAGGAGTTTGCTATTGCCTTTTTAGATAGGTTTTTCCCTTTGGAGTTTAGGCAAGCCAATGTGCAGGAGTTTATTAATTTGAAGCAGGGGAACATGAATGTGAAAGAGTATTTGCATAAGTTTACTCATCTAGCTAGGTATGCTCCTAATGAGGTGTCTGATGACAAGTCTAGGATGAGTAAGTTTGTCTCTAGTGTAGCTGATAGTATGGTCAAGGAGTATAGGACAATGATGTTGATTAAGGAGATGGACTTGTCTAGGTTGATGGTCCATGCTTTGTAGATTGAGAAGTAGAAGGCTAAGGAGAAAGAAAGAGAGAACAATATGGATAAGACAGGTAGTTTCAACATTGTTCAGCTGAGGTCAAAAGGTGGTAACCGTCATCTTTGTTTTCATCTAGTACGCCTGTACCAAAGTTTATAAATGATAATCGGGATAGGACGCCAAGCTCTAAGACTCTGGGTAGTGTGAATAGTGTTGGACTAATCCCCTTTTTTCCAGAAATATGGTAGAAATCATCAGGGTATATGTAGAGCTAGAAATGATGTGTGCTTTGGGATGTAGCAAGCCAGCCCACAGAGTTAGGGATTGCCCAAAAAGTGGTCAGCAGGGTCAATCCAGTCATCCCCAATTCTATTTGGTCGCCGGACACAACAGGGTGCCGCTTCCAGCGCAACCAGTGGTTAGCGCCCGAATAGGATATAAGCACTCCAGTCCCAAAAAGATCAGGAAAGTTCTCCTGATGTGGTTACGAGTATTTTACAGGTCTTTCATTTACATGTCTATGCTTTGTTAGACCCTGGGGCTTCACCTTTTTTTGTAACCCCCTATATAGCTATCAACTTTAGAGTCATTCTCGAAACCTTAACAGATCTTTTCTCAGTGTCTACCCCAACGGGTAAGTCTATCCTAGCCAGGCGGGTATACAGAAATTGCCCGATTATAGTATCCCATTATATTACTTCAATTGATCTTGCAGAGTTAGAGATGATTGATATTGATGTCATTCTCAGCATGGATTGGCTCCACTCATGCTATGCTTTAGTTGACTGTAGAAACAGAGTCGTTCAATTTCAGTTTCCTAATGAACCCATTATTGAATGGAGGGGTAGTACTTCAGCACTTAGGGGTCAAATTGTTTCATATCTTAAGGTGTAACGCCCCGAATTTGTACCCCGTATGCCACACGGTGCTTACGACCCTGAAGGACCACAAGATAACCCATGACTAGTACCTGCTGTGAGCACTAAATAATAATACTATAATAATGCAGAACATAAGCTGAAATGCCATAAGGTTCATAATTTGAATACTGGTAATAATAATATATGACGATAATATTTGAAAACTGAATGTAGTTTGAACTAGTCTAGTCTAAAAAGCCTCTAAATGAACTTTCTGAATGTGGAGTTGATGGGACAAGCCCCCAACTAACTCCAACTATTGAAATACTGAAGCTACTAAGAATATTAAAATAAAACTATATCCTCGATAGATGAGAACTCACTACTGAATCTGTTGCTTCTATCGGAATGTGTCTAAGCACGGTCAGGAACCGGAGTGTCTGAGCCTATAATATGAGACATCATAGTGCAAAGTGAAAGTATGCATCAGTATATGGAATGTACCGGTATGCTAGATGAGGTAAGTCTGAATGCAAAGGTTCATATGCATGAATAATAACTGACTGAATAATATGTAGAAACTGAACAAGGGTACATAGATAACTAAAACTTCTATAACTACTGAGTATGCAATACTGCGCATATACATGTATACAGTATCTGAGCTTTTGCTGAAGCTGAGTACTGATTTTTGATAACTGAGTAACTGATATCTGATATTTATTGATAACTGAGCTTCTAATACTGATTGACTATATCTGACAGTCCTAATTCTATAGAACTAAACTGAGTTCTATATTGAGACTAAAACTGAAACTGTGGGAGGTAATCATCTAACCGACATGTCCCTTTTCTAAATAGATTTGAGGTCCAACCTGTAACCTCAGCTGGAAGGGTGTCAGTATCGTGCCACGGGTAAAGACAAGCTGAAGATTCACCATCATCTGGTAGGTGCCCTGAATGAGAATGGTGGAACCCACAACTGGCAGGTAATATACCTCATCAATGCAAGGACTGCTACTAAGGGTCACATCCTCTACTAGTAGGTGAGCCCCCATCCTTGAGTTCACTCAGTGATGAATCCTACTCCCATCTGAAGAACATTGAGTCTTATACTGGACTGAACTGGACTACTACTGAGTTTCATTGAGTTCTGTAACTGACTGAGTACTACTGATCATGACATTACTGAGACTATTCTGCAACTACTTAGCTCTAGGTAAACAACTAGATTTTCAGAAATTGAATACCCCAGGACTCGAAAGCATTAAAAGTAAAGCATAACATGATCATAAAAGCACACCAATGCACTCATTTAGATAATTTGTCAAACACTTAGTATACGTAAACTTGAACATGAATGGGACCACATAATAACATGTCATAAATTCACTATCCAATGCACTTGAGCATTTTATCAAACATTCGACGAGTATGCTTACTTCATATAACACTAAAAATATAATAATATAATGGCTACTACATACAAGTTGTAATTCAAGAGTTCAACAAGAAGATCACATAATTCAACCCATAAACTATCTATTTTTTATGAGACTTGTAATTAATCATGGAATTAAATCCTAAATAATATCATGAACATGAATTCAATCTAATTCAAGCATGGAGATCATAAATCTGCGATCTTATATGTTAAAAAGGGGTTCTTGGACTTCATAGGTAAAATGAACCCATGAATGAACACCTAACATACCTTAGAGGATTAATTCTTGAAGGTTCTTGAAGGGATTCTTGAGATTTTTTCTTGATTTCATGAAGCTAGGTTTTGTATTTTGAGAGAAAGCTCTTGATTTGGGGGAAACTTTAATAAGATAATGACTAATTAGGTTATTTTGGGCTTAAATCTCGTGTTTAGGCTGATTAGGGGTTTTGGGAATTGACCAAACGGTCCCTAAAATAAAATCACAAAAACTAAAAATCTCAATCTTTCACTCCGATGCGATGCGGTACAATCTCGCTGGCTCACTGGAAAATGGATGAATGGGAACTGGACTGATGGCGCGATACAGTGGTATCGCGTTGCCTTACTAAAAAATGACAATTGGGAAAATGTCTAGTTGCGCGATGCGGTGGGATAGCGGTCCCTTACTGAAAAGTGACAATTGTGAACTAGCAATTTGGCGCGACATGCTGAAATCACGATGGCATACTGGAAATTGGCAATTTCCATTTGGACTGCCTCCGCCACATGATGATGCACCATTTGACACATTATTTTACAAAAATTTCTATAACTTCTCACCCGGTTATTGGATTTAGGTGAAATTTATATCATTGGAAAGATGACTAAATTTCCTACACAATGGTAGGTCTTAAACTTAGAAATTTTGAGTATTTTGAAAATTTTATATAGAAATTCTCATATACAGAGAGTTAAACTGAGATAGGGAAATACAGGGTATTATAATATCTCCCCCTTGAGAACATTCGTCCTCGAATGAGACTCACTAAGCTGAGAAACACTGATAGACTGAGTTTATATATACTGAATAAGCATATCTGATGCATGAGTGCATGGCTAAAACTACTAATAAGCTAAGTTTTCATACTGAATATGCATATCTGATGCATGAGTACATGGCTGAACTGATTCATGAATGCATGACTTTATGAAGATGATATGCAACGGTAATAGATACCAAATTTGTAACTGTAACTGAACATGGAATTAAGTAAATCTAAGATAGACTGTTACCTCAAGCTGAGTCTTAGTTTGCAGAGAAGAGGTGAGGATACATGGTCTGCATATCTGCTTCTGCTTCCTAAGTAGTTCCCTCAATGGGCTGATTCCACCAAAGAACTTTGACTAAGGGGACTTCTTTGTTCCTCAGTCCTTAAATCTGATGATCTAGGATTTGGACTAGAGCCTCTTCAAAAGAGATATCATTTTGAATATCTATGCCCTCTAAGGGGACTACGACTGCTGGGTCTCTAATGCATTTCTTTAGCAGGGAGACATGGAATAATGGGTGTTCTGAAGCTAGATCTGAAGGCAAACTCAGGCTCGTAAGGTACCTTTCCGAAATGGCTAAGAATTCTATAAGGACTGACTTATAAGGGATTGAGCTTTCCCTTCTTGCTGAACCTCTTTACTCCCTTCATGGGAGAGATTTTCAGGAACACAAAATCATCGATCTCAAACTTGAGATCTTTTCTCCTTACATCTGCATATGATTTCTATCAGCTCTGGGCTGCCCTAAGCCTTTCTCTGATTAACTAAACCTTCTATAAGGCATCAAACACTAAGTCAGGCCCTACTACTGCGGCCTCACCTACCTTAAACCAACCAATTAGAGATCTACTTATCCTACCATAAAGAGCCTCAAACGGAGCCATCTGAATACTGGAATGATAACTGTTATTATATACGAATTCAATCAAAGGCAAATGGTCATCCCAACTACCTTTAAATCAACAATGCAGGCTCTTAACATATATTCTAGAGTCTGGATGGTCCTTTCTGCTTCACAATCTATCTGAGTGTGAAAGGATGTACTAAGGTGAACTTGGGTACCAAGACCCTTTGAGAATGCTTTCCAGAAATGAGAGGTAAATTGGGTACTTCTATCTGAGACATGGATACTGGGACTCCGTGTAACTTGACTAACTCTTTGATATAGAGTTTGGCATAGTCCTCGGCTGAATAGAAAGTATGAACTGGCAAGAAATAAGTGGATTTGTCCATCCTGTCTATGATAACCCAAATAAAATCATGCTGATGACGAGTACGAGGCAAACCCATCACAAAGTCTATGTTCACTTCTTCCCACTTCTATGTGGGAATACTGAACTCCTGCATAGACCCACAAGGCTTCTGGTGATTGATCTTAACCTGCTGACACGTAGAGAACTTAGATACAAACTCTGAAATATCTTTATTTATCCCACTCCACCAATAGGTCTCCCACAAATTGCGGTACATCTTAGTGGCCCCTAGATGAATCGAGTAACGTGCACTGTGTGCTTCTGAAAGAATCTATCTCCTCAAGTTATCTACACCGGTACACATAGACGACCCTGGCAACACAATACACCATATCTTCCTTGGGAGAAAACCTCTACTTTCTAATCTCTGACTGACTCTTTCAACTTAACTAGATTGGGATCTCTGTCCTACTTTTCCTTTACTTCAGAAACTAGAGATGATTATGAACTATTCTGCACCCACACACTGCTCTCTTTTGAATTGAGTAAATGGATACCTAGTCGGGAAAGCTGATGAAATTCCTGAGCTAACATCTTCTTACCACTCTCAACATGAGCAACACTACCCATAGACAACCTATTGAGAGCATCTACCCTTATATTGGCCTTGCTCGGATAATACAGAACACTCATGTCATAATCTTTCAACAACTCTAACTGTCTTCTCTGATAAAAATTCAAATCTTTCTGAGAGAACACATACTACAAGATTTTATGATCTTTGACCACATCAACAGGTACCCTATACAAATAATATCTCCAAATCTTTAAGGCAAACACTACAGCTGCAAACTCAAGATCATGGGTAGGTAATTCTTCTCATGAGGCTTAAGCTGTCTAGAGAAATAGGCTATGTACTTACCTCTCTGCATAAGGACATAACCTAAACCTACTCTAAATGTATCACAGTACACAACAAACTTGCCTGAACCATCTGGTAACATTTGGACTGGGGCTGTAGTGAGTCGAGTCTTTAACTTCTGAGAAATCTTCTCACATGAATCTGACCACTAAAAGTTGACTTTCTTCTGAGTCAATCTAGACATGGGGGATGCAATAGACAAAAACCCTTCAACAAACTGACAGTAATAACAAGGTTAACCCAAGAAACTCCTGATATCTGATGGAGAAATGGGTCTAGGCTAGTTTATCACCGCTTTGGTCTTTTGAGGATCAACTCTAATGCCATCACCGAAAATAATATGACCAAGGAATGCTACTGGCCTTAGCCAAAATTTGCACTTACTGAATTTAAAGAACAATTGATGAGCTCTGAGAGTCTGAAGTATGATTCTGAGGTGATCTACGTGATTATTCTCATTACGGGAATAGACAAGAATCTCATAGATAAAGACTATAATGAATATGTCCAAGTACTGCTTGAACATGCGATTCATTAAGTCCATGAAGGCTGCTGGGGAATTTATGAGACCAAAGGACATGACTAGAAACTCGAAGTGACCATACCAAGATTGGAAATTTATTTTTAGAATGTCACATTTCCTGACTCTGAGCTGATGATAGCCTGATCTGAGGTCTGTCTTAGAAAAATAACCGGTGCCCTGTAGTTGGTTAAACAAGTCATCGATTCTAGAAAGTGGATATTTATTCTTGACTGTGACTTTGTTCAACTGATGGTAGTTTATACATATTCTAAGAGAACCATCTTTCTTACACACGGATAAGACTAGTGCGCCTCATGGGGTTATGCTGGATCTAATGAACCCTTTGTCTAAAAGGTCATTTAACTGTTCTTTTAATTCTATGAGTTCAGCTGAAGCTATTCTGTACATCGAAATAAATATGGGCTGAGTATCTGGAAGAAGGTCTATTTCAAAGTCAATTTCCCTTTCGGTAGGAACTCTAGGAAGATCTTCGAGAAACACATATGAGAATTCATTTACTACTGGAACTGACTCAAGACTAGAAGTCTTTGAACTAGAGTCTTTGACTCATACAAGATGATAAACACATCTCTTAGATATCATTTTTCTTGCTCTAATGTATGAAATCAACTGACCTTTAAGCGCTGTGGTACTACCCCTCCATTCAAGGACTGGTTTATTTGGAAACTGAAAATGAACAATTTCGTTTCTACAATCAATTGAGGCATAACATTAATGAAGCCAATCCATGCCGAGAATGATGTTGAAATTCATCATCTTAACTCTATTAAGTCTGCTAAAGTGACTTTCTAAGCTATCATAATCGGACAGTTCCTGTGAATCCGCCGGGCTGTGATAGACTGACCCACTAGGGTAGATACTGAGAAAATTTCTATTAAGATTTATGGTTTGACTTTAAAGTTGACTGCTATGTAAGAAGTTACAAAATACAAAGAATCTCCTAGATCTAATAAGGCATAAACATGTATATAAAAGATCTGTAACATACCAGTGATCACATCAGGAGAACTTTCCTGATCTTGTCTAGACTGAAGTGCATAGAGCCTATTTTGGTGTTGCCCACTGGTGGCATTGGAAGCGACACACTACTAATTCGGGCGATCGAACTGAGATGAAAGACGATTGTACTGACTCTGCGAACCTGATAGAGGACAATAGATGATTCTATGGCCTGGCTTGCCATACCCGAAACAAACATCACTGCCAGCCTGATAGACACCCTGATTATTTCTGCCGCATTTCTGATAGAGGGGATTTGTTCGAGCACTACTGATACTACCCTGAGATTTGAGCCTGGCTCCCTATCTTTGTTACTATTTCTAAGCTGAGGGACTGGAGAACTGGCTGAGGACGGAGCTGGAACAGAAAATTTTGGGTGAAACTGAGAATGGTTATCGCCTTCTGACTTAGGCTGAGTGAAATTAAAACTACCTATTCTCGCTATCCTATTCTTCCTCTCTCTCCTAATTTTTAGCCTCTTCTATCTTCTACATATGAAACATAAGCCTAGATATGTCCATCTTTTTAATTAACATTGCAGTTATACACTCCTTAACTACACTCTCTGACACCCAGATACGAACTTGCTCATCCTGGACCTATTGTCTGCAACTACATGGGGAGCATACCTGGATAAATGAGTAAACTTAAGGGAATACTCTTTCATTCTCATGTTTCCTTTCCTGATATTGATTAAGTCTAACACCTTGGCTTCTCTTAGCTCTAAGGGGAAGAATCTTTCTAGAAAAACAGTAGCAAACTCTTCCCATTCTATGGTCTCTGCATCTGTGCCCCTGTCTACCTTCTACTACTTAAACCATATATGAGCTATATCTTGTAGCTGATAGGCAGCTAACTCAGCACTCTCACTAGTGGTTATTCCCATAATATCTGTGACTTTTTGCACCTGATCGAGGAATTCCTGTGGATCCTCTTCTGACTTAGATCCTAAAAACAGGGGAGGATTCATTTTGGTGAAGTCTCAAATCCTGGATTCAGCAGTATTGGCCATTGGGTTGGACTGAACAACAGTTAACTGTTCATTTTAAGCTGCTATAGAATGGGCTAGAGTGGTAAATGCAGCTCTTAGTTCTGCATGGGAGACATGCTCGTCCAGGGGATCTGTTTGAATGGGCTGAGGTGCTGACTGGTTTCCTGTTCTTCTTTCGTTGGTCTTTTTGGGAGGTATGTTCTTTAAATAAAAAGAATAAATGATTTATACTGAGAGTTTGACTTAAGATTATGCTCACTCTCATGGCATGAATACTGAAAGAAGGGAGATTTTTCCTAAAAACATCTCATAGCCTCTTGCCCATAAGTATGGTGCGCTACACACACATGCACCAGACTCTACTAGACATGGCTTTCAAACTCCCTAGGACTCTGTTGAACCTTCGGCTCTGATACCAAGTTTGTAATGCCTCAAGTCTGTACCCCAAATGCCACACGGTGCTTATGACCCCGAAGGACCACAAGCTAACCCATGACTGGTACCTGCTATAAGCACTAAATAATAATACTATAATAATGTGGAACATAGGCTGTAATGTCATAAGGTTCATAATATTAATAATGATAATAATAACATCTAACGCTAATATCTAAAAACTGAATGCTATCTGAACTAGTCTAAACTGAAAAGCCTCTAAATAAACTATCTGAATGTGGAGTTGATGGGACAAGCCCCTAACTAACTCCGACTACTGAAATACTGAAGCTACTGAGAATATTGAAATAAAAGTATATCATCGATAGATGAATACTCACTTCTGAATCTGCTGCTACTATCTGAATCTGTTTAACCATAGTAGGTAACCTGAGCGTTCGAACCTCTGATATGAGACATCATAGCGCAAAGATAAAGTATGCGTCAGTATATGGAATGTAATGGTATGCTAGATGAGGTAATACTGAATGCAATGGTTCATATGCATGAACAATAACTTACTAAATAAAATGTAGAAACTGAACAAGGGTACATGGATAACTGAAACTGTTGTAACTACTGAGTATGCAATACTGTGCATATATATGGATACTCTATCTGAGTTTTACTGAAGCTGAGTTCTGAGTTTTGATAACTGACTAATTGATATCTGAAATTTATTGATAACTGAGCTTCTAATGCTAATTGACTGTATCTGACAGTCTTGATTCTGTTGAACTGAACTGAGTTATATATTGAGACTGAAACTAAAACTATGGGAGCTAGTCATCTAACAGACATGCCCTTTTTCTAAATAGAATTGTGGTCTAACCTGTAACCTAGATAGAAGGGTGTTAGTACCATGCCACGGGTAAAGACAAGCTGAAGAGTCACCCTCATCTAGTCAGTGCCCTGAATGAGAACAGTGGTACTCTCAACTAGCAGGTAAAACACCTCATCAACCCTCTACTGGCAGGTTGATGTCTCAACCTATGCTGGCTACGTAGTTCTGGAATGCAAGGACTACTACTAAAGGTCACAACCTCTACTGGCAGGTGATCCGCCATCCTTGGGTTCACTCGGTGCTGAATCCTACTCCCATCTGAAGGACACTGAGTCTTATACTGGATTGAACTGGACTGATACTGAGTTTCACTAAGTTCTATAACTGACTGAGTACTACTAATTGTGACATTACTGAGACTATTTTGTAACTACTGTAGATCTAGGTAAACAACTAGATTTTTGGGTATTGAATAACCCCGAACTTGATAGAATTAAAAGTAAAGCATAGCATGATCATAAAGGCACAACAATGCACTTATTTATACATTTTGTCAAATACTTGGTATACATAAACTTGTACATGAATGGGACCACATAATAACATGTCATAAATTCACTATCCAATGCACTTTAGCATTTTATCAAACACTTGAGGAGCATGCTTACTTCATATAACACTAAACATATAATAATATCATGGCTACTACATTCAACTTGTAATTCAAGAGTTCAACATGAAGATCATATAATTCAACCCACAAACTATCTATTTTTCATGAGACTTGTAATTAATCATGGAATTAAATCCCAAATAATATCATGAATATGAATTCAACCTAATTCAAGCATGGAAATCATAAATCTGAGATCTTGTATGTTAAAAAGGGGTTCTTGGACTTCATGGGTGAATGGAACCCATGAATGAACACCTAACATACCTGAGAAGATTAATTCTTGAAGGTTCTTGAAGGGATTCTTGAGAATTGTACTTGATTTCTTGAAGCTAGGGTTTTGTATTTTGAGAGAAAGCTCTTGATTTTGGGGAAACTTTAATAAAATATTGACTAATTAGGTTATTTTGGGCATAAATCTCGTGTTTAGTTTGATTAGGGATTTTGGGAATTGACCAAACTGTCCCTGAAATAAAATCACAAAAATTGAAAATCCTAATCTTTTACTCTGGTGCGATGTGGTACAATCATGCCGGCTCTCTAGAAAATGGACAATTGGGAACTGGACTGATGGCGCAACGCAGTGGTATCACGTTGCGTTATTGAAAAATGACAATTGTGAAAATAGCTAGTGGCGCAATATGGTGGGATCGCGGTCCCTCACTGGAAAATGATAATTGTGAACTGGCATTTTGGTGCGATGTGCTAAAATTGCGATGGCACACTAAAAATTAACAATTTCTATTTGGACTGCCTCCGCAATGTGGTGATTCACCATTTGACACACTATTTTATAAAAATTGCTATAACTTCTCACCCAGTTATAGGATTTGGTCAAAATTTATATCGTTGGAAAGCTGACTGAATTTCTTATGCAATAAAAGGTCTTAAACTTAGAAATTCTGAGTATTTTGAAAATTTTATATAGATATACTCATATACCGAGATTTAAACTGAGCTAGGGAAATATGGGGTATTATAATATCTCTCCCTTGGGAACATTCATCCTCAAATAAGACTGATTAAGCTGAGAAACACTGATAGACTGAGTTTATATATACTGAACATGCATATTTGATTCATGAGTGCATGAATAAAACTATTGATAAGCTAAGTTTTCATACTGAACATGCATATCTGATGCATAAGTACATGGCTGAACCGATTCATGAATGCATGACTTTTATGAAGATGATATGCAACGGTAATGGATACCAAATTTGTAACTGTAACTGAACATGGAATTAAGTAAATCTAAGATAGACTGTTACCTCAAGCTGAGTCGTAGTTTGCGGAGAAGAGGTGAGGATACATGGTCTGCATATCTGCTGCTGCTTCCTAAGTAGTTCCCTCAACGGGCTGATTCCACCAAAGAACTTTGACTAAGGGGACTTCTTTATTCCTCAGTCCTTGAATCTGATGATCTAGGATTTGGACTAGAGCCTCTTCAAAAGAGAGATCATTCTGAATATCTACGCCCTCTAAGGGGTCTACGACTGCTGGGTCTCCAATGCATTTCTTTACAAGGGAGACGTGGAACACTGGGTGTACGGAAGCTAGATCTGAAGGCAACTCAGGCTCATAAGCTACCTTTTAGAAATGGCTGAGAATTCTGTAAGGATCGACATATCAGGGACTAAGCTTTTCCTTCTTACCGAACCTCTTTACTCCCTTCATGGGAGAGATTTTCAAGAACACAAAATCACCGATCTCAAACTCGAGATCTTTTCTCCTCACATCTGCATACGATTTCTATTGGACCTAGGCTGCATTAAGCCTTTTTCTGATCAACTGAACCTTCTCTAAGGCATCAAACACTAAGTCATGCCCTACTACTATGGCCTCACCTACCTCGAACCAACCAATTAGAGATCTACATCTCCTACTATAAAGAGCCTCAAACGGAGCCATCTGAATACTGGAATGATAGCTGTTATTATATGAAAATTCAATCAAAGGTAAATGGTCATCCCAACTACCTTTATAATCAATAATGCAGGCTCTTAACATATCTTCTAGAGTCTGAATGGTCTTTTCTGCTTGACCATCTACCTGAGGGTGAAAGGCTGTACTGAGGTGAACTTGGGTACTAAGACCCTTTTGGAATGCTTTCTAGAAGTAAGAGGTAAACTGGGTACCTCTATCTGAGACAATGGATACTGAGACTTTGTATAACTTGACAAACTCTCTGATATAGAGTTTGGCGTAGTCCTCGGCTGAATAGAAAGTATTAACTTGTAAGAAATGAGCGGATTTGGTCATCCTGTCTATGATAACTTAAATTGAATTATGATGATGATGAGTACGAGGCAACCCATCACAAAGTACATGTTCACTTCTTCCCACTTCCATGTGGGAACACGGAATTCCTGCATGGACCCACTAGGATTATTGTACTCGATCTTAACCTACTGACACATAGAGAACTTAGCTAGAAACTCTGCAATGTCTCTCTTCATCCCACTCTACCAATAGGTCTCCTGCAAATTATGGTACATCTTAGTGGCCCCTGGATAAATCGAGTAACGCGTACCGTGCGCTTTTGCAAGAATCCATCTCCTTAAGTCATCTACACCTGACACACATAGACGACCCTAGAAATGCAATACACTCTCTCCCCTTGGGAGAAAACCTCTACTTTCTAATCTCTGACTGACTCTTTCAACTTAACTAGACTATGATCTCTGTCTTGATTTTTCTTTACTTCGGACACTAGAGATGATTCTGAATTATTCTGCACCCACACATTGCCCTCTATTGAATTGACTAAGCGGACACCTAGTTTGGAAAGTTGATGAATTTACTGTGCTAACTTCTTCTTACCACTCTCAACATGAGCAACACTACCCATACACAACCTACTAAGAGCATCTGCCACTACATTGGCCTTGCTTGGATAATTGATAGGCGAATTTACACACCTATAGCACTATATTTTGCCCATATTTTAGCCTAATTTCGAGAACAAATTATATATTTTATGCACTTTTAGTCCTTTTTCCTGTAAGTGAGCTAACGAACATGATTAGCAAAGTTTCAGGTATAAATGATACAGAATTCAGCATTTTATGGATAACTTGACGCCAAAGAAAGCTTCACGAAAGGAGAAAAGACAATCTTGGACGCCAAGGACTAAAAATGGCGCATAGAAAATTTGTCTCGGGCTAAAACAATATTTCTGAAGACTTTGGGGACTAGCAATAATTTAGTAGGATTAGGATAATGATACATTAACCTAGTACAATTGGGTTAAGTATTTCATTAGCTTATTAGGATTAGGATAATGATACATTAACCTAGTACAATTGGGTTAAGTATTTCATTAGCTTAGTAGGATTTGGTTAAGCATTTCATTAGCTTAGTAGGAATAGGATATGGGTATTATAAATACCCTACCTTGCTAGAGATTTTAGGACATCTTCTGACATTCAATTCTATTCTATTCTACTTCTAAGACATTCTAGTTCTAAACAATCATTCTTCCACTGATTCTATTTTTCTTCTTCTATTCATCTATTCTTAAATTCCACAACATGAGAAACGTTACTTTGCTAAGGGATTCACGCCTAACGCCTACCACACCATTACAAACGTGAAATCTTTATTGTGGTATAAAAACAATGTCAATTGTGATTTCCTTCGCACTCATGGGTAACTAAACTTCTCTGTTGGGGTTATGGAAGCCGAATGAGATACTACTTATTGCTGTGAGTTTGTGAGTTCGTGACACGTATGTTTCTTATATCATTATTCTCTTCATCTTAATCTAAATTATTTGTGGTTGCAAACGCAAGAATACGCCAGTATAACATTTAACTTGTTCGAAAGAAAGGTTATCTGTCTGGAAAAGAGATAATGTCAAGGTAGTAGGGTCTCATCCACAATTAAAAAGTTAGTGCCGTAACTGGATTAACCTCTTGGAGAATTCATACCATTAGACACGCTTTAAGCTCGAAAGAGTTAAAGTGAAATAATCCTCGAATAGGTCAAAAGACGCCTGGATTTACCATCGAATACAATTCTCTATAAGAACATGCATGTCTGAATTCAACACACTCATAGTCAATAGAGACGTATAACTCAGAAGGTGGACATAACCCCAACTCCTCAATTCTCATTGTTTCACAACCTACTAAACATTCTTTCTTTTTACTTTGCTATTTTCAGTTTTTGCTTTAATAATTTGGTTACACATTACAAACCCCCCTTCTTACGAGACTTGCACTAAAAGTCTAGTAATCGTTGCTTACTTGTTGACCAAGCTATTCCCTGTGGGATCGATACCCAACCCAGGTTGGGTTCTATATTTGACAAACGACCGCTTTACACTCCTACGAGAGCTGTAGATTGAGCGTTATCAAAAATTAGCGCCGCTGCCGGGGAATACAAGTGTCAATTAAGTTTGTAATAATTACTAGACCCTTTGGTCAAAGATTCTCATACTTTTACTTTTAGTTTTTGTTTTTGTTTACTGCAGGTTTTTATTCAGTGCATGCCCCATACCCGAAGTTCTGGTCAACCGTTATTACCTATCAATCCTGAACCACAAAGTATTCGCAGAATGGAGGCACAACACGCAATTGAAAGGATGGCTGCTCAACAGGAACAGGCGAGACTAGCTGCGCTAGCCGCCGCTCAAGTGCATCAACAACATATTGATAACCCTGGGCGAGGAACAAATCCTGACGATGAAGATCTAGGTGATGACGAGCTACTAAACCCTAGGCATGCCGTTGAGATCGCAACACCTGCCAACAGAAGAGATTGTCAAACTAGGTTTAGGCCTGAACGCCAAGCTATGCAGCCAACTTTCGACGATGATGATGATGATCTTGATGGAGCCGGAGCCACAAGAGCCATTATTCCTCCACCATTGGCACCCGGAGCCAAGTTCAACATCACGAGCACCATGATTCAGTTATTGTAACTCAAGGGATTATTTGGTGGACTAGCAGGCGATGATCCGAATATGCATCTCATCAACTTTATTTCTACATGCAAGTCGTTTGACAATCCTGGTGTTGGTCAGAATGCAATTCGATTACGCTTATTTCCATTGTCTCTGTATGGGGAGAAAACTCTATGGTTGAATGGGCTGACTCCAGATTCTATTACAAATTGGAGGCAATTGAGAGACGTTTTCCTAGAAAGATTTTTTCCGCCATCCAAAAGAGCACAATTGAGAGATGAAATCAACAACTTTCGTCAGCTTACAATTGAAGCCCTTCATGAAACATGGGAGAGGTTCAAGACGAAGCTAATGAGGTGCCCAAACCATCACATGACTAATGTTCACCTAATGGAGATACTATAGAGAGCCTTGAATTCAATAACTAAACCAGTGGTGGATAATGCGGCCGGAGGATCTTTTATGGATCTCACCTTTGATCAGGCAAGCAATATGCTAGATCGTATGACGAAGCAATGTAGAGCTTGGCATACCAGGGATGCATCTATTATCAGGGAAGACCGAAAAAGTCAAAGCTCTTGCGTCAAAAGGAAGAAACGAATCTGATTCGAAAGAAGAAGCCAACTACTTGAACAATCAGGAGGGTTTCCGAGGCAATGCCCAAGGAAACCAAGGTCGGAACTATCATGGTAAATTTGGAAACATGGACCAAGGTAGTTGGAAGAACAAGAATGACAAAAGTGGTTTGTATATTCCCCCAGGAAGACGCGACACCACTATATCTGGTTCTGGAAATATGGAAGAGATGATGGCTAAACTATTGAAAGGAGTGGAGGCAACCAGCGCGGGAGTAACGGAGGTAATAAATGATTTTTCCTTAATGAAGCAATTGGTTGACTCATATTCCACTTCAATAAAGCAAATAGAGCAGCAATTGAGCCAACTTTCAGCAGCACTCAATCAAAGAAAGGCTGGCACTCTACCTAGCAACACTGTGCAAAATCCAAGGAACGACGGATCATGCATGGCTATTACTACCAGGAGTGGTAAGGTGCTGGAAAATTCATCCCAAAGCAAGCAAGTGGGCAAAAATAAGGAAGATGATGACGCCATAGAAGCTGACCAAGACGTCCATGACGTCACCCCTAGTAGGTTGCAGCCTGAAACTACCAAAATTCGGAAGCAAGAGGAGAAGAAAGCCGTGGAGAAAACAATTCCATATCCATCACCACCTTTTCCTCAAAGATTGAAGAAGCAGGCGGATGATACAAGGTTCAGCAAATTCATGACGATGTTAAAGCAGCTGACTATTAATGTTCCATTGGTCGAGGCACTGGAACAAATGCCTGGGTATGCTAAATTCATGAAGGACCTGTTGACAAAGAAGCGGGCAGTAAGCTATGAGCCGACAGATAATATTCATCATTGCAGTGCAATTGCCACAAGGTCCTTAGTACAGAAAAAGACAGACCCTGGTGCTTTCACTATTCCTTGCACGGTTGGATCTATGAATTTTGCTAAGGCATTGTGCGATTTGGGAGCTAGCATCAATTTGATGCCACTATCCGTCTACAGAAAGTTGGGGTTGGGCGACCCTACACCAACCAATATGCGGCTCATGATGGTAGATAGGTCTGTAAAATGACCTGTGGGTATCTTGAATGATGTATTAGTGAAGGTGTCTACCTTTATTTTTCCTGCAGACTTTGTGATTTTGGATTGTGAGGTGGATTCTGAAGTTCCCATAATCTTGGGACGTCCTTTCCTTGCAACAGAAAGTGTGCTTATTGACATGAGAGCTAATGAGCTTTTATTTTGGTTGAATGACGAAGTGGTCCGCTTTGATATATGCAAAGCAATGAAGCAGCCCAGTGATATGAATGTGTTCTCTGTAGCTGATATTCATCATGAGGATAAGAAAGCATTATCTGTAGAGAAACAGCTTACTGTTGAGCCATTGTCTGCTGTGCCACTGAATGTTGAGCATGAGGACGATGAAGATTATGAAGAACTTATGGGTGCTCTAACAGAAATAGAGTCCTATTCCCATACTCCTAAGCAACCGAACCATGATCTTAAGAATCAACCGTCACCAACAGCGAAGACTTCCCTTGAAGAGCCACCAATGCTAGAATCGAAAGAGCTCCCCGATTATCTAAGGTATGTGTTCTTGGAAAGTATAAATATACTTCCGGTGAGTGCGGATGATTTAAGTAAACAGCACGTAGAGGCTCTCATCTCTTCTCTGAAGAGATACAAGCAAGCTATGGGTTGGTCTATTGATGATATAATTGGTATCCCTCCTGGGACATGTACGCACAAGATTTATCTCAAAGAAGATTGCATGCCCACAAGTAAGCATCAGCGTCGTCTGAATCCATTCAGAAAACGATGCCCCATCTATCTCGATGAAGTCTAAGTAATCGAGATAGCTATGTCGTGCCGCGATAATAAATCAAGCGCTTGGTGGGAGGCAACCCATCGTTTCTAATTGTTTTGTTTTCTTAAGATTTTGTCGAGCCACGACCAAACCTAAGGCGCTTGGTGGGAGGCAACCCATCGTAGTAATCGTTTTTATTGGTTTTGAGCAAATGTAGGTGCAAGAGGTATTCAACGAGGAGATCGGTTTCAAATTTTGATTTGGACGTATTGCATGGTAAAGGTGGTAAGTTAGGCATGGAGATGCAAAAGGCTATGGATTGAGCATTGCTCATGAAAATATAGGCATCGAGCAAGGCTAGGCCTAGGTAAAACTAGGCCACGAACAAGGCATGGCCTATACTATAGCCCAAGGTCTCAAAATCTAGTGTGCTATAGCATAGGCGCCGCCCATGCTCAAGTATGCCATAGCATAGGCGCCGCCTATGCTAAAGCATTTGGTCTCTGAATCTCATATTCCATGCTAAAGGCGCCGCCTATGGTCACTAAAGGCATTGAACTAGGCGCCGCCTATGCTAGCAAATGCTTTGCATTAGGCGCCGCCTATTACAAGCTTAGGCAAAGCTAAAGGCGCCGCCTATGGTCACTTTATGTCTCCAAAACCAATTTTAAATGGGTCAAAACCCGACCCATTCTTTTCCTATATAAAGGAGACTTAGTCTTGAAACACAAACACATTGAAAACTTGACCTAGGCACCGCACATACTCTCCAAATCATCTCAAAACTTTTCTTTTTGCTCTCCCACTTCACAAGAACATCTCCAAAGGCTTCAATCACGTAAGTACTCTTTTGTTCTTCATCTATTTTTCGTAAGTGCTACATTGCTATGTCTATTATGAATTGCTACATCTTGAAGAAATATTGGTGATGTTAATGTGTTTGAATTGTTGATACAAAACCAAGTGAGTGAACATGTACGTTAGGATACTCTTAACTTGTTTCCGACTTGAATTTGATTTTGATGCATTGTTATACTACTTGCGGAATTGCTATAGTCATGAACATTGCATAATCTTGTCACTAGAATGCTTACATGTTAGAATGTCCCATTCATCGGAATAAGACTTTTAGTTGCCTACCGACATAGGAGGTTGTGATTATTGATAGAAACAATACCATGATGTAATCCCTATGTAGTAGTCTTGATATATCTAACATGAAAATATTGCAAAGGGTGCAAGAAGTGATACATCTCTGATTTTGTTGTTGGAATATAGCTCCTACAACGTATGTCGATGAAGTCTAAGTAATCGACCACTTTCACTTCACTAATTTGTATCAACAAACTAAGTGTGGGGTGGTACCCCTACTGCTTATGCATAGATTGTATCCATTGAGATTGTGCTAACGTGAACTCTATTTCAAGTCTCAGGTACAATGGCACCCAAAGCAAGACAAGGCAAAGATAAGGCTACCACTTCCCAAAAGAGCAAGAAAAGAAGTTGCAAGGAGCAAGGAGAATCATCCTCAATGCAATTACCATGCCGCACGTTTGGAATAAAATGGGTTCTTAAGGAGGAAGCGAAGGAATGGTATAGGAACAACAAAGAAAGAAAATATGTTCATGTAGACCTGATCAACAAGGAAAGCCTAGCAAAGAAAGAACCGCGCATGTTGGCCAAGATCATGGCATTACATCTGGATTTCATCTTCCGAGACATGGGAGAATGGAATCTTGATTTAACAAGAGAATTCTATGCCAACTGGTCACCGAAAACCACAGGAAGCGAGGTCAAGATTCGGGGCCAAGTTTTACAACTCAATGCGGATTTCTTCAACTCCTTTCTTGGATTGCCTTCAGTCGATCAAAAACCATTCAAAGAGCTGTACAGTAGACCTCCATATAGAGTAATTCGACACACACTTTGTGAAAGTAGATCCATGGCAAGGTGGAGCAGACATAAAGACACCGGGCGACACAACACCTTCCCTTATGCTCCTTTGAATAGGGAAGAAAGGATATGGTTGCATATTGTTAACTCTTGCCTTATACCAGGGACTCAGTACACCAAGATAACAAGAGATAGAGTGTGCTTGGTATACTAATTGATGACGAATGTCCCTATCAACGTCGGGGCAATTATTCGTTCCACAATGCGGAAAGCTAGGCTACACAAGAGGTCCCACTTCAGTTTTGGCAACCTGTTGACTGCAATACTAAGGAAATAAGACATCGAAGAGGAATCGGCTGATCACAAACTCCCACACAACACAAAGAAGGTTGACCTCACGAAGGTTAAAGATGCTGAAACCACTCATGGAGTCAACCTTACCACTTCAGAAAGGCATGCTCGCGATGAAAGCTTCTCCCGCCATTTATATGGCATGATGAAGTTTACCATGATGAGCGGAGGTCGTGTTCCAACTGCTGCAGATCTCCAACAGCTGGATCATGACTATCCAATGAATATGCATGCAAGGGAGATGTGTGGAGTAGGTACATACTTTGAGGAACCTCTTGATGACGACATGCCAACCGATGATGATCGACGAATGCCAGACTCTGATGTGGAAGAGAACTCTGATGACGATTCCGATGCAGGGGGTATGACCCCAAACATAGAGGATGAGTCCGACTAATTAGGTTCTTCTTATTTATTTTTCACTGAGGGCAGTGTGTCCCGTGTAAGTGTGGGGTGCTCGTATTTGCATGCTATACTTGTCTATCCATATTTGCATTTATTTATGTGTGTTTGTTTTTTTTAGTAGTTTTTTTAGTAGTAAAATCTTTTTAGCTTCGCATGAAATTATTCTAACAGGCAGCATGAGATTATAACAAGAGTATGTGCTACAATTATGACTATTGAGACGTTTAGGCTCTAATTGTGACTCACTATGTGATATTGTTTGGTTTAATTCCTTCATCTGTTGGGTCAAGAGTCTATACTACTCCCAATAAAGTCGACCATGTGCCTTGTGTGTGTGAGATAATAGTATATTCTGTGCTTGTGGCTGATGCTAGAACTTGCCTGGTATGTATGTAAAGCGAAAATAAAGAGTGCAAGTCTAGGAGATGATTTAGGCATTTCTTTGGCAACCTATGATTATTTACCTTCTTTTTACCTACCCATGGACATCATCCTAGTTAAACCCTTTTGAGCCTTTAGCCTATTTTCTTTGACAAACCTCGTATGTAAGCGTAATCCATTTTGAGATAAGACCATAATTTGATCCAAATTCCTAAGTGCTTTAAAGTGAAAAAGTCATGTGACAAAATAAGAGGAAATTGGGTGAGTATGATGCCTTTAGAATGCATTGGTGCTTGAATGAGTTATGAAAAAGAAAGTGCTATCATAAGAGGTATGTTATCAAAAGAAAAAGGAAAGGAAAACTGAAAAGTTAGTTATGTTTAAAATTGAAAAACAAAAGAGGAGAAAAAGAGTGGTAGAATAAAAGAAAGTAGAAAGGTTGTTTGAAAGAAAAGTGTTAATGATACAATGTGATGTATTAAAGCGCTTAGGAACATAGTCACTATTTCTGGCCAAAATAGTCCTACCTGTCCCTTAGCCTACATTACAACCATCAAAAGACCTAGTTGATCCTAAGCTTGGCATTCTGACATTTAGTGGAGCATTACACTAAGGGCAAGCCTATGGTCATCAGTTGCTTCATATGAATTCTTTGTGAGAGCGAGAGCAAGGATATTTTGATACCCATGTTTGAAAAATATGCTATACTTATGAGTGATTATGGTTAATACATTGTCAGACACACATGATTGATGAGTTTTGGGTGGTCGTGTATGATTCTTTGTGCCTTGACTTTTGAATATGAGTTGACCACCATCACGAGTCTATGTTGGAGGCTGAATTGTTTCTACTAATGATCAGAAAACTACTCTTTGTTGATAATTGTTGTGCTTGTCTTGACGAATATTTTGTGTTGTTGCTGTGAAACCCTAAGTTGATGTTTAGAGGGACATAATATTTTGTTCGAGGACGAACAAAGCTTCAAGTGTGGGGTGTTGATGATAGGCGAATTTACACGCCTATAACACTATATTTTGCCCATATTTTAGCCTAATTTCGAGAACAAATTATATATTTTATGCACTTTTAGTCCTTTTTCCTGTAAGTGAGCTAACGAACATGATTAGCAAAGTTTCAGGTATAAATGATGTAGAATTCAGCATTTTATGGATAACTTGACGCCAAAGAAAGCTTCACGAAAGGAGAAAAGCCAATCTTGGACGCCAAGGACTAAAAATGGCGCATGGAAAATCTGTCCCGAGCTAAAACAACATTTCTGAAGACTTTGAGGACTAGCAGTAATTTAGTAGGATTAGGATAATGATACATTAACCTAGTACAATTGAGTTAAGTATTTCATTAGCTTATTAGGATTAGGATAATGATACATTAACCTAGTACAATTGGGTTAAGTATTTCATTAGCTTAGTAGGATTTGGTTAAGCATTTCATTAGCTTAGTAGGAATAGGATATGGGTATTATAAATACCCTATCTTGCTAGAGATTTTAGGACATCTTCTGACATTCAATTCTATTCTATTCTACTTCTAAGACATTCTAGTTCTAAACAATCATTCTTCCACTGATTCTATTTTTCTTCTTCTATTCATCTATTCTTAAATTCCACAACATGAGAAACGTTACTTTGCTAAGGGATTCACGCCTAACGCCTACCACACCATTACAAACGTGAAATCTTTATTGTGGTATAAAAACAATGTCAATTGTGATTTCCTTCGCACTCATGGGTAACTAAACTTCTCTGTTGGGGTTATGGAAGCCGAATGAGATACTACTTATTGCTGTGAGTTTGTGAGTTCGTGACACGTATGTTTCTTATATCATTATTCTCTTCATCTTAATCTAAATTATTTGTGGTTGCAAACGCAAGAATACGCCAGTATAACATTTAACTTGTTCGAAAGAAAGGTTATCTGTCTGGAAAAGAGATAATGTCAAGGTAGTAGGGTCTCATCCACAATTAAAAAGTTAGTGCCGTAACTGGATTAACCTCTTGGAGAATTCATACCATTAGACACGCTTTAAGCTCGAAAGAGTTAAAGTGAAATAATCCTCGAATAGGTCAAAAGACGCCTGGATTTACCATCGAATACAATTCTCTATAAGAACATGCATGTCTGAATTCAACACACTCATAGTCAATAGAGACGTATAACTCAGAAGGTGGACATAACCCCAACTCCTCAATTCTCATTGTTTCACAACCTACTAAACATTCTTTCTTTTTACTTTGCTATTTTCAGTTTTTGCTTTAATAATTTGGTTACACATTACAAACCCCCCTTCTTACGAGACTTGCACTAAAAGTCTAGTAATCGTTGCTTACTTGTTGACCAAGCTATTCCCTGTGGGATCGATACCCAACCCAGGTTGGGTTCTATATTTGACAAACGACCGCTTTACACTCCTACGAGAGCTGTAGATTGAGCGTTATCAATAATATAGAACACTCATGTCATAATCTATCAACAAATCTTACCATCTTCTCGGATTCAAATTCAAATATTTCTGAGAGAACACATACTGCAAGCTTTTGTGATATGTGAACACATCTATATGCACCCTATACAAATAATACCTCCCAATCTTTAAGTTAAACACTACTGTTGCTAACTCAAGATCATGGGTAGGGTAATTCTTCTCATGGTGCTTAAGCTGTATAGAGGCATTGGCTATGACCTTACCTCTTTGCATAAGAAAACAACCTAAACCTACTCTAAATACATCACAGCACACAACAAACCCATCTGAACCATCTGGTAACTTTAGGACTGGGGCTGTAGTGAGTCAAGTATTTAACTCTTGAAAACTCTTCTCACATGAATCTGACCACTGAAACTTGACTTTCTTCTGAGTCAATCTATACATGAGGGATGAAATAGATGAAAAACCTTCAACAAACCGACGGTAATAGTCAGCTAAAACCAAGAAACTCCTGATATCTGATAGAGAAATGGGTCTAGGCCAGTTTCTCAACGCTTTGGTATTTTAAGGATCAACTGTAATACCATAAAAAAAAATAATATGACTAAGGAATGCTACTAACCTTAGCCAAAATTCACACTTACTGAATTTGGCCAACAACTGATGAGCTCTGAAGTACAATTCTGAGGTGATCTGAGTGATCATTCTTTCTATGGGAATAGATAGAAGTGTCATTGATAAATACTATAATGAACATGTCCAAGTATTACTTGAACTTTCATTAAGTCCATAAAGGCTGCTGGAGCATTTATGAGACCAAAGGACATAACTAGAAACTCGAAGTGACCATACCTAGTTTGGAAAGCTATTTTCAGAATGTCACATTCCCTGACTCAGAGCAAATGATAGCCTGATCTGAGGTTTATCTTAGAAAATTAAGTGGCTCCCTGAAGTTTGTCAAACAAGTCATAGATTCTAGGAAGTGGATATTTATTCTTGATTGTGACTTTGTTCAACTGACGGTAGTCTATACACATTCCAAGAGAACCATTATTCTTACGCATTTATAAGACTGGTGTACCCCAAAGAGAAATACTGGGTCTAATGAACCCTTTGTCTAAAAGGTCTTTTAACTATTCTTTTAATTCTCTGAGTTCAGTTAGAGCCATTCTGTACGACAGAATAGATATGGGCTGAGTATCTGGAAGAAGGTCTATTTCAAAGTCAATTTCCCTTTCGGAAGGAACTCCAGGAAGATCTTCAGGAAATACATCTGAGAATTCATTTACTAATGGAACTGACTCAAGACTAGGAGTCTCTGAACTAGAGTCTTTGACTCACACAAAATGATAGACACATCCCCTGGATATTATTTTCTTTCTCTAAGGTATAAAATCATCTGACCTTTAAGCGCTATGGTACTACCCCTCCATTTAAGGACTGGTTTATTTAGAAACTGAAAATGAACAATTTTCTTTCTACAATCAACTAAGGCATAGAATGAATGGAGCTAATCTATGCTGAGAATGACCTCAAAATCCATCATCTCTAACTCTACTAAGTTTGCTAAAGTGTCTTTCTGAGATATCATAACAGGACAGTTCCTGTATACCCACCGAGTTATGATAGACTGACCCACTGGGGTAGAGACAGAAAAAAGTTTTGTTAAGATTTCTGGTTTGACTTTGAAGTTGACTTCTATGTAAGGAGTTTGTAATACCCCGAGACTCTAACCAATAGTGCAACCATGAATCAAGCTCATGAGAAATAAATTATAGTATTTTGGTTGTTTTCTGGTCAAGGGTGATGTGTATTAAGGTTTTAAAGATGTCCTAACAATTGGGCGAATCAAAACATTCCTTACCGATTGAATTCTTGGGAAGGATATTGGTATAGTCAACTTCAAATGAGTATATATCTCATTATACTTGGAATTTTTGCGCTCATAACCTATCAAAAGATATATAATTGAATTATCTTTCCAACAATACTAATTTTGCCAAAATCCAATACCGAAGCAAAGAGTTATACCCATTTTACTCCAGCATGTCAATCTGGAAAAGGGTGACGACGTTTCTGATGGCCTGTCATGTTTCTGACGACATTTCTGACGACGTCGTCATATTTCTGACAACATTTATGATGAAGTGTTCAGCCTTAGGCAGAAAATCATAAAATTTGACCCTTTTATGATGATATTTCGTGACGGCCTATCACGGGTCTGATGGCCTGTCACGGATGTCGTCAGCTATTTTTTTCAGCAATTTAGAGATGTTTTTGCAAGGGTGTTTTGGTCTTTTCCCATCTTTTGTAGGCCTCTATATATATTAGAATCCTCATCCAAACCGTAATTCCATCATTTTCTCTTTCAATTCTCTTGAGATAATATATCTAGGGTTATATCAAGAACGTAAATCTTCCAAGAATCATCCATAAATCTTCACAATTTCTTCAAGAACCAAGTTCCCCTTAGTGTGGGCTTCAAGAATTATTTATTTCAAGTTTGGATAAAATCTCAAGCACTAAATTTCATCCAATTTTAAAGATTAAGGTATGTGGGGCTTTGAACAAGAACACTTCTTTCGTTCTTGTGTCCAAAGATTTAATTTCTACTGAATTTCATGTTTTTTTTTGCAAAGTGGGTTTACACCCAAATTAATTTATCAAGGATTTATGAGATTTAATATATACAATATTGACATATATGACTACTTCATTGTCTTATTTTTTAAATTAAGAATTTATGTCATGAGTTGTACATTGTTATCATGAAATGATAATTTCTAAGTGATTTATGATAAGTTTCATGATTTACGTTTTTCCATGAGAAGTTTGTCTATTGAATAAATATTGATATTGATCTTGAGAGTCAAGAATGAGTTCTATGATGTTTTATGGAAGATTTGATACTTGATATGATTTGATAAGCAAGTGTACTTGATGATGAGAAAGATTATTTTGAGATTTAATCGAGTTAGGAATCCATAAGTTGATTATGATTTACAAGTGAGATATATATTTATATTTTGGTCTTCATGATAGACCCTTGATTTGATTAAGGTGGATTTCCTAACGCGTTCTGAGCTTAAGTCTGGGAGTAGTATTTAGCACCGAGCAGAAAGTATGGGTTCAGTGAATCCTACTTCCCAAGAACTACGTGCCACCGTAGGATTAAGATTAAGGTCCAAAGGCCAAGACAGTTATCACTAAAATTAAGGTTCTACTCCGATGGCAAGGATAGAGCAGATCTCCCCAACGTGGGCAAGATGTTGGACTCCATATAAAATCACATAGTTTATGTCGGTTATAAGAAACTCCCAAGTCCATAATAGTCCAAGTTCCATGAGTTACTAAGTCATAAGTCAAAGAGTTTGAGTTGAGTCCAATGGTTTATGAGATTTATGAAGCATATGTTATTATTGATGATTTATGAGAAATATGTTTCGGGTAACTCAAGCGATGAGAGTCATTATTATCAGCATGCATCATTTTCTTATACATTTATGATATTATTTAAATGTTGCCTGCACCCCCACATACTCAGTACATTCCCAAGTACTGATTCCCATACTCTTCTATGTTTTACATTTTCTCGTGATGTAGGTTCAGGTGCTCAGTCTCAGTAGCGATAGTGATCTTTGAGTACCTCCATCTATATTCGTATAGTTGGTGAGTCCTCATGGTTCGAGGACCTATGTTCCTGATTTTTTTCTTCATAGTAGATGGTGGTTTATTTCTAGTTCAGTACGAGTCAGTTGGGGATCTGTCCCAATGGCTCCTTAGTCTTATGTAGTAGAGGCTTTGTCAGACTAGAGTTCCAGTATATACAGAACTTTAGTATTTTGATTGTACAGGATAGTATTTCTTTGTATTCCAGTATCTTTATGACATGATTACTCTTTTTTATTATAGCTTGATTATTGTAATAGTGAGTTATAGAGGTGATGACAGGCTTAGAGGGTTAGCTTGAGGTCGCGTGTGGCCTTAAGCACCGTGTGACATCTTGGGATGGGATCCTGGGGTGTTACAGAGTTACAAAAGACAAAGAATCTCCTAGATCTAATAAGGGATAAATATGTAAATAGATGATCTGTAACGTACCAGTGACCACATCAGGAGAACTTTCCTGATCTTGTATGGACTGAAGTACATAAAGCCTGTTTGGGCGTTGCCCACTGGTGGCCCTGGAAGTAGCACCCTGCTGATTCGGGTGACCAGGCTGAGTTGAAGGACGATTGTTCTGACCCTACAAACCTGACAGAGGACAATCTCTGATTCTATGGCCTGGCTTGCCACATCCAAAATAAATATCACTGCCAGTCCTGCAGACAACCTAATGGTTTTTGTCGCATTTCTGACAAAGGAGATTTGTTCGAGCACTGCTGATACTACCCTGAGATTTAGAGCCTGGTGCCCTAGGTTTGTTACCATTTCTTAACTTTAGGGACTGGAGCACTTGCTGAGGACAGAGATGGAACTAAAGATTTTGGGCAAAACTGAAAATAATTACCGCCTTCTAACTTAGGCTAAGTGAAATTGAAACTACCTATTCTAGCTCTATTGTTCTCCTTTCCTCTCTTCTTATTCTTAGCCTCTTCTATCTGCTGAATATGGACCATAAGCCTAGATATGTCTATCTCCTTAATTAACATCATAATTCTGCACTCCTTAACCATACTCTCTGATACCCCAAATACGAACTTGCTCATCCTGGATCTATTGATGCTACTACATGGGGAGCATACCTATCTAACTGAGTAAACTTGAGGAATACTCTTTCAAACTCATGTTGCCTTGTCTGAGATTGATGAAATCTAAAACCTTGGCTTCTCTCAGCTCTAAGGGAAAGAATCTGTATAGAAAAGAAGTAGAAAACTATTCCCATTCTATGGGCTCTGCATCTGTGCCCCTCTTGTAAGACCCCGCAAAATCCTTAGCTTAATTCAGTCCTTTACGCTTGTTAAGGGGTCCCAGACTTAGAATATTCTAGCTAAGTATTCAGACTTAGTGTCATTCTAGCCTTCGAAAGTTGGCGATCTTATTTCATGGCCTTTACATCCATTATAGGTGGATATTTATGTTGATTCATGATCAAGAATGTCTGCTGTTGTTTTCAGACAAGTTTTGAATTTTTTGGACTTCGTTTGAAGTTCCTTTAGAATCTTAAAATAGTAGATCAATGCGATCTTGTTGCGCTGCATCGACAATCGCGTTGATAAATATTTCCCCCAGCTCCCAGCGTCAATTTCTAGTAAGTCGATGCGAACTCGATGCGATGCATTGGCTATCACATCAATGCCAAGGTTGAGGCATGTCGATCTATGCATCGATGGCACAGTTTCTTAGTCATTAAAAGACCGCGTCCTTGGGGGTATTTAGGTCTTTTTCCCTTAACCTTTTGCCCCCAAAACACGAAATTTATCACCTTAGAGAGCAATTAAACTCATATTTTCTCTAAATTGATCAAGAAAAAAACCCTAGAAGATTCAATTTCAAATAAATGACTCAAGATTCCACCATCAACTTTCAGAAATTCCTTAACTAAGGTATGTGAAGTGTTCATCCTAGGGTCCCTTCCACCCTTGGAGTCCAAGAAACTATTTTTAGACTTCAAATATATGAATTCCATGTTGGGTTTTATAATATTCATGTTTAAAATGATTAATTAGGTTTCAAATCCATGTTTCATGACCAATTTCATATGGGTTGAATTGATTTATATGTGTTACCATGTGAAATCATGCTAAAGCTTTCAAATGGTGAATTTAATATTGAAATTGTGTGCTCACATGTTGATTAGTACTATGTGCGTAATTATGCCTTTCAAGTGATTGATGAATTAAGCATATGAGTTGAATAGTGAAGTTATATCATGTTAGCATGTGTTTAAGTTCGTGACATACAAGTGTTTGTTAAAATGCCCCAATGAATGAAGAATGATCAAATGCTTAGTTTACATGTTTCAAGTTTATGCCATGTCTCTTATTTTGTGCTATCGAGTCCTGAGGGGTACTTGTACCCGATAATTTAGCTAATTATTTAGAGCCATGGTTAGTCATAGTATAGGAACGGTTATGTCACTATTATTAGTACTCTCAGTCAGTTACATAACTCAGGAAAAACTCAGTAGACCCAGTATTCTTCCAGTCTAGTTCAGTACTCAGTCCAGACCTCAGTAAACTCAGTTAATTAACAGAATTTATAGTTTTTGTCTATCCACGAAACTCAGTGTACCCAGTACGGTTTAGGTAAATAGCAATATCAGTAACAACTCAGTCCAGCCTAGTACAAACTAGAAATTAGTTCAGTGTTTATTCAGTTAGGAGTAGGATTTAGCACCGAGTTAACCCAGAGATGAGGGAATTCCTTCCAGCAGAGGGTTTGACCCATAGTAACAATCCCTGCGTTACAAAACTATGTAGCCAGCATAGGTTGAGATATCTTTCTCCAGATATATTGAGAGTTGATATATCTCATTTGAGTTATCCTGCCTGTGAGGGTTGACGGAAGAGCTTTCTGTCAGAGAGGGTTAACTCACAGATTGTCCTTACCCATGGCATGGTATTGACACCCTTCTAACTGGGGTTATAGGTTGGACACCAATCAGTTTAGAGACGGGCATGTCGGTTAGATGATACCTCCTATAGTCTCAGTCTCAGAATAGAACTCAGTTCAGTTCTACAGATTTAAGACTATCAGACATAGTCACTTAGCTCAGTACAGAACTCAGTATGGTTCCATAATATTTAGAACTGTCAGATATAGTCATTTAGATAATTAATAATACAGTATTTGTAAACTCAGATATAGGTTATCAGTATTCAGATTTAGTACTCAGTATTAGCTCGATCTCACTTATAGTCTATGTATTCATGCATGTACTCTTTCTCAGTCATACTGATGTTATTTAGTTATTATTGTGCATTCATATGAACCCATGCATTTTAGCCTACCTCACTAATCATACCAGTACATTTAAAGTACTGACGCATGCTTTTCTTTGTGCTATGATATCTTATATCATAGGTTCAAACGCACGGGTTCCAGAGCACCCTTAGCAATTTAGATTCTCATTTTTCAGAGTAGTGGTGAGTCCTCATAGTTTGAGGACATGCTTATTATTTAAAGTAATTCAGTTTTATTTTAGTAGATGGAGTTAGTTGGGGGCTTGTCCCATCAACTCCACAGTTCATACAGTTAGAGGCTTTTCAAACTAGAGTATTTTCAGACAGTTGTTCAGTTTTTCAGTACTTATATTCAGTTTTGGTATTTTGATACAACATTCAGATTTATTTACAGATTTGAACCTTATGGCATATGTTTATGCCTATTTCCACAATTATTACAGTATTTATTACACAGTTATTGCAGCAGGTACCAGTCAGGGGTTAGCTTGTGGTCCTTCGAGATTGTTAGCACCCTGTAGCATTTGGGGTACAGACTCAGGGCATTACAAACTTGGTATCAGAGCCTAAGGTTCAACTGTGTCCTAGGAAGTCTGAAAGCTGCATTTAGTAGAGTCTTATGCATGGGTGTATTGCGCACAAAACTTATGGACAAGAGACTACGAGATATTTTAGGAAAAGTTTCCCTTCTTTCAGTATTTATGTCATATAAATAAGCATGAGCTCCAGTTACACTCTCTTTCTAATCCTAGCTTCTCTTCTATTTACAGAATATGCCTCCAAAGAGGACGCAGGGAAGAGGAACGGGAGACCAATCAGCCATTCAGATCGTCCATCCAGATCCTTTGGGCGAGCATGTCTCCCATGCAGAGTTTAGAGCATCCTTCACCACCCTAGCTCATATTGTAGCAGCCTAAAATGAACATTCAGCTGCAGGTTTGGCCAACCCATTGGCCAATACTATTGCTACTAGGATTCAGGACTTCACCCAAATAAACCCTCCATCATTTACCAGGTCTAAGTCAGATGAGGACCCTCAGTAATTTTTTGATCAGGTGCAGAAGTTTACTAATATCATGGTGGTAACTACTATTGAGAGCATTGATTTGGACGTATATCAGTTACAAGATATTTCTCACTCATAGTTCAAATAGTGGAAGACAGAGAGGGTAGCAGATGTTGGGCCCAAGAATGAGAGGAGTTAGCCGTTGCTTTTCTTGATAGGTTCTTCCCGCTAGAGTTGAGGGAAGCAAAAGTTTTAGAGTTTATAAACCTGAAGCAGGGCAATATAATAGTGTAGGAGTATTCCCTCAAGTTTACTCAGTTGGACAGATATGCCCCGCATGTTGTGGCAGATAGCAGATCTAAGATGAGTAAGTTTGTATCAGGGGTATCTAGAATTTTGGTCAAAGAGTGCAGGACCGTAATGCTGATAATGGAGATGGACATATCCAGGTTTACGATCTATGCTCAGCAGATAGAGGAGGCCAAAAATAAATAGAAAAAGAGAAAGAGAGCAAGAAAGAGAGGATAGGTAGTTTCAGTTTCGCTCAACCTAAGTCAGAGGGTGGGAATCATGCTTAGTTCTGCCCAAAATCCTTAGTTCCTACTCCGTCCTCAGCCAGTGCTCCAGTGCCAAAATTTAGAGATGGCAACAGAGATAGGGCATCAGGCCCTAAGCCCCAGGACAGTGTTAGTAGTGCCCGAACCAATCCCCTTTGCCAGAAGTATGGTAGAAACTACCAGGGTATCTGCAGAGCTGGAAGAGATATGTGTTTCATATGTGGCAAGCCAAGCCACAGAGTCAGACAGTGTCCTTATATAGGTTCACAGAATCAGCATACCCGTCCCCTAGCTCAGTCGGTCACTCGAATAAGCAGGGTGTCTCATCCAGTGCCACCAGTGGGCAGCACCCAAATAGACTCTATGTTCTTCAGTCCTGACAGGATTAGGAAAGTTCTCCTGATGTGGTCACTGGTACGTTACAAGTTTATCATTTTCATGTTTATGCTTTGATAGATTCAGGAACTTTCTTATCCTTTGTTACTCCTTATATAGCAGTTGATTTTGGAGTCAGTCTCAAAATTTTAGTAGAGCCTTTCTCAGTTTCCATTCCAGTGGGTGAATCCATCATAGCCCAGTTGGCTTACAGGACTGTCCGATTATGGTATCTCAGAAAGTCACGTCAGCAGACTTAGTCGAATGAGAGATGACTAATTTTGATGTCATTCTCAGCATGGATTAGCTTCATTCCTGCTATGCATCAGTCAACTCTAGAAATAGAATTTTCCAGTTTCAGTTTTCAAATGAACCCTTCCTAGAGTGGAGGGATAGTACTTCAAAATTTAGGGATCATGTTGTTTCTTACCTTCAGACTAGAAAAATGATATCAAAGGGGTATGTCTACCATCTCGTTTAAGTCTAGGACATAAGTTTAGAAACTCCTACTCTTGAATCAGTATCAGTAGCATATGAATTCCTAGATGTGTTTCCCGAAGATCCTCCAGGAGTTCCTCCAAAAAGGGAAATTGATTTGGGAATTAATATCCTTCCAGATACTCAGCCCATATCTATTCCGTCATATAGAATGGCACCTATAGAACTCAAAAAATTAAAGGAACAGTTAAGGGATCTCTTAGATAAGGGATTCTTCAGATCCAGTATGTCCCCGTGGGGTGCACCAGTGTTATTCATGCATAATAAAGAAGGTTCCCTCAGAATATGTATAGATTACTATTAGTTAAACAAAGTTACGGTCAAGAAAAGTATACACTTCCCAAAATTGATAACTTATTTGACCAAAATTAGGGTGCCAGTTATTTCTCTAAGATATACCTCAGATCAGGCTATCATCAGCTTAGAGTCAGGGAATGTAACATCCCAATAACAACTTTCAAAACTTGGTATGATCACTTTAAATTTTTAGTCATGTCCTTTGGTCTTACCAATGCCCTTGCAGCCTTTATGGACTTGATGAACCATTTGTTCAAGCAATACTTGGACATGTTCATCATAGTCTTCATAGATGACATTCTTGTTTACTCCCGTAGTGAACATGATCATGCAGACCATCTCAAAATTGTATTGTAGACTCTCAAAAACCATCAGCTATTCGCAAAATTTAATAAGTGCGAATATTGGCTAAGGTCAGTAGCTTTCCTTGTCCATATAATTTCCGGTGATGGCATTAGAGTTGATCCCCAAAAGACTGAGGCAGTGAGAAACTGTCCCCAAACTATCTCTCCGTTAGATATCAGGAGTTTCTTGGGTTTGGCTGTCTATTACCAATGGTTTATTGATGTATTTTCATCTATTGCATCCCCTATGTCCAGATTGACTCAGAAGAAAGTCAAGTTCCAGTGGTTAGATTCTTCTGAGGAGAGTTTTCAGGAGTTGAAGACTCGACTTACTACAACTCTAGTTTTGACCCTACCAGATGGTTCTGATGGATTTATTGTGTATTATGATGCTTATAAAGTTGTATTAAGTTTTGTTTTAATGTAGAGAGGTAAGGTCATAGCCTATGCCTCCAGACAGCTTAAGCCCCATGAGAAGAGCTATCCTACTCATGATCTTGAGTTAGTAGCAGTAGTGTTTACCTTAAAGATTTGGAGGCCCTATTCATATGGTGTGCAAGTTAATGTGTTTATTAATCATAAGAGCCTGTAGTATGTGTTCTCTCAGAAAAACCTAAACCTCTGTCAGAGAAGGTGGTTGGAGTTATAGAAATATTATTACATGAGTGTTCTATATCATCCAGGCAAGGCCAACGTAGTGGCTGACGCTCTCAGTAGGATGTCTATGGGTTGTGTTGCCCACATTGAGTACAATAAGAAGAAGTTAACCTAGGAAGTTCATCAGTTAGCCTTGCTAAGTGTTCTCTCGGTCAATTCAGCAGAAGGTAATGTATGGGTGCAGAGAAACTCAGAATCATCCCTAGTTTCTAAAGTGAAGGAAAAGCAGGATAGGGATCCCAGTCTAGTCCAGTTAAAGGAATCAGTCAAAAATCAAAAGGTAGAGATTTTCTCCCAAGGGGGAGATGATGTGCTACGTTTCCATGGTCGGCTATGTGTTCTAGGTGTAGATGAGTTGATGCAGAAAATTTTTGCAGAAGTGCATGGTGAGCGCTACTCGATTCATCCAGGGGCCACTAAGATGTACCACGATCTGTGGGAGATCTATTGGTGGAGTGGGATGAAAAATATATTACAGAGTCTATGGCTAAGTGATCAACATGTCAGCAGGTTAAAATTGAGCATCAGAAGCCTAGTGGGTCCATGCAGGAGTTCAGCATTCCCACCTGGAAATGGAAAAAAGTGAACATGGACTTTGTGACGGGTTTTCCCCGTACTCATTGTTAGCATGATTCAGTTTGGGTCATTATAGATAGGATGATTAAATCAACTCATTTCCTTTCAGTCCATACCTCCTATTCAGCCAAGGATTATGCCAAACTCTATATTAGAGAGTTGGTCAGATTGTACGATGTTTCGTTGTCTATTATCTCAGATAGAGGTACCCAAGTCACCTCTTATTTCTAGAAATAATTCCATAAAGGGTCTTGGTACCCGAGTTCACCTCAGTACAGATTTCCATCCTTAGATAGATGGTCAAGCAGAAAGGACCATCCAGACCTTAAAAGATATGCTGCAAGCGTGCACGATAGATTTCAAAGATAGTTGGGATGACCATTTTCCATTGATTGAGTTTGCATATAACAACAACTATCATTCCAGTATTCATATGGCTCCGTTTGAGGTGATTTATGGAAAGAGGTTTAGATCTCCCGTTGGTTGGTTTGAAGTGGGTGAGGCTGCAGTGGTAGGGACTGACTTGGTATTTTCTATCTTAGAGAAAGTCTAGTTGATCAGGGAAAGACTTAAGACAGCTCATAGCCGAAAGAAATCATACGCAGATGTGCGCAGAAAGGATCTCAAGTTCGAGATTGGTGACTATGTGTACTTGAAAATCTCTCCTATGAAAGGGGTGAAGAGATTTGACAAGAAGGGGAAATTCAGTCCCCGATATGTCAGTCCTTACTGAATTCTTAGCCGTTTCGGAAAGGTAGATTACGAGTTTAAGTTTCCTTTAGATCTATCTTTAGTGCATCCAGTCTTCTACATTTCCTTGGTAATGAGATGCATAGGTGACCCAGCAGTTGTAGTCCCTATAGAGGGCCTAGATATTCAGAACAGCCTCTCTTATGAAGAGATTCCAATCGAAATCCTTGACTACCAGATTCATACAGTGAGGAACAAAAAAGTCCCACTAGTCAAAGTTCTTTGGCAGAATCAATTCGTTGAGGGAGCTACTTGGGAATAAGAAGTAGACATGCGGACCAAGTATACTCACCTCTTCTCTGCAGACTCAGACCCAGTCTAAGGTAATAGTCTTTTTTAATCTTATTCAGCTTCATGTTCAAATTTTAGTTAAAAACTTGGTATCAGTTACCATTGCATGTTCAGTCATGTATTAATACATCAGATATGCATATCCAGTATGAAAATCTCATCTTATTAGTAATTCCAGTCATGCATTCATGAATCATGTTCAGCTATGTGCTCATGCATTAGATATGTATGTTCAAAATAATAATTAGTGTATCAGTGATCTCAGTCATGAAACCATGTTTTAGTTGTGTATGCCTAGTGTCTAAGTTTAGTCTCTCAGTATTCTCAGTCTCAACAGTCTCATCTGAGGAAGAATGTTCCCAAGGGGGAGATAATGTAAGACCCCAAAAACTCGTTAGCTTAATTCAGTCCTCTAAGCTTGTTAAGGGGTCTCAGACTTAGAATATTCTAGCTAAGTATTCAGACTTAGTGTCATTCTAGCCTTTGAAATTTGTAAATATTATTTCATGGTCTTTACGTCCATTATAGATGGATATTTAGGTTGATTCATGATCAAGAATGTCTGCAGGTATTTTCGGACAAGTTTTAATTTTTTTGAACTTCATTTGAAGTTCCTTTGGAATCTTAAAACAGTGGATAGACATGATCTTGATGCACCGCATCAACTCTCGCGTTGATAAATGTTTTCCCCAGCTCCCAGCATCAATTTCCAGGGAGTCGATGCAGACTCGACGCGACGTGTTGGCTATCGTGTCGATGCCAATGATGTGGTGCGTCGGTCTGCGTGTTGATGGTATAGTTTTTTAGTCATTAAATATAATTCCCCAAGAACCTATCCCGAGATGTCACATGGTTCTCAAGGCCACAGGTGGCCTCAAGCTAACCCTCTAAGCCTGTCATCACTTTTAGAACTCATTACGATGCAAATTATGTTAATTTAAGGAGGAACAACCATGTCATGAACATACTGAAATACAAAGTAATACTTCCCTGTACAAATAAAATATTGAGGTTCTGTATATGTTGGTGCTCTAGTCTGACAAAGCCTCTACTACATAAGTCTAATGAGCCATTGGGATAGATTCTCAACTGACTCGTACTAAACTGAAAGGAATTAACCATCTACTGACAAGACAAAAATCAGAGACATAGGTCCTCGAACCATGAGGACTCACCAACTAGAAAAATATAGATGAAGGTACTCAAAGATCACTGTCGCTGCTGAGAATGACAACCTGAACCTATATCATGAGGAAATATAGAATACAAAAGAGTATGAGAGTCAGTACTTTGGAATGTACTGAGTATGCGGGGGTGGAAGCAACATTTTAAATAATATCATAAATGTGTAAGAAAATCATGCATGCTGTCAATAATAATTCCCTTCGCTTGAATTATCTTAAACATTATTTCCATAAATCATCAGTAATAACACATACTTCATGAATCTCATAAATCATTTAACTCAACTAAAACTCTTTGACTCATGACTTAGAGTGACTCTGTAACTCAAGGTACTTAGATCATTATGGACTTTGGAGTTTCTTATAATCGACATAACTATACCATGTGAGCCGCATGGAGTCCAATGTTTTGCCCTCCTAAGGAGAGAACCCCACATTGGCGGGGGTTTCGTACTCTTTCGAGGGAGTACAACCTCAATATAATTATCACAATCCTATACTCAGCCTCTGGCCCACAATTATCAACATCAATCCTACGGTGGCACGTAGTTTCGAGGAAATACCACATTTCCCGCTCGGTGCTAAATACTCCTCCCAGACTCAGCTCAGAACGCATTAAGAAATCCACCTTAATCAATATCAACTCATGCGTCTATTTTAAAGACCAAAACATAAATATATATCTTATCTGTAAATCATAAACATCTTGTGGATTCCTAACCCGACTCAACTCAACACAATCTTTCTCAACATCAAGTACATTTGCTTTTTGAATCATTTTCAAATATCAAAAGCTTCAAGGAAACATCATAGGACTTATTCTGGACTTTCAATATCAAATATCGATATATATTCAATAGTCAAATTTATCATGGAAAGGCATAACTCATGACACTTGTCTTAAATCGCTTAGAAATCATCAATACATAATGACAATATACAACTCATGGAATAAATTCTCAATTTAAGAAACATGATGGTGAAATAATCATAAATATCAAACTTATTCAACTCAAATCTCATAAATCATAAATAAATAAATTTGGGTGTAAATCCACTTGCAAAATCATGTAAATCAATAATAGAAAGTAAATCTTTAGGCATAAGAACGAAATGAGTGTTCTTGTTCAAGCCCCATATACCTTAGATTATAATTTTGGAGATATAGAAACTTATTTGGAACTTCTTCCTTACACTTTTGAGCTAATATCCTTGATTCCTTTGAGTAGGAGAGCTTAATTCCTGGACAACTTGGAGAAATCTATGGAAGATCCTTGAATTTCTTGGAAGGAATTTTGATTTTTAGGTTGAGATAAAACCCTAGTTTTCTAGAAAATTCTTGGAGAAATTGGAGAGAAATAGGAGAAAATAATAAAATAGGAGAAAATAATCTTCTCTTTACTACTTTGATGTATATATAAGGCAACAAGGAGAGGAAATAACCAAAATGCCCTTTTGAAAAAGCTAAAATTCGTTGATCGGGGCCTGTGACGGTTGATCTGATGGTCCGTCAAGTCTCCTGACGGTCCACCAAATCATTCGTCACTCGAGTGCCAAAATTGGAATGTTCTTCCTCGACGTGAGGGTCGAAGTGACGGTCCTTCAGGAAATTGATGGTGTACCAAGTCGTCCATCACTCGAGGTCCAGAAATGAGACATTCTCTCTCGACCTGATGGACCCCTTGACGGTCCATTAACTTTTTGACGGTCCACCATCTTGGAAGTCACACGGTGACCAGGAAGAGGGTTCAATGCCTTGGCCTGATGGTACACTTGACGGTCCACCAAGGACCTGACGGTCCTCCAGGTTGACCGTCAGACTTGGGCGATCCGATATCGCTGAGTAAAATATCTATAACTCCCTCATCCGAAGTTGGATTTCAATAAAATTGGTATCGATGGAAAGATTATTCAATGATCTACGTGAAAAAGTAGAAATTTTAGAAATACAACATGGTTTAAAGATCAATCACTTTGGAAGTCATACATATCCACTCAAAAGATGGATTTAGGCTTAAGAAACGATCGGGGTATTACATTAAAAGACCGCATCCTTGGGTGTATTTAGGTATTTTTCCCTCAACCTTCAGCCCCTAAAACACAAAATTTATCACCTTAGAGAGAAATTAAACTTATCTTTTCTCCAAATTTCTCAAGAACAAAATTCTAGAAGATTCAATGTCAAATCAAGAACTCAAGATTCCACTATTAACTTTCAGAAATTCCTTAACTATGGTATGTGAAGTGTTCATCCTAGGGTCCCTTCCACCCTTGGAGTCCAAGAAACTATTTTTAGACTTCAAGTATATGAATTCCACGTTGGGTCTGATAATATTAATGTTTAAAATGATTAATTAGGTTTCAAAACCATGTTTCATGATCAATTTCACGTGGGGTTAATTGATTTATATGTGTTACCATGTGAAAACTTGCTAAAGCCTTCAAATGGTTAATTTAATATTGAAATTATGTGCTCACATGTTGATTAGTACTATGTGCATAATTTATGCCTTTCAGGTGATTGATGAATTAAGCATATGAGTTGAATAGTGAAGTTACATCATGTTTGCATGTGTTTAAGTTCATGACATACGAGAGTTTGTTAAAATGCCCCAATGAATGAGGAATGATCAAATGCTTAGTTTACATTTTTCAAATTTATGCCATGTCTCTTATTTTATGCTATCGAGTCCTGGGGGTACTTGAACCTGACAATTTAGCTGATTATTTAGAGCCATGGTCAGTCATAGTACAGTAAAAGTTACGTCACTATAACTAGTACTCTCAGTTAGTTACAGAACTCAGAAAAAAGTTAGTAGACTCAGTATTCTTCCAGTCTAGTTCAGTACTCACTCCAGACCTTAGTAAACTCAGTTAGTTAATAAAATTCAGTAGTTTCCATCAGTCCATAGAACTCAATGTACCCAGTTCGGTTCAATTAAACAACAATATTAGTAACAAATCAGTACAACCTAGTACAGATTAGAAATTAGTTCAGTTTCTATTCAGTTGGGAGTAGGATTCAGTACCGAGGTAACCCAAGGATGGGGGTATTCCTGCCAGTAGAGGGTTTGACCCTTAGTAACAATCCCTGTATTACAGAACTATGTAGCCAACGTAGGTTGAGATATCTTCCTGTCAGATATATTGAGGGTTGATATATCTCACTCGATTTATCCTGCCAACTAGGGTTGATGGAAGAGCTTCCTATTAGATAGGGTTAACTCATAGCTTGTCCTTACTCGTGGCATAGTATTGATACCCTTCCAACTGGGGTTAAAGGTTGGACCCCAATCAGTTTAGAGACGGGCATATAGATTAGATGATTACCTCCCACAGTCTTAGTTCCAGTCTCAGTCTCAGAATAGAACTCAATTTAGTTCTACAGATTCAGGACTATCAAACATAGTTACTCAGCTCAGTATGAAACTCAGTATGGATCCGCAGTATTCAGAACTGTCAGATATAATCATTCAAATGATCAGTAATACAGTATTCGTAAACTCAGATATTGGTTATCAGTATTCAGATTTAGTACTCAGTATTAGCACGATCTCAGTTATAGTCTATGTATTCATACTTGTACTCTTACTTAGTCATACTCATGTTATTCAGTTATCAGTGTGCATGTATATGAACCCATGCATTTCATCCTACCTCACTGAGAATACCAGTATATTCAAAGTACTGATGCATGTTTTTCTTTGCGCTATAATGTCTTCTATCATAGGTTCTGATGCACGGTCTCCAGAGCACCCTTAGTAGTTCAGATTCTCAGCTTTCAGAGTAGTGGTGAGTCCTTATAGTTTGAGGACATACTTTTATTTATAGTACTTCAGCTTAATTTTAGTAGATGAAGTTAGTTGGGGACTTGTCTCATCAACTCTATAGTTCAAACTGTTAGAGGTTTTTTAGACTAGAGTGTTTTTAGACAGTTGTTTATTTTTTCAGTACTTATATTCAGTTTTGGTATTTTGATACCGCAGTTAGATTTATTTATAGATTTAAACCTTATGGAATATGTTTTCCCCTATTTTTGCAATCATTATAGTATTTTTTACACAGTTGTTATAGCAGGTACCAGTCATGAGTTAGCTTGTGGTCCTTTGGGATTGTGAGCACCATGTAGCATCTGGGTTACAGACTCGGGGTGTTACACCTGTCTACCTTTCATTGCTTAAACCATATATAAGCTACATCTTGTAGTTGATAAACAGCTAACTCAGCACTCTCACTAGCGGTTTCCCCCCATAACATCTATGACTTTTTACACCTGATCGAGGAATTCTTGTGGATTCTCTTCTGACTTTGATACTGAAAATAGGGGAGGATTTATTTGGGTGAAGTCCCGAATCCTGGTTGCAGCAATATTGGCCATTGGGTTGGCCTGAACAACAGCTAACTGTTCATTTTGACTTGCTATAGAATGGGCTAGAGTGGTATACACAACTCTAAATTCAGCATGGAAAACATGCTCATCTAAGGGATCTGCTTGAACGGGCTGAGGTATTAACTGGTTTCTTGTTCTTCTTTTGTTGGTCTTTCTGAGAGGCATGATCTGTAAATGGAAGAAAGAAATGAATTAGAATAAGATTTTGACTTGAGCTCATGCTCATTCACACGACATGAATACTAAAAGAAAGAAAACTTTTCCAAAAAACATCTCATAGCCTCATGCCCATAAGTGTGGCGCGCTACACACACACATGCACAAGACTCTACAAGACATGGATTTTAGACTCCCCAGGACTCTGTTGAATCTTAGGCTCTGATACTAAGTTTGTAATTCCTCGAATCTATAACCTGGATGCCACATAGTGCTTATAACTCTGAAGGACCACAAGCTAACCCATGGCTGGTACTTTCTGTGAGCACTAAATAATAATACTGTAATAATGTGGAACATAGGCTAAAATACCATAAGGTTCATAATATGAATACTGATAATAATAACATCTAATGTTAATATCTAAAAACTTAATGCTGTCTGAACTAGTCTTGTCTGAAAAGTCTCTAAATGACTTGTCTGAATATAGAGTTGATGGGACAAACCCCCAACTAGCTCGGACTACTGAAATACTAAAGCTACTGAGAATACTGAAATAAAAGTATATTGTCAATAGATAAGGACTCACTACTAAATCTGTTGCTGCTATCTGAATCTGTCTAAGCATAGTCGGGAACCTGAGCATCCAAACCTATGATATGAGACATCATAGCGCAAAGAGAAAGTATGCATCAATATGTAGAATGTACTGGTATGCTAAATGATGTAAGACTAAATACAAGGGTTCATATGCATGAACAATAGCTGACTAAATATTATGTAGAAATTGAATAAGCGTACATGGATAACTGAAACTACTGTAACTAATGAGTATGCAATACTGTGCATATATATGTATACTGTATCTGATATTTTACTGAAGCTGAGTTTTGATTTCTGATAACTGAGTAACTGATATCTAAGATTTACTAATAACCGAGCTTGAAATACTGATTGACTGTATCTAACAGTCCTGATTCTATAAAACTGAACTGAGTTCTATGGTGAGACTGAAACTGAAACTGTGGGAGATAATCATCTAACCGACATTCCCCTTTTCTGAATAGGTTTGGGGTCCAACCTGTAACCCAACTGGAATGGTATTAGTACCGTTCCACAGGTAAATACAAGCTGAAGAGTCACCCTTATCTGGCAGGTTCCCTGAATGAGAACTGTGGTACCCTCAACTGACAGGTAAAACACCTCATCAACCCTCAATTGGCAGGTTGATGTCTTGCTGGCTACTTAGTTCTGGAATGCAAAGACTGCTACTAAGGTTCACACCCTCTACTGGTAGGTGATCCCCCATCCTTGGGTTCACTCGATGCTGAATCCTACTCCCATGTAAAGGACACTGAGTCTTATACTAGACTGAACTGGACTGATACTAAGTTTCACTGACTGAGTACAACTAATCGTGACATTACTAAAACTATTCTGTAACTACTGTAGCTCAATGTAAACAACTAGATTTCTGGGTATTGAATACCTCCATGACTCGATAACATTAAAAGTACGGCATAGCATGATCATAAAAGCACAACAATGCACTCATTTAGACATTTTGTCAAACACTTGCTATGCATAAACTTGTACATGAATGGGACCACATAATAATATGTCATAAATTCACTATCCAATGCACTTGAGCATTTTATCAAACACTTGAGGAGCATGCTTACTTCATATAACACTAAACATATAATAATATATGGCTACTACATTCAACTTGTAATTTAAGAGTTCAACATGAAGATCACATAATTCAACCCACAAACTATCTATTTTTCATGAGACTTGTAATTAATCATGGAATTAAATCCCAAATAATATCATGAATATGAATTCAATCTAATTCAAGCATGGAAATCATAAATCTGAGACCTTGTATGTTAAAAAGGGGTTCTTGGACTTCATGGGTGAAAGGAACCCATGAATGAACACCTAACATACCTGAGAAGATTAATTCTTGAAGGTTCTTGAAGGGATTCTTGAGAATTATTCCTGATTTCTTGAAGCTAGGGTTTTGTATTTTGAGAGAAAGCCCTTGATTTTGGGGAAACTTTAATAAGATAATACTAATTAGGTTATTTTGGGCATAAATCTCGTGTTTAGGTTGATTAGGTGTTTTGGGAATTGACCAAACGATCCTTGAAATAAAATCACGAAAACTAAAAATCCATATCTTTCACTTTGGCATGACTCAGTACAATTACCCTGGCTCACTGGAAAATAGATAACTGGGAACTGGACTGATGATGCAATACGGTGGTATCATATTGCCTTGCTAGAAAATAATAATTGGTAAAATAGTTTGTGGCGCGACGCGGTGGAATCGTGGTCCCTCACTGGAAAATGATAATTATGAACTGGCACTTTAGTGTGATGTGCTGAAATTGATATCGCACACTGAAAATTGACAATTGCCATTTGGACTTCCTCCGCTATGTGGTGATGCACCATTTGACACATTATTTTACAAAAATTGGTATAACTTCTCACTCAGTTATCGAATTTGGGCAAAATTTATATCGTTGGAAAGCTGACTGAATTTCCTATGCAATAGAAGGTCTTAAATTTAGAAATTCTGAGTATTTTGAAAATTTTATATAGAAATACTCATATACTGAGAGTTAAACTAAGCTAGGGAAATACGAGTATTACATAAAGCAAGAAAAATGATTTCTAAGGGAAGCATATACCTTCTTATTCAAGTCAAAGACTCTAGTTCTGAGACTCCTAGTCTCGAGTCAGTTTTAGTTGTAAGGGAATTTCCAGATGTGTTCCCAGAAGATCTCCCTAGAGTTCCTCCCAAAAGGTAAATTGACTTCAAAATAGATCTCCTTCCAGATACCCAGCCTATCTCTATTCCACCCTATAGAATAGCTCCAGCTGAGCTAAAAGAGTTAAAAGAGAAGTTGAAAGATCTCTTCGATAAGGGATTCATCAGACCTAGTATTTCCCCGTAGGATGCTCTATTCCTTTTCATGCGTAAAAAAGATGGTTCTCTTAGAATATGCATCGATTACCGTTAGTCGAACAAAGTCATAATCAAGAATAAGTACCCACTCCCCAGGATTGATGACTTGTTCAACCTCTTTCAGGGTGCTATTTATTTCTCTAAGATAGATCTCAAATTCGTCTATCATCAACTCAGAGTCTGAGAATGTGACATTCTGAAAATAACTTTCAAAACCTGGTATGGTCACTTTAAATTTGTAGTTATGTCTTTTGGACTCACGAATGCCCCAACCACTTTCATGGACTTGATGAATAGAGTGTTCAAGTAGTACTTGGACATGTTTATCATAGTCTTCATTGATGATATTGTTTTCTACTCCCGTAGTGAAAATGATCATGCAAACCATCTTAGAATCATATTGCAGTCTCTTAGAGCACATTAGTTATTCATCAAATTCAATAAGAGGGAATTTTGGCTAAGATCAGTAGATTTTGTTGGCCATGTTATTTCCGATGATGGCATTAGTGTTGACTCTCAAAAGACCAAAGCAGTGAGAAACTAGCCCAGACCCATCTCTCCATCAAATATGAAGAGTTTCTTAGATTTAGCTGGCTATTACAGGTGGTTTGTTAAAGAGTTTTCATCTATTGCATCCCCCATGTCTCAATTGACTCAGAAGAAAGTCAAGTTTCAGTGGTCAGATTCTTGTAAAAAGAGTTTTTAGGAGTTGAAGACTCGACTCACCTTAGCCTCAGTTTTGACCTTGCCAGATGGCTCAGATAGGTTTGTGATTTATTATGATACTTCTAGAGTTTTTCTTGGTTGTGTATTGATACGGAGAGCCAAGGTCATAGCCTATGCCTCTAGATAGCTTAAACCTCATGAAAGGAATTACCCTACCCATGATCTTGAGTTAGCAGCTGTTGTATTTTCCTTGAAAGTTTGGAGGCATTATCTTTATGGGGTTCATATTGATATGTTCACTAATCACAAAGTTTTGCATTATGTGTTCTCGCAGAAAGATTTAAATCTTCGTTAGAGAAGATGGATAGAATTATTGAAAGATTATGATATAAGTGTGTTGTATTAACCGAGCAAGGCCAATGTAGTGGAAGATGCCCTTAGTAGATTGTCTATGGGTAGTGTTGTTCATGTTAAGGATAATAAGAAGAAGTTAGCTAGGGAGGTTCATCAGCTTACTAGATTAAAGGTATAGCTGGTGGATTTAGCTAAGGGTAGTGTATGGGTTCAGAATAGTTTAGAATCATCTTTGGTTGCTAAAGTGAAAGAAAAATAGGATACATATCCCAGTTTAATTATGTTAAAGGAATTAATTAGAAATAAGAAAGTAGAGGTTTTCTTCCAAGGAGGAGATGGTATGTTACGATGTCAGGTAGACTGTGTGTTCCGTGTGTAGATGGTTTGAGACAACGAATCCTTACAGAAGTGCATCGTGCGTGTTATTCTATTCATCCAATAGCCACTAAGATGTACCATAATTTGCAAGAAATCTATTGGTAGTGCGGTATGAAGAGAGATATTACAGAGTTTGTGGCTAAGTGTCCTAATTTTTAACAGGTTAAAGTTGAGCACCAAAGGCCTAGTGGCATAATGCTGGAGTTTAGAATTCCTACTTGGAAGTGGGAAGAGGTGAACATAGATTTTATGACAGGGTTGCGACATTTGCGTCGTCAGCATGAGTCAGTATGGGTTATGGTATACAGAATGATCAAATAAGCCCATGTTTTGCCAGTTCATGCTTCCTATTCAGCTGAGGATTACACCAAGCTCTATATTAGGGAGTTTATTAGGTTGTATGGGGTCCAATTGCTATCATTTAAGATAGAGGTACTCAATTTATCTCACACTTCTACAGAGCTTATGAGAAGGGTCTTGGTACCCAAGTTAATCTCAGTATAAATTTTCATCCATAGACAGATGGCCAGGCAAAAAGGACTATTTAGACCCTAGTATATATGTTGAGCGCGTGTGTTTTTTATTTCAAGGGAAGTTGGGATAATTACTTACCCTTGATCGAGTTTGCCTACAATAACAATTATTACTCCATTATTTAGATGGCTTCGTTTAAGTCTCTCTATGAGAGGAGAAATAAATCTCCTATTGGTTGGTTTTAGGCAGGTGAGACTTGTTTAATAGGTCCTGATTCGTTGTTTGATGTAATGGAGAAATTTTAATTAATTAGGGAGTGGCTCAAGAGAGCCCAAAGTAGTCAAAAATCCTATGCAGATACGTGTAGGAGAGATCTTGAGTTTGTAGTTGGGGATCTGGTGTATTTGAAAATCTCACCCATGAAGGGAGTGAAGAGGTTCAAAAAGAAGGAGAATCTTAGTTCCTGATATGTTTGCCCTTATAGAATCTTGAGCCATTTCGAAAAGGTAACTTATGAGCTTGAGTTGCCTGCAGATTTGGCATCAGTGCATCCAGTGTTCCATGTTTCTTTGTTAAAGAAGTGTATCGGTGATCCAGCTGTAGTAGTCTTTTTAGAAAATACAGATATTCAGGATGACATTTCTTATGAAGAAATTCTAGTTGAGATTCTTGATCATCATATTCGTAGACTAAGGAACAAAGAAGTTCTCTTGGTCAAAGTTCTTTGGCGGAATCAGTTCGTTGAGGGAGACACTTGGGAAGCAGAAACAAATATGCATACCAAGTACCCTTATATTTTCTCCGCAAACTCAGACTCAGTTTAAGATAATAGTTTTTCTTAGATTAGCTCTTTTCCATTCTCAGTTCCAGCCATATAATCATCTTCTGTCATTGCATGCATTCACGAATCAGTTCAATCATGCATCATGTTTCAGACTCAGTCATGTAATCATGTTTTAGTCATGCATGTTCAGTAAGAAATTTTAGTTCCTCAGTATTCCCAGCTTAATCAGTCTCATTTGAGGATAAATGTTCCCAAGGGAGAGATATTGTAATACCCCCGTATTAGTCTTAGTTCAGTTCAGCTCATTGTGCATGCATAAGAAACTTAAAGCCTGAAAATTTAAATATGTGTTGAGGACTTAGCCTTATTTTTGACCTCTTAACATCGAGGATTTTTAAATTTATCTTCCCAACCCCAAGATGTAAGTTTTTGAGTTAATTCATGTTCAGGGGTGTAAGTAGCATGTCTCGAGGAAGTTTTGGATTATTCGGACGAGGATTGAGTTATGTTTGGAATCCAACTCTAGAACCTCACCGCGATTGCATCGTATCATGGTGGGTATAAACATGAAGGGTTCATCGCATCATGGTTGCCTCATATTCAGCATTTCAGTTATGAATTTAAATTCCAGAGGGGCAGTCTTGTCTTTTCCCATTGCCCAATCCGTAATAACATGGGATTTAACTTCAGCTAGGGCATTATATGCCCAAATTTACTAATTTTTCTCTCTAATAAACCCTAACCTTTCTCCAAATTCATCAATTTAAATTATCTTCCTTTCAAGAAAACAAAGAACTCAAGTGTCCAAATCCAAGAAACCTTTTCAAAAAGTTGTTCTCTTTCAAGATTTAAGTATTAAAGGTATGTGTGATGTTCATTCATGGGCCTTTTTCACCCATGGAGTCCAAGAACCTATTTTTATGTTTTAATTCATGAATTTACATGTTTACAATGAGTTATCTTCACAAATCTTTTATGAATTTTGATTATACACGATGTTAATAAGTGTTTTTTTTTGTTGAAAGTAGCCCTTACACATTTTAATGAAGAAAATTCCATGTTAAATCCCCAATTTATGGTTTTAGTGTTATAATTATGTTATTCCCACATGTTTCAATCATTCCCATGCTTAAGTTCATGAATATCAAGTGTTTGATGACATGCCTAAATGATTGAAGTTTGAACTATGATTCCGTAGTATGTTATTCAAAGCTTTCATGTGTCTATATTGTTAATTCCATTTAGTTCTGGGGGTTATAAATACCCAAAACTTAGCTTTTTACATAGTTTGCAGTATTTTCAGAATGATTTCAGATAAATCATGAGCATTATCAACCAATTAGTTACCATGATTAGTTGTTTTGCTCAGTTAAGCTTTGCTCAGTCCAGTAATTAGTGTTAGTTCTGTTGGGAGTAGGATTTAACACCAAGCGAACCTAGGGATGGGGGATCACCTACCACCAGAAGGTGTGACATTTAGTAGCAGTCCCTTAGTTCCAGAACTACGTAGTCGGCGTAGGTTAAAGATATCAACCTGCCAGTTGAGGGTTGATAAAATGTTTACCTTCTAGTTGAGGGTACCACATATCATATTAGAGCACCTACCAGTTGAGGATGACTCTTTAGTAGATCCACACAACCATTACTAGTACCCTTGGCACGGTACTGATACCCTTCCAACTGGGGTCATAGGTTGGTCCCCAATTAACTTATTTGAGGCATATCAGTTAGATGATACTTCCCACAGTCTCAGTTAAGTATTTAGTATAGAATTCAGTTTCAAGTTTGCTTGACCATATTATACAATATCAGTTATTCAATTACCAGATTTCAGTATTTCAGTTTACAGACTATTTCAGAATCATGTTATATGCTTGGTCATGCATTCTTAGATTTTACATCTTTCATGTATCTAAACTTAGTTATATCATGCTATTCATCCAGTCATTATCTCATGCAGATAAACCCATGTATTTCTTCCTAACCTTATCTCGCGTACCAATACATTCAAAGTACTAATTACATACATTTTCTTTGCACTATGATGTCTTATATCATAGGTTCAGACGCTTAGTTTTCTGATCGTGCTTAGACAGATCAACCTATCAGTAGCAGCAGTCATGGTGAGTCCTCATCTATTAATGACATGGTTATTTATTTTAGTTATTTGAGAAGTTCAACTTTTCATTTCAGATAGACAGTTGGAGTAAGTTGGGGCCTGTCCCATCAACTCTTTTCAGTCAGTTAGAGGCTTTTAGAAAACAGACAATTTAGATAGTTTATCAGTGTTTTATTAGTATTTTTATAATTATTTCAGACATTCAAACTTATGATTTGGTAATGATTTTCGTATTTTAAATCTTTGGCACCATTCAGTGCTCATAGTAGGTACCAGTTCATGGGTTAGCTTGTGGTCTTTAGGGACCATAAGCACTGTCTGGCGTCCACGGTGTATTTCTAGGGTGTTTAAGCCCTTGTCCTCAACCCATACCTATAGAACCTAGACAAAAAAAATCATATTCTATACTTTAGTATTTAAATTCATATAAATAAATGGCACATAACTTAACCACATGTGTGATCCGGTTTTACATCTTTAGTTCACAGCCTAGAATATCAATAACAACCTGATTTCAATCGGTATATAAAATATCTTACTTGTTTCAAACTCTTGGAGGTATTTCTTAATAACATTACTAGTTTGAGAAAATAAACTCTTAGTTGACATATTATATTTCTCAGCTAAAGATCTAATCCCTCGTCCTCGTCCTTTTCCTATAGCACCAGGCGCAACAAATGTATACATAGTACTCTTTTCAGTTGATCCGACCTCATTTTCAGTCTTCAATCATTTCATCTTGAACCTGTAAAACAACCAAAAGTGAAAAAAAGAATATGAAAAAATGTGTGACAATATAGTAATACAGGAAATCATCATGTCATAAGAATGTCTAACAATATAATTATTATTTTAGTTAACCAAAACATTGGCTCATTAGTTCTTTTTCATTTTTTTGTGACAAACTTCCTAAATCTACAATATCATCATCCATTTCATTGTCATCATCCATTTTCTCCAATGTCTCATAGGAATAGGTTGAGTCTTCCTCACTACTTGCCAACCTTTGTTGGAATTATCATTAACATAAAACACTTGAGATGCTTGGTCTGCTAAAACAAATGGCTCATTTGTTTACAAAAATCTACCCGAATTAACACTCACGAAGTCATACTCATCTTTTTTGACTCTCTTTATTTCATCATACACATCAAACCAATTACATCAAAATAAGATGACTCTTCTATCAGGTAGAAATTGCAACTCAATAACCTCTGCTAAAACTCCATAGTAATCAACGTTCTCACCAGGAGTACCATTATCGCCAACTACACTACCACCATAATTTTGAGTTTTTAATTTTTTATCATAATATTCTACATGAAATCAATATCCATTAACAATATAACCATTGCAATATGTCAAATATTTGGTAGGACCGCGTGAAAGTGAAAGCAGATCTTTCATGATCCGACTATCATCTTTTTTATGCAATTGTGCAACCTATTAATAAGATTGCACTAAATACTTTAGAATGAGTAATATTATATTAAAATTTTAAATCTGATGGTTATGTGTTACTTACCCTATCTTTTCACCATTTAATAAATTATCGGTTCCATTTTGCATAAGACAAGTGTCGAATAGTATTCTTATGAGTTTGTGAAAATTATCTAAAAAATTAAAGTAAATCATAAATCTCATATAGAAAAAAAATTACCCTAAAGGAAATAATAAAAATGAGACTTCAGGAGCGCTTTCCATACTTTATATATGGTAAAACTTATCACAATTCTTTAATATGTATATATATGTGCTTGTTCCAATTCATCGGCCTTAATCTCACATGGATCTTTAGCTCCCAAAGTTTTTCCTGATGAAATATAGATAAACCTCCATTAGATTCTTTTAAGCCCCCATCATAATTTCTTTCTGGCTAATTGAATTTTGTGTCAATTCTATGAAATACCTCAACACAAGGTTGTACACTCATTTGCAATGTAGCCCTCTGCAATAGAACCTTCTGGACATGCCCTATTACCAATGAGAGATTTCAAAAAATACAACCATCGTTCCACAGGATACATCTACCTATAATGAATAGGCTCGACAATCTTAGCTTGGTATCTAAATGAATAGGCTAATGCACCATGATATCAAAAAATAAAGTAGAAAAAACCTTTTCTAACTTGCAAAGTGTTGTGGGAATTTGCACTTCAACATGTTCCAAATCATCAATTCTTAACTCCTTGGATCCAACCATACTAAAAGAATAAGATAACTCAATAAGTGGTTCACTCACTTCTTTGGACAACATACCACAAAGCGCAAGAGGGAGTAGATGTTGTAGAAGAACATGACAATCATGACTTTTCAACCCAGATATCTTGTGATCTTTTAAATTCACACATTGAGAAATATTAGATGAAAAACCATCAGGAACTTTCAGATTCTTAATGAAAAGACAAAATTTGTGCTTATCTTCAGAAAGCAATGTGTAGCATGAAGTTGGAACTTCCATTTTCTCCCCCTTTTGGATGAGGTGCAATTCTGATCTAATAGTCATCTCTTGTAAGTCTAATCGAGTGTTAATTGTATCCTTGGTCTTTCCATTAACATTCATGAATGTCCCCATAAAAGCCTCATATATATTTTTTTTCAATATGCATAACATCCAAATTATGTCGCAATAAGAGATACTTCCAATATGGAAATTTAAAAAGATACTTTTCTTGTTCCAGTTATCATTTCTATCTTTATGCGATAACTTATTCCTTTTATTTGGATCTCTTGATAATTGTTTCCCTTTAAGATCTTGTACTTGATTATGTATCTCAGTACCAAAATGATTTTTTGGTGGTGGCCTTTTCTCTTCTGTACCATCAAAGGACTGCTTCTCATATCTCTATTTGTGACTAAGAGAAAGGTAACATCGGTGACCCATAAAACACTGCTTCTTACTGTTGGCCAATCAAATTGAGGAAGTGTCTTTGTTGCAACACGGACATGCCATTCTTCCTTTGTTACTCCATCCAGATAAATTTCCATATGCTGGAAAGTCATTGATGGTCCATAACAAAGATGCATGCAACATGAAATTCAGTTTAGTAGATGCATCATAGGTCTCAACACCAATTTTCCATAACTTATTCAATTCCTCTATTAATGGCTAAAAATATATATTAATTGCATCTCCTGGACCATTTGGACCAGGAATAAGCATTAACAAAATAAATTTTTCTCGTTTCTTACACAACCAAGGTGGTAAATTATAAGAAATATGAACCACAGGCCAAATGATATATGAGGTTTTTGAATTTCGAAATGGCTGAAATCAATCACTAGCAAGTCCAAGTCTAACATTATGAGGCTCGGCCACAAATGAAGGATAATGCTTATTAAGTGACTTCCATGCCATTGAATCAGCTGGGTGCCTCATTATTCCATCATCAACTCTTTCATACTTATTCCATGTCATTAGAGTAGATGTCTTTGTAGACATAAACAACCTCTGAAGTCTAGGCTTTAAGGGAAAATAGCATAAACTTTTTGCTGCTATCCTTTTACCTTTTTTCTTCCTTATTTCCCCATTATGGGTATCTATTTTCCACCTAGACACACCAAAAACTTTGCAATAATCGAGTAAGCTATCTTTCTTCTAGTATAACATGCAATCATTAGTGCAAACATCTATCTTATTGTAAGAAAGTCCGAGTTCTTGAATGATTTTCTTTGCCTCATAATATGAGATTGGCAAATTGGCGCCATATGGAAATAAATCCTCTTTAAACATTTTCAATAACATTTTAAATGATGTATTATTCCAATGGCCCATACTTTTGCTGTGAAGCAGTTTAATCAAAGAGTAAAGCTTTGACGCTTTTGAATTTTTTTACAGTGGCTGCTCGAAATCCTTCAATAGTTTGTAATTTTTTTTTGCTTTAAGATTTGGTTCCTCCTCAAATAAATCATCACAATCAGTGTGTGCAGGTCCACCATCATGATTAGGATAAAAAATCTCTTAATAATTCTTCCACTTCATCTTCACTCTCACATTCTTCCATTATATCTTCAAATTCATATAACAGTTCACCAAGCGCTCCCCATGGTGAAACTAGAAAATATAATTCAGAATTATTCCATGAATATTTAAATGTGTTTCAACTATTTTATGAGTTTCCAAAGTAGTATTGTAACATTTGGTACATGGACATTGTATTTCATGTTCTTCTTATGTTTTTCGAAAAGCATAATTCAAAAACTTTTTCACTCTATCTTTGTAGATTTCATTGGACCGGTCATTAATAAGTCGCATCCATTGCTTAATAGGTGTCATAACCTTTTAAAATACGTATAATATTAGATTGATAAAAATAAAGGATAAAAAATTATAATTATGAAGCATATACACATTCTCAACAAAATAATTCTACATAAGGTTAAGAGGTCAATTCCCAGACAGAGGATAATGTGCTTTCAGGTAAGTTTTAGTTTCAAAGTTTCTAGATTTTTGTATCTTTATTCATCAAAAAAGGTATAGGGAAGAAAATGGCGCTGAGAAACTAAGCAAGACTAATCTATACTTCTGGGAGGTGTAATTTGGGCTACATAAAGTATCCACAAAAAAGGTTCTAACATTTGTTTAGGCTTCACTAAAGTCAAGAGGAAAATATGGTGTCACATATAAGCAAATTTGATTTCAAATCAAAACTTCTAGTCCTATATCATACTTTGATGTCTCTCTATTGTTTATGAGGTTCGATTTAGATTGTTGGCATTCTAGGATCAAGAAGAGGCAACTTTCATCTGGTTAACCTCTTCAAATTGTTAGTTTGAGTAAACTAATTAGTTTATTGGTGCTGGTAACACACAATGTTTGATTTTTTCCTATTCTCTGAACAATTATTGTTCAAAAAACTCAAAAACTTTGTAGTAGAACATAGTTGTTGCGAAAGAAATACCCTATCATATTTTGTGCCCATAAGAAATTAATACTTGGAGTATGGAAAGTAGACAGGTTTAAATTCTAGTGCCCATTCTCTTAGTTGAAGTCGAGCAAAAAGTCCTCCGAAAAATAGTCTCTCTCCCCCCACGAGGTATTGGTAAGGTCTGCGTACACCTATCCTCCCCAGACTCTACTCATTGCATTTCACTATGTTGTTGTATTCTCTCAATTGAAGTATATCTGCATCAATATTATTTGCTACTAGTACTAATGTTCAATGGATGCTTCAATGCAGATTTAACTCCTCTCTATTTTTCCAAAGTTCCTATCATGATTGATGACATATGGCATAGTTCAAATTGAATCCAACACAACACTCAAATCCTACAAAAGACTTAACATTTAAGACTTAAATGGATCCTATATGAATAATCACCAAGGTTACAAATAATAAATACACAAAGCCACCAAACAAACCATTAAGTACTCGAGCAGTAAACATCTAGTTCAGTTGTTGTTTGTCCTTTACTTCTATACCATTATGACTTCTCTTTACTTGGACAGAATACCCATACAGGAAAAGTGTTTCATTGACAATCAACTAGGAATTAAGTATAGTACAATAAGAAAACAATGATAAACAATGACGTTTAAATTTTCCTACATAGATTGGTGCTCTATATTACCATAAAGCAGAGAACAATAACGTAACTAATAATCATAACTTATAAGAATATTCCATGACTATCACACTACTTTAAACTTAAAGACATACCTCATCAAACAACAACAACAACAACATACCCAATGTATTTCGACATAGTGAGGTCTGGGGAAGGTAGAGTGTACGCAGACCATACCACTACCTCAAGTGAAGTAGAGAGGCTGCTTCCGATAGGCCCCCAGCTTAGGACCAATAATAGTATAGCAAACACAAATGAAAACACTATAACTAAGTTCTCTTATGTCTGAAATAAGAAATCAACAGTCACAGATCTTGGATGCGCCTTGATCTACAAATTTAAGGAAACATACGGGTAGACAAAACTGATCAAATAACAACTCAGTAAACAACAAACATTCAGTTTTATCATACTAGAAAATAAATCTTCTTTAACAAGTCACTTACTTCATATAACAGTTTCACTTATTATCAAAGAAGTCAGTAAAGACTACATTACCATAATTCCGATTACTCCTTGAAAACTTAAAAGAAATTGGAATAAATGGGTAAATATAAAACCTTAAAAGATAAGACAAAACGTGTATCTAGCAATAAATAGATTAAGAAAATGAACTAAATTCTCTAAAACAAGAATCACGGACCCTTTTCAAATAAAATCATACACATTGATCCACAAAGACAGAAAACAAATAGGTACACACAAAAAGATGAAAACCTTATCAAATATCAAGACACTAAAACACAAACTTTGGATCAGTACTACACACAGTCCTAAATATTTGTAGCAAAAGAACAAAAAATGAAAAAGTGAAAAAGATCAAGACTTTAGCTGATTGAAGCTCATTCCTCACTATACATATCTCAGGAAACGGAAATAAACCCTTTTCATAGTAAATACCTCTAAATTTATCCATATAGTTCAAGAAACAAAGAGGGTACACAACGAAGATTAAACTTCACCAAACAATAAGAAGCTGAAATAATAAAACTTTGGATCAATAATACGCAGAGACCAAAAGCAATGCAGCAAAGCACAAAAAGAAATCACAAAAAGGGCAAATCTAACAACTTACAAGATAAGACAGAAAATGCATCTAGTAACTAACATATCAACAAATGAACTGAAAATTCTATGAACTAAAAGATCATAAGTACATATCATAGTAAACTGAAATGAACCCTTTTCATAATAAAAATCACACAGAATTGATTAAAGAGAGTTAAAGAAAATAAAATGGTACACAAAAAAGATTAAAACTTCATCATACAACAAGAAACTAAAACCATAAACTCTGGATCACTATTACAAGAGATGCTACTTCATCATGCTGGAATAAGAAAATGCCTAAAAATAGAAAAGAAGCTATAAGAGGCAAATATCTAAATGAACATGTTCAGTTCAGGCCTACTGTAAACAATATTTTCATCATCTTCCAGAATAGAATAAGATGCTACAAGGGCATCATACGCGCCGATATAGAGATAAAGCAGGTCGTTGCTTTGGAAAACAGAGAGATGGGATTTTATGGATGAGAAATCATACCTCGATCAGTTGCTATGGAAGTTGTGACGGGAAACATAGATATTTAGGAAATGATTTTTGCATTCAAATATGAGAAAAGCCAATGGAAATTTGATGAATAATATTGGAGCAACAATTAACTAGGGCGTGATATTTTTTGGAGAATACAAAGAGTTTTTTCATTTTGGCGCGTTAAGTTTTATCATAATTAGCATTATTTTTATTAGACTAATTATTTGGCGATACTTTTAATTTCTCTAAATTATTAATAGCGACCGGTTAATAACTTTCTTAGGACCAGATTTTATTCCTTCACTATAAAATGCACAATTAGGGACCGAAATTTAATCTTGTCTTAATAAATATACTTTTAGATATGAAATTATTGACTCGTCCCTAAATATTGGTCTTAAATAGACCTTTTTATTGTAGTGATGTTTGCATAATTTTAAAAAAAGTAAGATAAAATTCAATAAATACAACACATTATAAAAAGAATTTCAACAGATGACCTATCTGTTGCGATAGATTCCCTATTAGTTCAGCAGATGACCCATTTGTTGCAACAGGTGATTGATCTATTGCAACAAGTGACTGCCATGTTGCAACAGATAGATCATCTGTTGGATGAGTTGTTTGGATTTATTCTAATAGCTGATTCATCAGTTGCAACAGACAGAAAATCTATTGGAAGACCTATTTTAATATCTTCCACCATATGTTCCACCTGTTGCAACACCAACACCATCAACAACATCAACAACGACATCAACAACAAATAAATAAATAAAAAAAATTGATACTGTCAACAAGGCCTTTTAAGTTCTCCCAACAGATGACTTTTTTTTGCTAATTTTAATAAAAATAATGATTAGTTTATTCAAGATTTAAAAGAAACCTTTCCTTCAATTTTCTCAATAAATATGATATGTGTAATGAATAAATAAATAAAAACAACAGATGTAAATAACTAATTTAAATAACCAATGAAAAAATATAGTATTCACAATTTCAATTTTCATCATAGAAACATGAAAAATTTGATGAAACAGGCAAAGAAGAAGAGAAAAAGTCAAGAATAATAGTAGAGAGCATAGATCTAATAGTGAACCATACCTGCCATGTCAAAAGCAAAGGGACCAAAACACTAATTTCAAACGAGAAAAAATATAGATTGGTTGAGATCCGAAAGGATCCTAAGGCGAAAGAGGTGAGAAAAGAGAGAAACGAGAGAAAAAAGAGAAGATAGTTGGGATTCCCCTAAAGAGGAGAGAAATAGAAAGAAGAGAGATGAATTATTTTATAGCTAAAGGAGAAAGAATTCTAGAGATAAGTTTAAATATTTATTAATAATTTATGGTGGTGAAATGCTTTGAGGAGGACAAGGAGATGGTGACGGTGAAATTAAAAAGACAAGATAAAACAACTCAAGAAGGAGATTTTTGAGTTATCCAACAAAATTTTTTACTGCCTTAGTATTTTTTATTCCTAATAGAAAATTATTTAAAAAAAATCCTTTAAAAAAATAAGTCATCTGTTGTAATAGATGTCTACATCTGTTTATAAATTTTTAATATATCAGTCACCTGTCGCAGCAGATGGCAATATCTATTTGATAATTTCCAACAGATAAGTCATCTATTTCAACAGATGTCATTATCTATTTGATAATTTCCAGTAGATAAGTCATCTGTTGCAACAAATTTAATTATCTATTTGATAAATTTCAATAGATAAGTCATCTGTTGCAATACGTTGAATGTCTATTTTAATAGATGTCTATAATTGTTTAATAATTTTCAACAGATATGTCATCTAGTGAAATAGGTTAGTCCTCTATTTATTCAAATCAAGCCATTATTTCAAATATCTAAATTGATTTAACTAGAATTAAGGATGAGTTCATAGGTTCAACTACAATTTCAATTGATTGTAATTGCATGATGTTGGTATTCTGTTCGTCCTAACTGTAGTCATTACTTGATCAATTTGAATTAAAATGATTCATATCAAGACATTGTTTAAATATAATTAAGGATGAGTTCATAGGTTCAACTACAATTTCAATTGATGTCGTTACAATTACAAAATGTTGGTATTGTGTTCTGTAATGCCCAAGGAGTACACCCCGGACGCTATGCAGTGCTTATGGTCACAAGTGACCCCAAGCTAACCCATAACCTGGTTTATGCTGATGAGCTCTAAATAATATACTGATAATGATTGTGTGCGGAAACTAATGAATGTGCCCTAAGGTTTATATACTAAAGTAGTACAACTGAAATCCACAAGTCTGAAACATAAGAAAAAATGCTAAAAACTGATTGATAAAAACTGACAACTACTGACTGTCTGAAATGTTTGAAAACCTCTAAAATCACTGAATACGAGTTGATGGGACAAGACAACTTACTCTAAATGTCTAACCAAAAACAAAATACTGAAATAAAAATGATCGATCCTCAAAGTATGAGGACACACCACTGCTACTACTGCTGATGTGAGGGAATGTCTAAATGCGGTCGGGAACCTGAGCGTTTGAACCTATGAAATGAGACATCATAGAGTAGGAAATGAGTATGCGGTTAGTACTTTAAATGTACTAGTATGATAGATGAGGTTAGGCTGATATGCACGGGCTCATGTACATGAATAAAAACTTGTTGAAAGGAATAGCATGAGATTAATGATGAACAGTATTCATGAAAATTGTAAAATATGAGAATGTATGACCAAGAATAAAACATAACCCTAAAAATGTCTGCAAATTAAATACTGAGAATCTAATAAAGAATAACTGATAACTATATGCTATGGTCAATACAAACCTGAACTGAATCACAATGAAAACTAAACTAAAACTGTAGGAGATAGCTGTATTTGAAATGCCATAATATATTATCAGGGTCCTCCCTGTAACCCCAGTTGGAAGGGTGTAAGTACCGTGCCACAGGTACTAACACGGGCTGTGTGGATCCACTATCTGATGACCCGACTGACAAGGGTGTCATGTCTAACTGATGGGAGATCCCTCAAAGTCTACGATGGCAACATAGGTTTGGAACCTAAGGACTGCTACTAACGCCTCATGCCTAACTGAACGGGGAGACACCATTCCTAAGTTCACTTAGTGCTAAGTGTTACTTCCAACTGAAGACACTGATTCCTTAACTGAACTAACCTTGACTGAACTAACAACTGACCATACTAACTGATCTGAGAATAATGCTTATGGTTTATATGAGATCATTCTACAAATTCTGAAACTAAGTAAATAGCTAAATTTTTGGGTATTCATAACCCCCAGGACTGAATAACAATAACAGTAGAAACTTACTAAAGCTTCAAAAGCACCATAAGTAATCATTGTTCAAAATCCAACCATTTAGGCATTTCATCAAACACTTGAAATTCATGGTTTTAAACATTGGAATATTTTAATTCATGGGATAATAACATAACCTCCATACTAAAATCATGTGTTAAGGATTTAATATGCAAATATCACCCTTCAAACATGTCAAGGACTAATTCCAACGAAAACACATGAAAACATGGTATAAAAATCAAAATTCACGGGAGTTCATGGATAAAATTTATGCTAACATTTAAAGATCATAATTTTAAACTTGTAAGCGAATTCTTTCAATCCATGGATGAAAAGGGCCCATGGATGAACATTTAACATACCTTAATTAAAGAATTTGCGGAAGTTCTTGGTGATTTATTGAGGTTTGAGCTTTAATCTTTAAGGGGCTAGGGTTTGTTCTTGAGAGAGGGAGGTTTTCTTTTGAGAGATTTTGTGTAAAAGATGACCAAATATGCTCTTGAGGGCTTCAAATATCGTGTTTTTATGAATTGGGTGATGGGAAAAGATAAGACTACCTCTCTAAAATTAAAATTCATAACTGGAACCCCGATTGGGAACTCACCGCGATGCTCCAAGGTTGCCTTCGCTATTCCACCACGACGCACCACAATCGCAGTGACTTGCTATTTTTGAAATCCAAACGTGGTCTAAACCTCATCTGAAAAATCAAAAACTTATCCGAGACATGCTCCTTACACCCCTAAACATGAATTAACTCAAAAAATTATGTCTCGGGGTTGGAAAGGTTACTTTAAAAATCATCAAAGTTAAGAGGCCAAAAAACTAAGGCTAAGTCTCCAACACTTAGCTAAATTTTTAGGTTCTAAACCTCTTGTACTTACACTATGGGCTGAACTGAGCTATGGCTAATATGGGGTATTACAATATCTCCCCCTTTGGAACATCCATCCTTGAATGTGACTGATTAAGCTGAGAAATTTGGAGGTACTGAGATTACATACTGAATATGCATAACCAAAAATATGATTACATGACTGATTCTAAAACATGGTGACTGACTGAACTGATTTATGAATGCATGCAATGACATGAATATGACCACATGGCTGGAACTGAGAATGGAATAGAGATAATCTAAGGAAAATTGTTACCTTGAGTTGAGTCTGAGTTTGCAGAGAAAATGTGGGGGTCTTGGTAAACATGTCTGCTTCTGCTTCCCAAGTAGTTCCCTCAATGGACTGATTCCACCAAAGAACTTTGACCAAGGGAACTTCTTTGTTCCTTAGTCTGTAAATATGGCAATCTAAGATTTCAACTGGGAGATCTTCATAAGAAAGGTTGTCCTAAACATCTACTTTCTAAAAGAACAACCACAGATGGGTCACCAATACACTTTTTTTAATAAGGACACATGGAACACTGGATGTACTGATGCCAAATCTGCAGGAAACTCAAACTTGTAAGCTACCTTTCCAAATCGACTCAAGATTCTGTAAGGGCCTACATATCAGGGACTGAGTTTCCCTTTTTTGCCAAAACTCTTCACTTCCTTTATGGGAGAGATCTTCAAATATAACAAATCTCTAACCTCAAACTCAAGATATCTTCTCCTCACATCTGCATAGAATTTATAGTGTCTTTGGGCTATCTTAAGCCTTTCCCTGATCAACTAAATTTTCTCCAAAGCATCAAACACTGAATTTTTCCATATCAACGCAGTCTCACCTGCCTCAAACCAATCAATAGGAGATATACATCTCATCCTATAGAGAGCCTCATATGAAGCTATTTGAATACTGGAATAATAACTGTTATTAAAAGAAAATTCAATCAATGGAAAGTGATCATCCCAACTATGCTTAAAGTCAATAACACAAGCTCTCAAGATGTCTTCTAAGGTCTGAATGGACCTCTCTACCTGACCATCTGTCTGAGGGTGAAAGCCTGTACTGGGATGAAATTGGATACCAAGACCCTTCTAAAGAACTTTCCAAATGTGAGAGGTAAACTGAGTACCCCTATCTGAAATGATGGACAACATAACTCCATACAACCTAACCAATTATTTAATATAGAGCTTGGCATAGCCCTCAGCTGAATAAGAGGTATGCACTGGCAAGAAATGGGCTAATTTGGTCATTCTGTCTACAATAACTTAAACTAAATTATGCTGGCAATGTGAACGAGGCAACCCGATCACAAAATCCATGTTCACCTCTTCCCACTTCCAAGTGGGTATGCTAAACTCCTGAATAGAGCCACTAGTCCTTTGATGCTCAATCTTAACCTGCTAACAATTAGAACACTTGGCTACAACCTCTGTAATATCCCTCTTTATTCCACTCCACCAATAGATTTCCTGCAAGTCACGGTACATTTTAGTGGCCCCTGGGTGAATAGAGTAACGCACACCATGCACTTCTGCTAAGACCCGCTGTCTCAACCTATCAACAGACAACACACACAACCTACCCTGACACCACAACACACCATATCTCTTTTGGGAGAAAACCTATAATTTCTGATCTCTAACTGACTTCTTCAACTTAACTAGATTGGGATCCCTATCTTGCTTTTCTTTCACTTTGGTAACCAAATAAGATTCCAAACTATTTTGAACCCATACACTACCCTCAGCTGAGTCAACCAAATGAATGCCTAATCTAGGCAACTGATGTACCTCCTGAACCAACTTCTTCTTATCATTCTCAATATGAGCAACATTACCCATAAAAAATCTATAAAGGGCATCTGCCACCACATTGGCCTTGCCCAAATGATACAAAACACTCATATCATAATTTTTCAACAATTCTAACCACCTTTCCTAATGAAGATTTAACTCTCTCTAGGAAAACACATACTGCAAATTTTTGTGATTAGTGAACATATCAAGATGCACCCCATACAGATAATGCCTCTTAATTTTCAAGGTAAACACAATAGCTGCTAACTCAAGATCATAGGTAGGATAATTATTTTCATGAGGCTTAAGCTGTCTAGAGGTGTAGGCTATGAATTTACCTCTTTGCATCAACAAACTACCCAAACCAACTCTGGAAGCATCATAGTAAACCATAAACCTATCTGAGCCATCTGGCAAGGTTAAAACTGGGGCTGAGGTGAGTCGAGTCTTTAGCTTCCAATATATCTTCTCACAAGAATTCGACCACTGAAACTTAACTTTCTTCTGAGTCAATCTAGACATAGGGGATGCAATAGACAAAAACCATTTGACAAACCATTTGTAATAGCTATCCAAACCAAAGAAACTCCTGATATCTAATAGAGAAATGGGTCAGGGCCAGTTTCTCACTGCTTCGATCTTCTGAGAGTCGACTCTAATGCCATCATTGAAAATAATATGGCCAAGGAAAGCTACTGATCTTATCCAAAACTCACTCTTACTAAATTTGGCAAACAACTGATGGGCTCCAAGAGTCTGTAATACAATTTTAAGATGGTCTGCATGATCATTTTCATTATGGGAGTAGACAAGAATGTCATCTATGGAGACTATAATGAACATGTCTAAATACTGCTTGAAAACTCTGTTCATCAAGTCCATGAAAGCTACTTGGGCCTTTGTAAGACCAAAAGACATGGCTAGAAATTCGAAGTGACCATACCAAGTTCTGAAAGTCATTTTTGGAATGTCATATTCTCTGATTCTGAGCTGATGATAGTCGGATCTGAGATCTATCTTAGAGAAGTAACTGATACCCTAAAGTTGGTCAAATAATTCATCAATTCTGGGGAGTGGATACTTATTCTTTATTGTGACTTTGTTCAACTGATGGTAATTGATGCACATTCTGAGAGAACCATCTTTCTTATGCACGAAAAAGACTGGAGAACCCTATGGGGAGACACTAGGACTGATGAATCCTTTGTCTATGAGGTCTTTTAATTGTTCCTTTAGCTTCTACATCTCAGCAGGAGCCATTCTGTAGGGATAAATAAAGATAGGCTGGGTATCTGGAAGAAGGTCTATTCTGAAGTCAATTTCCCTTTTGGGAGGGACTTTGAGAAGATCTTCAGGGAATACGTCTGGAAATTTCCTCACTACTGAAACTGAATCAAGACTAGGAGTCTTGGAATTAGATTCTTTAACTCAAATGAGATGGTAAGCACACCCCTTGGATATCATTTTTCTCGCTTTAAGGTACAAACCAGCTAACCCCTAAGTGCTGAAGTACTACCCCTTCATTCAAGGACTGGTCCATTTAAAAACTGAAAATGAACAACTCTGCTCCTACAATCGACTGAAGCATAGCATGAGTGGAGCTAATCCATGCTGAGAATGACATCAAAGTTAGTCATCTCTAACTGCACAAAATCAACAGAAGTGACTTTTTGGGATATTGTGATCGAGCAATTCCTATATACCTGCCTGGATACAACAGAGTCACCTACTGGAGTGGACACTGAGAAGGTTTCTGCTAAAGTCTCAGATATGACACCAAAATTAACAGCTATATAGGGGGTTACAAAAAAAAGAAAATCTCCGGGATCTAACAAAGCATAAACTTGTAAATAAAAGACCTGTAACATACCCGTAATAACATAAGGAGAACTTTACTAATCAGGACAGGACTGGAGTGCATACAGTCTATTCTGTCACTGACCACTGGAGGCACTAGAAATGGCGCCCTATTGAGTCGGGCGACCCGCTGGTGCTGCTGAAGAGTTAGTCTGACCCTACTAGAAACCACTCTTACCTTTCCACATACCTGTCGGATATTTCTTCAACCTGTAGCCTGTCTTGCCACATCCATAACACATATTGTTGCCAGCCCTGTATACCCCTTAATTATTTCTACCATACTTTTGGCAGAGGGGATTAGTTCAACCACTGTTCACACTACCCTGAGTCTTAGAGCCTGGTGCCCTATCCCGATTATCATTTTAAAACTTTAAAACTGGAGCACTAGCTGAAGACAAAGTTAGAGATGAAGATTTCAGATAGAATTTAGGACGGTTGCCACCCTCCGACCTCAGCTAAGTAAAATTAAAGCTAACTATCCTAGACCTCTTATTCTTTTTTTTTTCTTAACCTTCTTCTCCTCAATATGCTGAGAATGGACCATAAACCTAGAAAAGTCCATATCCTTAATAAAAATCACGTCCTACACTCCTTCACCATGCTATCAACTACACCAGAGACAAACTTACTCATTCTAGACCTGTTATCAGCCACTATTGAAGGAGCATACCTAGCTAACTGGGTAAACTTAAGAGAATACTCCCTCATACTCATGTTACCCTACTTCATGTTAATAAATTCCTACACCTTAGATTCCCTTAACTCCAAAGGAAAGAACCTATCTAAAAAGGCTATAGCAAAATCCTCCCATTCAACAGGCCCTGCATTTGTGCCTCTATCCCCCTTCCACTACTTATACTAGGTGTGAGCTACATCCTACAACTGGTAAGCACCCAACTCTGCACTCTCTCTTGAATTCACACCCATAATGTCACTTACCTTATGACCTATGTCAAGGAACTCCTGCGGATCCTCATCAGACTTGTATCCCAAAAATAAAGGAGAGTTCATTCGAGTGAAGTTCTAAATACAAGATGCGACAATATTAGATGTTGGAACAGATGGGACAATAGCCTTCTGATTATTCTGAGCTACTATTGAGTGAGCTAGAGAAGTAAAGGTGGCTCTGAATTCTACATGTGAGACATGCTCATTCAGGGGATCTTCCTAAATAGGCTTAGGTGCGGGTTGATTCCTATTTCTTCTTCTGTTATTCTTTCTGGGAGGCATGTTCTATAAATGGAAGAAATATTGAATTATAAAGAGAGTTTGAATTTAGCTCTGCTCATTCACATGACATGAATACTGAAAGATGGGAAACTTTTCCCAAAATGTCTTGTAGACTCTTTCACAAAAGTATGGTGCGCTTCACACCCATTCAAAAAGATCTACTCAACACAACTTTTAGACTCCCTAGGATACTTTGATACCTTAGGCTCTGATACTAAGTTTGTAATACCTCGGGAGTACACCCCAGACACCACACAGTGCTTACGATCACAAGTGACCCCAAGCTAACCCATGAGCTGGTACTTGCTGATGAGCACTGAATAATATACTAATAATGAATATGTGTAGAGAATACTAAATCTTCCAAAAAGTTTAAATACTAAAAAAGTACAACTGAAATCCACAAGTCTGAAATATAAGAAAAAATGCTGAAAACTGACTGATAAAAACTGACAACTATTAACTGTCTAAAATGTCTGAAAGCCTCTAAAATAATTGAATATGAGTTGATTGGATAGGCCCCAACTAACTCTAAATGTCTAACTAAAAACAAAATACTAAAATAAATATGACCGATCCTCAAAGTATGAGGACTCACCAATGCTACTGCTGCTGATGCGCAAGAATGTCTAAATGTGGTCGGGAACTTGAGCATCTGAACCTATGATATGAGATATCATAGCACAAGAAATGAGTATGAGGCCAGTAATTTGAATGTACTGGTATGCTAGATGAGGTTAGGTTGATATGCATGGGCTCATGTACATGAATTATAACTGACTAAAAGGAATAATACGAGATAACTGATGAACAGTAAGTATTAAAACTATAAAATATGAGAATGTATGACCAAGAATAAAACATAACTCTAAAAATATCTGCAAACTAAATATACTGAGAATCTGATAACTGTATGCTATGGTTAATACAAACCTGAACTGAATCACAATGAAAACTAAACTAAAATTGTAGGATCAAGCTGTACTCGACATGCCACAATATATTATCAGGGTCCACCTTTTGACCCGAGTTGAAAGGGTATCAGTACCGTGCTATGGGTACTAACAATGGCTGTATGGATCCACTATCTGATGACCTGAATAACGAGGGCGTCATGCCTAACTGATGGGATATCCCTTAAAGTCTACGATGGCAACATAGGTTGGAACTTAGGGACTGCTACTAACGCCTCATGCCTAACTGGCTGGGGAGATGCCATTCCTAAGTTCACGTGGTGTTAAGTGTTACTTCCAACTGAAGACACTAATTCCTGAACTGAACTAACCTTGACTGAACCAACAACTGACCATACTAACTGATCTGAGGATAATGCTTATGGTTTATATGAGATCATTCTTTAAATTCTGAAACTATGTAAATAGATAAATTTTTGGGTATTCATAATCCCCAGGACTCTATAACAATAACAGTAGAAACTTACTAAAGCTTCAAAAGCACCATTAGTAATCCTTGTTCAAAATCCAACCATTTAGGTATTTCATCAAACACTTGAAATTCATGGATTTGAACATGGGAATAGTTTAATTCATGGGATAATAACATAACCTCCATACTAAAATCATGGGTTAAGGATTTAATATGCAAATATCAACTTCAAACACGTCAAGGACTAATTCCAATGAAAATACATGAAAACATGATATGAAAATTGAAATTCATGGGAGTTCATGGATAAATTTCATGCTATCATGTAAAGATCATAATTTTAAACTTGAAAGTGGATTCTTGGACTCCATGGGTGAAAAGGGCCCATGGATGAACATCTAACATACCTTATTTAAAGAATTTACAGAAGTTCTTGGTGATTTATTGAAGTTTGATCTTAAATATTTAAGGGGATAGAGTTTGTTCTTAAGAGAGAGAGGTTTTCTTTTGAGAGATTTTGTGTAAAAGATGACCAAATGTGCTTTTGGGGGCTTCAATACTGTGTTTTTACAGATTAGGGTGATGGGAAAAGATAAGGTTGCCCCTTTGAAATTAAAATTCATAACTGGAACCCCGATTGGGCCCTTACCGCGATTCACCAAGGCTAATATTGCTATTCCACCACGACGCACCATAACCGCAGTGACTTGCTCTTTTACAAATCCAAACGTGGTCCAAACCTCATCCGAAAAATCTAAGACTTACCCGAGACATGCTCCTTACACCCCTAAACATTAATTAACTCTAAAACTTATGTCTCGGGGTCGGGAAGGTAACTTCAAAACTCATCAAAGTTAAGAGGCAAAAAAAATAAGGCTAAGTCTCCAACACTTAGCTAAATTTTTAGGTTCTAAACCTCTTGTACATGCACTATGGGATGAACTAAGCTAAGACTAATACATGGTATTACATGTTCATCTTGCCAGGAGTCATCAATTGATCAATTTGAATTGAAATGATTCATATTAATTTATTATTAAGTTAATATTAAATTCATTAAAGTTCCAATTAAACTTAATAACTGAAAACTAATTTTAGTGAAATTAATTTAATTTACTATGAAACAGTTAAAATTTATCTCTTTTTAAAAATTAATTAAGATCATTTCAGACCAAATTAACATTTTCAAAATTGTTATTCTTTTCCAAAATAAATCAACAAATACATATCATCCATTTGTGGGAAAGATATTTCATCATTTTAAATCTTGAGTTCTCTCTCAACAATACAAACAACACCTACTCAACATATTGCTCTACCCTTCACAACGATCAATTGTATTCCCATTTTCGACCATATAGTTGTAATTTTTAACTTTCTTCTTACTTGTATCCATTACTTTCTCTCTCTTTGTAGGTAACAGAGTTTGAGAAAAGTTCTACATTTGCTGTTTTTTCTAAAAATTAGGGATTTTTAATTAATAATGAAAAAAAAACTTTTAGTTGTATTATTTTTTAGAATGGGTTAACAATTTTGAATTTTGATGCTAAAAAATATAGGAGGAATCCAAAAAAACCCTAATTTTTGTCGCAATGTTTTGTTGATTGTCGTGGTATTATTGGATGGTGTTTGTGGTATTATTTGTGGCTGTTGGTGGTGTTTGTATTCTTTGTGTTAGTGTTGGTGGTGTTGGTATTTGTGGTGGTGTTGGTATTGGTAGTGGTATTGGTGGTTATATTGGTATTGGTGGTGATGTTAGTATTGGTATTGGTAATGGTGGTGTTAGAGTTGGTGTTGGTGTTGGTGGTATTTATGGTGGTGTAGATGGAGGTATTGGTGGTGTTGGTATTGGTGGTGGTGGTATTGGTATTGGTAGTATTGGTGGTATTTGTGATGTTAGTATTGGTATTGGTATTGGTGGTATTGGTGGTGTTGGTGTTGGTGGTGTTGGTATTGGTGGTAGTATTGGTGGTGTTGGTGTTGGTAGTGTTTTTTTTTATTGGTGGTGTTAGTGTTGGTGTTGGTGTTGGTGTTGGTGTTGGTGGTATTGGTGTTGTTGGTGGTTGAATTGGTGGTGTTGGTGTTGGTGTTGGTGGTATTAGTATTGGTGTTGGTGGTGTTGGTATTGGTGGTGTTGGTGGTGTTGTATTGCCCAACAAATTACACATCTGATAGAAATATGGAAGACCTGATTCAATTTCATTCAAGAGATGATCCATCTATTGCAAAAGATAGGTAATCTGCTAGAAGTTGTGAAAACAGAACTGCTACTTGATTTGATAATTTCCAAGAGATGACCCACCTGTTGTAACAGGTGGAACATCTATTAGGAGATATTAAAATAGGTCTTCAGACATATTCCCTATCTTTTGCAACTAATGTATCAGCTGTTGGCATAAAATAAAATAGCTCTTCCAACAGTTTAACCATCTGCTGCAATAGATGTATCAGCTATTGGAAGAAAATAAACTAGTAGCAAGACTATTTTGAAATTTTCCAATAGGTTGTTCATTTGTTGCAATAGGTTATGCATATTTTGTAACAGATTATTCATCTATTCCAACAAATAAGTTATCTGTTGGAATATTTTTTGTAGTATGTTGTATAAAATTTTATTGAATTTTGTGTTACCTTTTTAAAAAAATTATGCAAACATCAATTGTAATGTATTTTTGTTTTTCTCTTGTTTGTACATAAAATATGTCTCCCAAAAGAAAGGAATGTTAAAGTGGATCAACTTCTTACCACCTAACAAAAAAGGCTAGAGTACAGAAGGATTTGGAGCAGCTTTCTGAACAATCTCAATCAGGGAAAAGTGAAGTTGAGGAAAGTTATGAAAATGATGTTGAGGGAGGTGGAGAAGGGTCTTTAGAGAGTGGTTAGGAAAATAAAAGTGAGGGGGAAGAAGAAGAAGACAAGGAAGAAGGAAGTAGAAAGTGAGAAAGATGATGATGATCAAGATGATGATAATGCATCATCAGTGGGATATGAATTAAGATCGAAATACCAGAATGGACCTGTCAAAAAAATTAGTATTCACAGGTTCAAGTGGAGATGCTGATAGATAACCCTGGAAGATTAATTGGTGATTTTGTGGTTAAATCTCTTATGGGAAAACATTTTGATGATTTTAGGAATACTATGAAGAAAGAAAAACTAGATGAATTTTTAAGGCCAGCTGCTTTGGACACTTTCTTAAGCTGCCTGAGGACAACAATACCCATTTTTAAATGAGCATGGTATATGTTCTTCTCAAGTGCAGGATCAAGTACGTCAGGGGTGATAAGGATTTGAAGAAGGGGGCAAAAAAATAGATGAAATCTGGATTAACTACTGTGGCATGCTGATTTGTTTTGGCATAAAAGAGTTTGACATAGTGACAGGCTTGAGATGCGATCGTCCAAAAAATCCACTTATCAAGGAAACACCTCTCAAAAAGTCCAAGGCAAGCAGGATATCCAAACTACTACCATCAAATAAAGGCAAGACATTATCCAAGCGACCACCCACCAAAACAAACAAACCCAAGGAAAAAATAGATGGGTTTTTGGACATTGCTGGACGTGTCTATAAAGCCACCATGTTGTTAAAAAATCTCAAGTATAAAACCATACCAAAGAATTACAAGGAGAAATGGTGCGTAGGTTGGTTTGCCCATTCCGTTATATTGGCAAGAGATGTCTACAAAGTCATAAAAGATGATTTGTTGGTGCTTGCTGAGGATTTTGATAAATTCAAAAACTATCCCCAAAGACGATCTCCTTATACGTCTTTCCTTGGGGTTTCATGGTAAATTTAATCACCATTTATTTACTCTTGCATTAATTTGTATTGAATAATTATTATGACTTTTTTTAATTGCTTCATGTTTACAATTTTTAGGTTTGAGAATTTGAAGCCATTCCTCTCCTTTAGGTCAAGGATAATCCGGATGAGGTTTCTCATCCAAGAATCCTTTGGTGGTTGGCTGCAAAGAGCAATATAAAAATTTAGGAGGTTGATCTCTTTAACCATCCATATGATGCAACAAGTCTTCTTTCAAGTAAAATAATTTGACTCTAAGAAATATATTGAAACAGATGGGCCATCTATTGCAATAGATGGGTCATCTATTGCAATTTATCTTACCAGATTACCCCTATACTATAACTGGTGCAACAGATGAGTAATCTGTTGTGATAGATGAGTCATATTTTACAACAGATTACCTATCTGTTGCTTTGTATCTCTGAACTTGACTTAACAGATTACCCATCTACTGTAACTTATGCAACATATTGGTAATCTGATGCAATAGGTGGCTAATCCATTTCCACTTATGAATCACCTATTGCAACAAAAAGATCGTCTGTTGCATAAGTTGTCTATGTTAATATATTACCCAAATGACTTTAAATTGTTATTTTATTTAAACATATCTACTTTTTTTATCGGTTGTGCATCCATGGATTGTACCTACTAAGCAAGAGTAGTGGATGAGTTCTTTTATGACTCTAGGTATTGTTGATACAATAGTAGACCTAATGGTGAAGTTAATAAAAAAGCAATTAGATAGAGCAACAGCCATAAGAAGAGCAGTTAGGCAAGGTCGGCCTCATGTTGAGGTTGTTCATGACCAACCTGCTGCAACAGATCTGGGTGGTGCTTATAGGGGTGTTGCTGGTGGAGTTGTTGACATGTTGGTGGAATCCATGCTGATGCTGATGCTGATACCAGTCATGATGATGAGGATGTTGATGCTCAAGAAAAAATAAATATGTTTGAAATCACCCCTTATAGTTGTCCCTCTCACCCCTCTTCACACATATTTTCTCATTACAAATGCAATTAGTGTATCGACAGATAGGAATAAATATTTCAAAAAATATATGCTCTCACTGATGCTGTCGAGGAATTGAAATCCAAGTGAGGTGTCATACCATTCAGGAAGATGAAAGAGATATACACTCCTACAGTGGAGGTTAGAAAGAAGAAAAAAAAATTAGACATACTCTCTCAAATAGGAAACCAAAAAAATTGTAACTCCTCCTCCTCCAAAAGTTGATAAAGTTCAGGGACCATTAAAGAAGGTGAACATATACATGGAACTTAATGGTAAATCGAATACTGTTTTGAGAAATTACATATATTCCAAGAAAAGCATAAAAACCTTCACCATGAATCCCTTATCCCCCCAATACTTCAAGAATGATGTGTGGTACGTCGGCACAGTAAGTTTACTTTTGCTAACCTAACCTTCTAATCTGCTCCATGAAGAAGAAGCTACGTAATAGATGTGTTATCTTTTGCAATAACTGGATATTGTGGTACAACTAGTGGTTCATCTATTGCAGCAGATTATACATCTATCGTATAAGTTGCATTAGATGGGTAATTTGTTAACAGATTTAGAGAACATAGGCAACATATGGACCATCCGTTGCATCTTTCCACTTTATTTTTCTTTTTTTAAAATTACCAACCTATTTAAAAATTGTCTTCTTATATAATAGTATGTTGATAAAATTCTCTCCCTCTGAGGGGCAGACAATTAGCATACTCAAATGCTTATGATGCTGCCGTCAGGATAATGGACCTTAACTTCTACAACAATTTCAAAAATAGGTACGATGATCTCACTCAGCTAGCGACAACTCTTAATGGCCTAAAATTTAATTTGTTAGTTTCTATGTTCGAATGGGATCAAGATATGATTATGTTAGAGAAAAGAGGCCATATACACATGGCAATGACTAGATCAAGGTAAAGAGAATTCTTGCAGTCATGAACATAGACGTAAAATATTTTTTGGCTCTTGAGATACTACTCGAGGATGGAAAGATGAAGGTATATGACTACAACTTACCTATCTACGAGGAGGCCAATTTTTTTACCAAGATGCAACCACTATTAGACATGTTGCCCAGATTGTTAAAGCAAAGTAACTTGACGAATCATTTGCTAGCGAAAGTGTTGAATGAAAAATGAGTTTTTGAAGGCCGAAACAAGGACATGGACCTTCCAAGAAATTTAACTAGTGTCGCATGCAGGTCATACGCGCTTGTATACATCGAATATTTGCTAACCAACACAAAAATATCCAACCCAATGACCTTTCTATGCGATAACTCTGTGGTAAGGATGCAAGAGATCTAGGCTTATAAGGTACTAACTAAATGGTTGGAGCCTGTGTATAAAAAAGAAAAACATGTATAAACACAAACACCATGACACTTTTTATTTTAAGTATACATGTAGTGAATTTTTTTTATGTTTGATGAAAATTGAATTGTTTATTAAATTTGGGAACTTATGAATTAGTACAAAAAATAATTACTAAGTTCAAACATTGCAACAAGTGCATTATATAGATATAGACATTTGTATAATGCAATCGATAATCAACATATTGTAACATATAGTCTATATATTGCAATAAATAGACTATCTATTGCAAAATATAGTCTTTCTATTGCAAAAGATAGGTCATCTATTGGAACAAATCAAAGTAGTAGAAAGACTTATTTGATAATTTCCAACAGATGACCTATATGTTGCAACATATGTTTAAATTTGATTGATAATTTCCAACATATATCCATTATCCATTGCAATATTTGAATTTTGTATTCATTTCAATTATTAGGTTCAAATCTAAGGATAAAATAAAATTCATAGACAAAATAAAATAAATCGAACCCTTCAGAAATTACATTAAATAAATCAACAAATAAATGAAATGTAAAAATTGTTATGGGTACAGATGATTGATATTTACAATTTAAGTTTTGAAGCCAACAATTCCTCTGGAGAGGTTATTACTTTTATTTTGACAGACTCAAGCTATAAGAATTTACTCAATATGGACAAGTTGTTCTTCATTCGGTGCTATGAAATTTGGCCTTGGCCCTCGTGGATCATTAATATCGCTTGCGCACGGTTTTTGAGCTTTTACTTGTCCATATTTCAATAAAAGAGTAGCATATCTTTTACGGAGTAATCCAACATCAAGTCTATCTTTGGTACTTGTTATCTATCGCTCAAATACTTAGTGTAAGCGGCAGCAAAAAGATCGCAATCCCTGCGTTTGTAAAAAATAGATAATCCATATATTGTAATTAGTGTAAGAGTTGTGAAATTTATGAATTAAAATTAAATCATGATACTTGTAGGCTACCACTGGGTTGTTAAGGAATTCCTTTAACATATTCTACATCAAATGGATTACCCATTTTATCCCGTTATGCTTCAATCATCGACCATCCACTATGAATATTTTGGTCCAAAAATCCACTTATATCAAGGTAAGTATACAATATTTTGGCTAGCTTTTGTATCTCAGACGGCGGCCCAGAACATCTTCTTCCCCATATTGAGTCATAAACTCTTATGCGCCTCTCTTTTAGAATGACGACAACCAACACCCAATGAAATTGATTGGGATTTACACTTCGTCGACCAAATAACAAGGTAAGCCAGCTGGAATGCCAAAACCTTTGATGATTTTGATTAAGCATTTCTCATTTCGAGACACTTTCGGTTGTTGTTGACAATACCTATTGTAGGCCTTATTCATGTAAATTTTGTACAAATAATTACCTATCATGTATTTGTATTGTTGTTATGTTTGCAACTTGACCTTCTTTCGGAGGTAGTAAAAAAGATATCGATGTGCTACACATATTATCAAACATTTTAGATTACATAATAGTAAAATTAATAAACAAATAAAATTAAATATAGTATTAATAGTAATATGTATTATATTTAATCCTCATCATTCAAGCAAGTTTGGTCCTGTGACATCAAATAGAACCAATTCTTCATTTTAGGATGTGCGACAATAAAATTGAACATATCAAAACCAAGACCCGATTGATTCACTTTGTAGTGTTCGCCATTTTGTTTTCTGCATGATTTATATGTGTTAATGTCATGTTTTTACAAGAAGAATTATATAAATCCATATATTTAAAAATGATTTATGTACCTTTTGGCATGAATCTTTAATAGCCCATCAGCAATCCAATCTGAATAGTCGTTGGTTAACTTTGTTAGTTTTATTGGAACCTCGTCCGAGATGTTGAATCCTTCAAATGGGTAATTCTTCCGTTCTTTCAAACTGATAGGCTTCACATTTTCTTTATCTTTGAAAGAAGTTGATGGATTATAAATTATGATATTATGTTGTTCAGCAGTAACTTCTACTATGATATCTGTCAATGCTAATCACAGAGATATAAAAATAGAAAAAGATAACTCATCCGTTAGAGAAAATAAAATAGGTCCTCCTCATGTTTTAATTTGTCCCAATAGATTACCTATCTATTTCAACATATGGGTCATTTATTAGGACAAATTAAAATAGAAGGAAGATATGTATGATAATTTTCAACAGACGAACCATCTGTTACAATATATGACTCATCTGTTTAGACAAACTAAAATAATAGGAAGTATTGATTTAATTTGTACCAATAGATGACCCATCTATTGCAGAAAATAGGTCATCTGTTGGTACAAATTAAAATAGTAGGAAGACTTGTATGATAATTTCCAATAGATGACCCATCTATTTTAACAGATGACTCATTTATTGGAACAACCTAAAATAGTAAGGAAGTCTTAATGTAATTTGACCCAATAGATGGGTCATCTGTTGGGAAAAACTAAAATAGTTAGTATCCTATTTGATTTCCTCCAATAGATGAGACATATTTTGCAACATATAATGTATCAGATGCAATAGGTTAGTCATCTATTGTAATAAATGTCTATGTCTGTTTGATAATTCTCAGCAAATGTGTCATTTATTAAAATAGATATGTAGTCTTTTTGTTTGTTGGAATAGATGATAAATATTTACCTTTTTCAGCTCATACTGCTCTTGTGTGGCCCTTCTACATTGATCAAAAGTGCAAGACAAAAATAAAGGAGTCGCAATTTTTCTTTTTTTGATGCTTGATAATGCCTTAGAAATTTCTTTCCTTATCCGCTTAGCCACTTAATCTCTAATGGAGGGTATGGATATGAAATCCTCTTTGATGGAATAACACCCCTCTTAGATGCCAATTTTTTTTACAAAAGCAGTTAGTGAATTAATAACATTAATCACTCCATCATGTTTCGCCTTGTAGTTTTGACATTTGCATGCACAACATTCTCACTTGTTTTCAAATGACTTCTATTTAAAATATTTTGAGCAGCCAGAAGGATTTGAAGTAGTAAGAAAGAAACACATGCAAAGGGCCCCACCACAAGGGTGTATTGTACGTAGCCTTACCTTGCATTTCTGCCAGAGGTTGTTTCCAAGGCTAGAAAGAAAGAAACACATGATGTGTAAATTGAATAAGAGTCTTTACAGGTTAAAGTAGGCACCAAGGCAGTGGTACAAGAAGCTTGACCTATTCTTGCAAAGTCAAACTTATACAGATACCTATTGTAATCCATGTGTATATGTCAAAATATTTTTGGATAAAACTTTATTATTTTGTTGTTTTATATGGATGATATGTTAATTGTAGGGAAGGACAAAGATATTGTTATCAAGTTGAAGAAATATTTGTCCAAGTCATTTGATATGAAGAACTTGAGACCAGCACAACAAATTTTGGGAATGAAGATTATCTGAGAGGAAACAAGCAGAAAGTTATGGTTATTTCAAGAGAAGTAAATTGAATGTGTATTTGAACACTTCAACATAAAGCGTGCTAAACTTGTTAGAACGACTATTATTTGAAGTTATGCAAGAAAGTTTGTCCTACAATAAACATAGAGAAATTAAGCATAACCAAAGTTTTTTGTTCTTTGGAAATTGTGAGTTTGATGTATGCAATGGTGTGTACTAGGCTAGCTATTGATCATATAGTTAGTGTTGTTAGAAGGTTTCATGAAAATCTTATTAAAGAACACTGAAAAGTGGTCAAGTAGATACTCAGGTATTTGATAGGTACATCAAGAGACTATTTATGTTTTGGAGGATCTGAATCGTCCTTGAAGGGTTATATCGATACAGATATGGCAAGTGACCTTGATAACAAAAAAATCCACTAATGAATATTTGGTTGTCTTTTTATGATAATCTATATCATGGCAGTCTAGGTTGTGGAAGTATATTGCACCATCGACAATTAAAGTACAATACATTGTAGCTACTAAAGCTGTCAAGGAGATGATATGGTTGAAACAGTTCCTTCAAGATCTTAGCTAGCATAAAGAGAAGTAATGTTTTCTATTGTGATAATCAAAGTATAATATATTATCATGAAAGGACAAAGCATATTAAAGTAAGATATTACTGGATTCAAGAAAAGATAGAGGATGGATCTAAGCAGGTCAATAAAGTCCCTATAAGGGAGAATCCTTTGGATATGCTGACCAAGGTGGAACCAAAAGAAAAGTTCAAATTATTCAAGGAAATTTTTAGTATGCATTCAAATTAGAATCCTGATGCTGTCTCCTTTCGATTAATGGGCCTGGAGGGGAAGATTGATGGGGTCCACACCCATTAAAAGAAAAGAAAAGAGAAAGGGAGAAATTTGCTGACTAAACTTATTTGTGATAAAAAGTTAATGTTATAACTTATGTTAATATCATGTTGAAAAAACATACTGGCAAGTTGCAACACAAGTTGCAACATCCATCAAGGCTTCTTATTTGGCTGAAAGGGTAACCTCTTTTGCTATAAAAGGAGGCATTAGGTTCTTATTTCATACACACTAACAAAGCAGTAGTTGAGTGAATTTCAAAGATATAGAGAAATAGTTTTTGAGGAAAAACTGAGAGTGTAAGCGGTATTATAGTGAGGTGAAAAAACCAAAAGAGGGTTATTTTATTTTATTTTGTGTGAACTGATTCTTGGAGAATTTAGTCACACCTACAAAGTATAAAATTCCTCATTATAGTGGATTATTTTTTCCTTGTGGGCCCATAATTTTTTCCTTTATTAAAAGAATTTTCCATATTAAAAAACTTTACATCCTTGTTATTTCATTTTGTTGATTACTGTATCACGGTGCTATGTTAGTATTTTTCCGTTATTACTACAAATATTATATATGTTTCAGGTTTTTTCCTCAACACGAGTGATTTGAAAAATCTAGAGAAATCTCAAATTTTTATGTAGGAATAATATCAATATATTATAATTATTCCATAACATCGTAATAATATTTATTCAATGATTGAAGTTGATCTTGGGGAGAAAATCCTCCCAAAAACTAAATCCTAGCCTTTATGTTCTTTTAGGTATAAAAATGCCTAGTTTGTGATTTATATAGAAGATAAAACTTGTTCAAATCATGCTTAACATTTCCATTTCTCCACTAGCGATTTCATTCGCCATTGCATGACAATTTCACTCTGAATTTTTAGATTAGTCATTGGTAATTCTAATTTGCCATTAGATACTCCATTTTGCCATTAAATATTTCATTTTTTTCATTGCATGATCATTCATATTCTCTAAAATTTTACATCCACCATTGGGGACTTTATATTGGTTTTAGTGATCTATAGCCTGATACCAGATTCCCAGGTTGGACACTCTTCAGCAATACACATGTAATTCTTCATAGTAATGTACAACTAATAAATGTTTTTTGTCATTGAAAATTAGACTCACGAGGAGTTAGGCTTTGTATGCACACTTATTTAAAACCTTAGTCCATAGTATAGTTTCCAACTCAACTTGGGTTTGGGCTCCTTAGACAAATTATTTTCAATTTGTCTGAAATATGCTTGAAATCATGGGATTCAAACCAAACTATACCAAGTCATAAATAGTAACAACAACAACCTATTCACATACTCAAAACATGATTTAAAATACAAATATTTACATAGAGGTCGAGTATTGACCTACAATGTTTTGTAACTTATAAAGGTTTGTGAATCTAATACCTTTTTATATAATTCCTCTCTTGCAAAGTGTTTTTTGAATATTTCTCATTAATTGACCGTGTGAACACATGATATGGTGACACAACTTTAAATTAATAGGATTATAGCAAAACAAATCCCAATTTCTTTAAAATATTAAAACTTCCTTCTTTCATTTTATGTGGAGGATTTTTACTAGACACAAATTAAGAAGTTAATCTCACTGATTCCAACTAGTGATAATGGAATAACACTGAAGTTACATTGAAGTTCAAAATATTAACAGTGTTGGTTAAATTTATATATGTTTATGAAATTTATAAAAGAATGTATAAGATAATATTACTAGTTGTAATGATCCTCCAGGTTATTTTTGTATTTTCGCTCTGTTCAATGTTTAGAGCTCCATATCTACCAAGCCATTTATGAATTGTTGGATCTGACAGTTTGGTTACTGAGAAGTTCATTTGATTTTTAGAGGCAATTATTTATTTTAGAGTTTTCATTGTTAAGGTATCAGGCCTAAACTGTATGTAGACGACCGCATATGTCAATTCTGACAGTTTGTTTAGATCCAAAATATTGATTTTTTGCTAGGATTATCCTTGGTTTGGGTTCTAATAGTTCTAAACTCCTTTTGGGTATTAGGTGAATTTTAGGTGAAATGACCCTTGGGTGTGGGACCCATATTTTATCAAAACGACATCAGATAGAAATTTTGATTGTGTCATTAAGTCTAGAATATTGAATTTACTAGGGTAGTATAATTCATTTGCAGTCACGAGATTCCAAATGAATCTTAAGGATTCGATCGCAAACTTGGCAAAATGCCAAGTTTTATGGTACAACCATGTTTTGGCTTTTACTGTCGTGAGGCTGGGCGACATTAGCGAGGGTTAAGGAAAATTGGTCTTCACATTCCTGAGCTAGCCTTCACATTTGCGAAGGGTGAGCTGGACGAGCAGTCCAAGCTTTCTCCTTCGCATTCACGGTCAATCGATAGCGTTTGTGAAGGTTTGGCCGATTCATGTGTCGCGATCATGATGGGGTCTCTACATATTTAAATAAGGGACCACTAGAAGCATTTAAAGTTGTGAAATATGATTCTCAATCATTTTCGGACGTCCCAACTTCATTAAAATCTATAGAGCTTGTAGAGACTGAAGTTTGATGATTGGTTGTTCGGGATAAGTTGGAGAAGTTGTTTTGGTCATTTCCTCATTGATATTTTCATAATTTTTCATTAATTTCTTGTTTACGTTATGCGCTAATTTAGAATTTATTTGTGCTTGAATTTCACCCTTTTTTTAGAGTAAATAATCCTTGATACTAGAGGAATATTTTGGCTGTTTCAAAGTTGTGCTTTTGCAAGTGGGTCCCACATGGAATTTTTAGCTCAATTTTGGATCCAGAATATTGATATACAATATGGGTATTGTTATTCTCATGTTAATGCATAAATTATTATTTTAACAGTATGACATTGCTTTGAGGCTTCTCAAAAGAAAAAAGCTCTGATCTAGTGGACTTTATTGAGCTTTCAGTGACGTTCAGGTAGGTTAGGCTTACTTCTCTCTTAGAATGAGCTTTATTTTGATACTGGTGTGGTATTATGCTAGCGATAGATAGGGTTTTATGATTTGGTTGTATGTTTAGTAACTTTTGGATTATTTAGTCACTTAGATAATCGTTTTAGGTAGAGCTTAGGCTCATTCTTCCTCCTCTATGTTAGGTTGTTATCTCAAGCCTATTTTTGACTTATTTAATAATTAGTAATGCAATATTGCATCCTTAGAGTAGTTTTGGGCAGAAACTTGCCTTAGTTTTAGGTAGAAATAACTGGTCCTCTTTTATCTTAAATATCTAGATTATCCCTTTGTAGACATGACAGTTCTTCTTTAGTAACCATAGAATAGTTCTTGAACCTTTGGATGATTTAGAAACCTTTCCAACCTTTGGTTAAACTTGTGACTTTGTACTTATTACTAGTTTTAGTTCAAGTTTGGCAAATTGCAATTTATATGTAATACTTTAATATGATGGTACGATACTCTAGTTCTGGTTCGATTCCTACATTTATAATATGTTCATGACATTATAATGGTGACATTACTCTTTAGTTTTGGTTCAAGTCTGGCATTATGGTTTAAGGGAAATCTCAAGTGTGCTTTACTATTGTTCACTTAAAGTTATGATTATTGGTACTCTCTTCCTTGTTTGTATCTTCCAGACTTATGGGGCACGATTGAGTTTTTTTTTGTTGTTTGCACCTTCTGGGCTTATGGGGGTCCAATTATGTTATAGTTAGACTGTAATTTATTTTATTTACTATCATACGTGTTTATTGCTTATTCCCACATTTAGAGTAATATTTTAGATATCACCTTTATCTATGAATTTACCTTACTTTTTCATATTTTTATTATACTTTTATTATGATTTAGCTCAATTGGACGATGATTCCTATGAGTACCCGATGTTTTGATACTCATGCCATACTTCTATTCTAATACAGATCTGAGTATGAGTAACCTCCACTGATGTTCTATTCAACTTTTCTTTGGAATTCAGAGATAGGATGAGCTTTCAGAGCCAGAGATGATCCACTCTCCTTTAATTTTTGGACAATCTTTAGTTTTGAGTCTATTGTATTATACTATTCAGTACTTCTAGTTTTGTATTTAGTGTCTGTTGTACCAGCCTTACTAGGTCTGTGGGATATTATTTTGTTTTGTCTCCCTCTCATTTGATATTGTATTGTTGTACTTACGTTTGTATAGTTTACAATTCTATTGAATGATCATTTTCAGTATTTCTTATACTTTCCACTAATTACCCATTATATAATGCTTTGGGCTATGGTTTGGCTTACTTACTGGCAGATTAAAGTAGGTGCCATCATGATACCCAAAATTGGATCGTGAGACTGGTGGTGGAAAAAACTACCAATGGTGGGACAAAAGCAACAGTTTGATGCTTGAATCATCTCTTATTCATGAAGGATTTGGTGAACAATTACATTTGAAAGGGCATAATGTATGCAACCTACTGTGACATGAGCATCAGTATTGGACTTATAGATTATTTATTGTTGCTCCAAGATTTTTCTTCAATATTAAAAGTGAAGTAATGTGAACTTTCTTGGAACATATCACAATTAGAAGAATATTTAGCAAATTCGTATGTACGAACTTGACATTCGTGTAGAAATGTAGTTATAAATTGGTTAGTACAATTCAGAGCCACTTTCTTTCTAGAAGAATCATTACGTGAGGCTTATTCAAACATAACTCTATTATTTTTAAAAATCATTAAAAGGCAAAACTAAAAATAAAAAGTAAGATTTTTGTGCTACTCCTTAGTCCTTATGTTTCAATTTATGTGTTTGGTTTAATTTTTACTTGATACGAGTTTTAAAAAGCAAATATTTTTTTGAATCTTATGGTGTTAAAAAAAGAAGCGTAGAATGTATAAAAAATGTCAATAATCTCATTACTTTCTCTATCCCATGTTAGTTTTCCACATTACTAAAAAGAGTTATCCCAATTTACTTGTTAATTTTCAAACTAGGATAGAATTAATTGAAATTTTCCCATTTTACCTTTACAATTGATCTTTTAAAAGTGAAAATAAATTTGTGAATTTTCAAAAAGTTTCTAAAGGGTAAATTAGTAAAACTATTGTTCTTATTTATGATTTCGTAGCGGATTGTAAAAGAAAAAGTAAACAACTAATATGGGAAAGAGGGAGTAATCCTAAACAAGTCATATTGTCACATGAAAATTTGAAATTAAAGAGTTAGCAATATTCTTTTTAAATGAACAATAAAAAAAATTAAGACTAACAAATTGAATAAAGAATAATTTATTTTGGGACTATTGATTTTCTATACTATGTATCTGGTCTATTCCTCTCTCTTTATGGTCCTTTAATTGTAATAAATTCTGAGGACTCATACCAAAGGTCATTTTGATGGTAGGTTTCATCACCAGCTGTTGTATCAATACATCATATCCTTATCCTTTGTATTCCCACAAAGTGGGGGCCAGAAAAGGATAAAGTATACGTAGTTGATACCTCTACCTCGGAGGTGAGGTAGAGACATTGCTTTCAACAGACCCCGGATCATCAAATAATGTATCACACCATGGAAATCATCCTCACTTGTCATTTTTTATCTACTCTCCCCTCTATTGCTCAATAGTATATTTAGGTAATTCATTATTTTCTCTCTAATTATATGTGTTTTTCCTTTTAGCATTTTATTTTTCTCCTCCTTTATCATATTATATTTCTTATGAAATTTATTAATTGCCATTTAAAAGGTGAATACTCTTTAAACTTTTGAACCACCCCTCCCCCTTGCCACACAAGCAAAACTTCAGGCATGACACATTTTCTTCTATTTGTCTCTAAGAGATCTTAATTTTTTCCACTTAGTGATTCAAACACATAATTGATGATTAACATTTGGAAAAATTCTTATGTGTGAATAACAAATTTTGACTTTAAAAATATGCCTACATGCAAGGGCTTACTATTCTTTCTTTTTTTTCGTTTAAACTTTGGATGTGTTCGGATGAAGGAATATATTTTTTGATTTTATCATGTTCGTTTGACTAAAAACTTTGAAAAATATTTTCTCTAGGAAAATAAGTTCCTTCAAACTAAGTGATGAAACATAACTGGTACCCACCAAACTAGGGACCAGGTCCTCGAACAACTTTGCAATAAATAACAACAAACAAGAAAGAACAAAAGATAAAAGTATATGACACAAGATTTTACATGGAAACATCCTTACTAAAGGGAGTAAAACCACAACCTTCCTCGTAGAATTTCTCAACCAGTTCACTATATTCAAGAAACTTTGAATACAGACTTCGTAGTTGCAAGGATTAAATTCTTAATCCTTAAACTTCTTGCAACAACTCTATTACAAGACACAATCTGCAATAGCTCTATTTCTACTAGTTGAAACAACTAACTCTAGTCGACTCAATTCACAAACTAACTTTAGTTTTAACATGACAACAAACTCTAGCTAACATTTTCATCATGTATGAGAAAGGACGTTACAAAAATACCTACAACAACTTTACTAGAAAAAGTAGGCTTATACTTTTAAGAACATGTAACAAAGACTCAATTACAACAAGAACTCATGACAAAAAAAAGCTTGATCGGGCATGTTCATGTTGCGGTTGAGGTTGTGTTATGATTTTTCTTAAGATATTTCCTTTTGATCCAATGACTAAGTTCTCTTTTGACCATCCTTTTTCATATATATGATATATAAAAACCTAGAAATCTTCTTATTGGTCGAGGTAAAAAGGTTGGTGTGCCTTTGCCACTATGCCCACCAACTTTCTACCAAAAGTACACAGTACAGTTGTAATGATGACTAGCCAAAATATTCAAAAAAATACTGAACGTGGTCCCTGAAGGTTTGTACTCATCATAAGAATTCTATAGAGCTTCCATAGGAACTAGGTCCCTATGATAGGTTGTCCATCAGCAAAATCGAGGGCTTAATAATTTCTCTTTTTATTGATGATGACAAATCTATACTCTAGGTTCCCTTAACTGTAAGCAGTTATAGGCATGTTCACCCTGAGACTGATACTACTCTACCTATATTCCCCCTAAAAACCTGTTTCTCCTAAATATAATGCTTCCACCAAACCAGTAAATGAGTTCCCTTTGAGTTGATATCCTCCCCCCATACATTTGTCAGCATCAATAGACTCATCCCCCCACATATGTCAGTAGACTCATCTCCCCACATAAGAATCATATTTTCCCTTTTTGGTATCATCTAAGAGGAAACATAGTACACCAAGCAGAATAGATAAATAACACATTAAATTTTGACAATTGAGGCAACACTAACATGCACAATAGGAGGGTAAGAAAAATAAAGTCTATAGCATCAAGACACCAATATTCATTATCATAGGCGAAGAAAGTATCATATGACATATTTAACAAAAAGTAATAAAAACTAGTAAAAGAGCAAGTGCAAACAAAAACATAGAGGAACAAATGAAATAAAGAACTAAGAACAAGGGGACAGATGGGCAACGAAGAGACCAGGTAGATATTACTAGGAAAAGAGACCAGATAATTGATGAAGAAGAAGTGTTACAGACTTATTTTCTATGGCATGATTCTTTAAGAGTCGCTGAGTCAAATCCTCAACCTAGCATTCAACATAGTGACCTTCACTTTCATAACACTATTTTCATCATAATGTACTTTAATAGCACCAGGTCACTGCATTAGACTTCTATAGAGTAGCCTTCAAACTGGCAATTTCAGCATCCTTTTGGGACATAAGAACAGTTATATCCTCTAGTTCACTTGTCAAGATGGTCTATGTAGTGATTAACTTAGAAATAGCAGATTTGGAATTATCCCACCATATCATTCAACACATTCCTTATCCTCTAAAGTGGACAGAGTGTGCATCTTCTTGGAAGATCATTCCATTTCAGATGTACAGAGGGCCTTAAAGCACTCAAACATCTTGTTTAACAGTGTAACGACCCAAAATCACCTCCCGAGATGTCACACGGTGATTAAGGCTACAAGTATCCCCAAGCTAACCTTTTGATCCTGTTTCTACTAATAATACTCATTTCAAGATGAAATAATTCAAACACTAGGGATATATGGAGAAAATACTCGGTCCAAACGACCACAATACTGGAATTCTCAACAAAATCATAATCCGGTAACTAGTCTTACAAAGCCTCTACTAATCCATGAACTAGAGAGCTATTGGGACAGGTCCCCAACTGACTGAAAATGAACCAAAAGTAATAACATAGTCTCTCAAATACAGAAATTTCTGAAGATAGGTCCTCGAACCATGAGGACTCACCACTGTAGGAATGTAGACAGAGGTACTCAGAAGTCACTAACGAGGCTAGGACTGAGCACCTGAACCTACATTATAAGACAATGTAGCACATAGTCGTATATGTGGATCAACACTTGGAAATGTACTGAGTATGTGGGGGTGCATGTATTTATATAAAACAACATCAATACTCTTTAATCAAATTATGCATGCAATAAGTAATGACTCACATGGATTGAATAAGTATAAAATGTAAAGCTCATGAATCATGTAGAATGGAGCCTGTAACACAAATCTCGTGAGTCATCATAGTTTAACTTTGAAACATACTTGAAGGAATTTCATTCAATTTAGGAAAATATCTCATTTCAAGCTTTAGAAAAATCATTCTATCTCAATGGAAAGATACTATAGTTTAGGGATATAACTTATCTCATAGATTTAGAGAAAATACTTATATCAAGGGAAAATACGTTAATCTTAGGGAACAAATCTACAACTTTACTATCAGGAAAATAACTTGTATCAAGGGAGGTTCTCTTAACTGACATAAACCATGCGAGCTATATGGATTCCAACATTTTGTCCTCCTAAGAAAGAGACCTCACGTTGGGGAGAGGCATCATACTTTTTCCAAGGAGTATAAGCTCAACTCAGTGATCACTTATCTCGACCTCGGGCCCAATCATCTTGGCCTTAGGCCCAACATCTCAAACCTACGATGGCACGTAGTTCTGGGGTAAGAAATCGTAGTAACTTACGCAACTTGGAGCTAAATACTACTCCCTTTAGTTTATCTCGCTCATCTCACGAAAATCCACTTTCAAAATAATCTCGTGGTTCATAAGAACCGAATAATCAAATTTGTAATCTCATGTAGTGAAGTGGATTTCAAAGCTCTATGACCATTAGGTTAAAACATTTCTTAATAATCTCAGAATACTCAAATCGTGGGTGCTTATAGCACAAAAGTTCATAAAATTGCAAGTCTCAAGTAGGGGTTAGTGACCCATAATTCAATATCAAGTTAAACTCATCAAAATGCATATTAGATAGCATATAGATTCATAAATCATATAGAAATCTAGAATTTAAGCAAGTTAGCTCATAATCTCCACATACTCATATACTTCAATATATCAAACATTTCAACTATTAACATCTTAAGGATTAAAATCATGGGATATAGATCCAGCTGTAATTTCTCAAGAAAACATGTAAAAATCATGCCACTAGACTCTCAATTCATGAGAAACATAAAAAGCTTGCAACAAATAACAATGGGTGAAAAACCCCAATTCAATTTCATGTAAAATATCATAAATTGTAGAAAATTATAGTTTAATTAAACCTTTGGGCACAAGGGTTAAAGGATTACCCTTGTTCAAAACCCCACATACATTAGATGATAAAATTGGATCAATAAGCTTTCTTCAAACTCTTCTTCTTACTCTTGAGAGAGGGTTATTGCAACCCTTGGACTTGGGGAACTTAAATTTCTACTCAATTTGTAGAATTTATGGTGAGTTCTTGGATTTCTTGGAGAAGGGTTTTAGATTTGCTCTTAAGGGAGAAACCCCAGCCTTTGGATGTTTTGGGAGATAATGAGGCTATCAGGTTTGTTTGGAATATATCTGAGGGTTAAAAGAGTGGAAAGACCGAAAATACCTTTTAAAAATGATTTAAAAATACTGAACGGGGGCTACGATGGTCAGAGCGATGGTTCGTCACTAGCCTAGCGGTTCGTCGCTAGTCTGACGGTCCTTCGGATCATCCGTCGCACGTTGGTTAGAAAAAGAACACACTACCTCGATGTGATGATCGAAGCGATGGTCCGTAGGAGCCTTAAAGGTCCGTCGGATCGTCCATCACATGTTTTCCATGATGAGACTACGCTGCCTCAGTGGCGACAGTCTCAGCGATGGTCTATCGCAGCATTGACGATCCATCGTCCTGGCCGTCGCACTTGGGCCAGGAAAGGGAGTTTCTTTCTTTGTTTCAATGATTTGAGCAATGGTCCATAGTAGACTCAAAGGTCCATCAAATCGTCCATCGCATCTGGGCGGTTCTGACATCTCTCCGTGAAACGGCCATAACTTCTCACCCCGATGTCGGATTTGGATGAAATTGGTATCGTTGGAAAGCTAAGAAAATTCTATATGGTTTAAACACCAATAACTTGGGAAGTCACTTCTTAATATTTTAGGTCCAGAATTACACTTCACTTGACACACTCTAAGGACCAGACTACGAGGGAAATTTGTGGGGTTTTATAATATCTACCCCTTGGAAACATTCGTTGACGAATGTCGCTAGTTATACTTGGAACATAGGAAAATAGAGTACACATAGCTGAAGCAATTTGCTAAATGACTCAAAATCTCTCTAAACTATTGAATACCTCAGAAATTGCAAGAACCCATGCAAGAATAGATTTATAGATGAACTTTAAATTAGAAGGGCTAAATTAAGGAAGAATAATACCTTCGGATCGATTTGAACTCGCGGAAAAGAAGTGCGGGTACTTGGATCGCATGTTTGCTTCTGTCTCCTAAGTAGCGCCCTCACTTGACTGGTTCTGCCACAACACTATGACCAAGGGAACCTCTTTGTTCCTTAGTCTACGGATCTGAAAAGCTAGGATCTCAACAGGAATCCCATTGAATGAAAGATTGTTCTGAATATCAGCACTCTATGAGGGATCTACTACAACAGAATCACCAATATTATTTTTAAGCATGGAGACATGAAAAATAAGATGAACGACTGACAACTCTGTGGGAAACTCAACCTCATAGGCTATTTTCCCAACACGGCTCAAAACTCTATACGGGCCAACATAACGGGGACTAAGCTTTCCCTTTTTACCAAACCTCTTCACCCCTTTCATGGGTAAAATCTTTAAGTACACCAAATCACCCACTTCAAACTCAAGGTCTCTTCTCCTCACATTGGCATATGTATTTTAATGACTCTGAGCTATCTTTAACCTCTCACTAATCAACTTAACTTTCTCCATAGTTTCAAACACTACATTAGGCCCAATCATGATATCTTCACCCACTTCAAACCAACCTATGGGTGATCTATATCTTCTACCATACAAGTCCTCAAATGGTGCCATCCCCATGCTAGCATGGTAACAATTGTTATAGACAAACTCTATCAATGGCAAATGCTAATCCCAACTTCCTTTGAAATCAAGAGCACACACCCTCAACATGTCTTCTAAGGTTTAAATGGTCCTCTCAGCCTGACCATCTACCTATGAATAAAAAGTGGAACTCAAAAGAACTTGGGTACCACGACCCTGCCAAAACGCCCTCCAAAACTGAGAAGTAAATTGAGTACCCCTATCCAAAATGATAGATGAACGAACTCCGTGCAGTCTGACTAACTCCCAAATATACAATCTAGCATAATCCTCCCCTGTATAAGATGTATGCACGGGAAATAAGTGCGTAGACTTAGTCAGCCTATCTACAACAACTAAAATAGAAAGAGGTAACCCGGTCACGAAGTCTATATTTACCACCTCCCACTTCCAAACGGGTATACAAAACTTATGTATCACACCACCAGGTCTTTTTTGCTCTACCTTAACCTATTGGCAGGTTGCACACTTTGCTACAAACTCATCTATATCTTTCTTTATACCATTCCACCAATAGATTTCTGTAATACTCGTGCCTTCTTCCTAGCTAGAAATCATCTCAAGTATGCTAGAACTTACTTTGAAATGTAAAGCTATCTTTTTACATGTGTTATTTTTGAGATTTTCACTTTACATCACGTGGGAAATTCAGTTAGCTTTCCAACGGTACCAATTTTGTCCAACTCTGACATTAGACGAGGAACTTATGGACGTTTTACTTGGAACTGTAGGAAACGCCCAGGTATGACGACCAAGTTGACGGACTGCCACATAAGTGACAGACCTTCACTTTGACTATCACAACTAAGGCAATTGAGCCACGTACTGGATAAGGATTGACGGATGAGTTGATGAACCATCAAAGTTGTGACGGACCGTCATCCAGGCCGTCAACACTTATCCAGTGAACCCCATTTCTGGTCCACGTCTGACGAGCTAAGTGACGGACCGTCAAGTGTCCAATGGACCATCAGTCGAACCATCACATGCCACGTTCAATTTATTTCTAGGTCATTTTAACAGGGGTATTTTGATCACTTAACACTAGACTACATATACCCAGCTAAGTCCGAATTCAGCCATTATGCTCATTAATATTTCACAAAAAAAAAACTAGGGTTTCTCTCTAAATTTAATCTCCAAGAACAAGACCCAATCCTCTTCAAGAATCAAAGAATTTCAAACCCTTCAAGTTCAAAAATGTCAAGAACTCTGAGTTAGGTATGCGTAGTGTTCATCTATGGACCCCTTTCGTTCATAGAGTTAAAGAACCATGTATTTAAATGAGAAACTTTGATTTCCTTGTTGTTATGTGATGTTTTTCATGTTAATGATCATTGTCTAAGCTTCAAGATATTAATTTAGGTTGACTTCCATGATGTATGCATGCTTGTAGTTAAAAACCATGAATTTGGGTAGTTCAAGATGATTAAAATTGTTGAGAAAACCTATGCCCCAAAGTGTGCATGCAAGGTGTTTGTTAAAATGCCTAGAATGCTAAAAATCATGTTCCCATGACCCCATAGTAGTTAAATGACAAGCTATGTCAACTCTTAAAATGATTCCACATGAACTTCCATGCTATTGATATGTGTTGCTAGTATGATTATGCAATGAACATGATGTTAAGGTTGTGCAAGTACTTCTATGTGACATGAAATCCTTTCCATGCAATACATTATTGATAACCATGCTAAGTATGAAATCCCTTATGTACAATATTATGAATTGTGAACTCAAATCTTACGATCAAGTCATATCATGTGTGTCAGTTTCCTTCCATGAGTCTTGGGGGTATTCGTACCTGAAAAACATAGATGTGTGCCTAGAGACATGTCATGTCATCACGATCATCTTAGTCAAGCCATAATCTATAAAACTCAGTCAGTTTTATGACTCAGGAAATCTCAGAAATCTCACGATCTCAGTAAAATCTCAGATAGTAGTGCTATTTCGTCAGTCAACAGAAGTCAGTTACTCAGTCCATGTACAGTTAGTTAAATCATGTTCAGCCTCTTTTAGATGGGATTAGAAGTTATCACTGAGTGAACCCAAGGATGGGTACTCACTTTCTAGTTTAGGGTGTGATTCTTAGCAGTCATCCTTGTGTTCCAGAACTACGTAGCCAGCATATGTTAAGACATCTTAACCTATCAGACTAGGGTTGATAAGGTGGATTAACCTGTCAATTTAGGGTTCCCACCATTCTCATTTGAGTACTTGCCAGATGAGGGTCACTCACAACTGTCCTTACCAGTGGCACGGTATTGACACCCCTCCAGTCGGGGCAGAGATTGAACCACAACTTAGCTATATGCATTATTGGGGCATGTCGGTTAAACAACTATCTCTCATAGTTTCAAACTCAGTCTCAGTAAAAGAACTCAGACAGTTCTTCAGATACCAGTATACCAGGGCTGTTAGATACAGTCAAATTCAGTAATAGTACAAAACTCAGATAGTTTCATCAAATGCATGACTGTCAGACACAATCACCCATGTATTCAGAACTACAGTATCAGTCATGATCAGTTATCAATAAACTATGTATTAGCGTTGAGATTTAGCTATCACGCATTCACGATCTCAGTTTCTATGTATGCATGTTTGGACTCTCACATTCATATCAGTTAGTTAGTTAGCATTGTTCATGTATGTAACCCTATTTATGTTCAGCCTACCTCACTTGTATACTCAGTACTCTAGTTGTACTGACGCATTCGTGCTATGGTGCTTTCTTTTTATGTTACACCATAGGTTCAGAGACACGAGTTCCAGACCAGCAGTAGCAGTCGCATTCCAGTATACAGAGTTGCAATGAGTCCTCTTCATTAGAGGATAATATGATTTGATTTATTCATTTATTATTTTAGTTAGCTATCAGTTTACGGTGTTGGTTGGAGATATGTTCCTTCAACTCCTTATTCAGACAGTGTTTAGAGGCTTTTAGATTTAGTTCAGATTTGATTCAGTTTTCAGTTGTTTTGGGTATCTTTCACCCATATGGATGTTATTTTACCATATTCTTTATTCAGTCAAACCTTATGGCCTAAATGTTTATTTTTTCCGCATTATTATGATATATATTGTAGTGTACAGGTACAAATATCAGTCATGGGTTAGCTTGTGGTCCTTCGGGGTCATAAGCACCATGTAGCGCTCTGGTTCAGAAAAATTGGGGCATTACAAACTTGGTATCAGAGTTTAAGGTTCAATAGAGTCCTAGAAAGTCTGAAAGCCGCATCTAGTAGAGTCTTGTGCATGGGTGTGTTGCGCGCCACATTTATTTATAGGAGGCTATGAGATGTTTTAGGAATAGTTTTCCTTCTTTTAGTATTCATGTCATGCTAGTGAGCATAATCTCAATTTAAACTCTCAGTCTTATCCGTTCTTCTCTTATTTCAAATTATGCCTACAAAGAGAAGAAACCAGCCAGTTCCTTAGCCCGAAGACCCTTTGGGCAGGCATGTTTCTCATGCAGAGATTAGAGACGCATTCACAACACTTGCTCAGTCCGTGGCTTCCCAGAATGAATGGCCACCAGTTATTTCGGTCAATCCAGTGGACAATTTGCAGCAGCTAGAATTTAGGACTTCACCCGAATGAACCCTCCATCTTTCTTTGGGTCTAAGTCTGATGAAGACCCTCAGGAGTTCATTGACCAAGTCCAAAAGGTCATTAACATCATGGAAGTTATTTTTGCTCAGAGCATCTAGTTAGCAGCATACCAGTTATAGGATGTTGCTTACACTTGGTACAAACAGTGAAAGTCTGAGAGGTTAGAAAATGCTGGTCCTATTGAGTGGGAAGAATTTGTCACGGCTTTCTTAGACAGATTCTTTCCCCAAGAGCTGAGGGAGGCCAAAGTTCTTGAGTTTATCAACCTAACGTAGGGAAATATGAGGGTTAGGGAGTATTCTCTTAGATTTACTCAGCTAGCCAGATATGCCCCTCATGTGGTTGTAGATAATAGGTCTAAGATGAACAAGTTTATGTCAGGAGTGAATTATAGTGTGGTAAATGAGTCTAGATCTGCAATGCTGAACAGTGATATGACTTTAGCCAGGATCATAACCCATGCTCAGCAGATAGAGGAGCAAAAGTTTAGGGCCAGGGAGAGGCAGAATAAGAGAGAAAGATCAGGCAGTTTCAGTTTTGCTCAGCCCAAATCAGAGGGAGGAAATCGTTCCCAGTTTTGTCCCAAGTCATCAGCTCCAGTTCATTCTTTAGCCAGTGCTCCAGCTCCTAAGTTTAGAGATAGAGAAACCGTCTCTAAATCTCAGGGTAGTGTTAGCAATTCCCGAACTAATCCCCTATGTCAAACTTGTGGTAAGAACCACTAGGGTATTTGCAGAGCCGGTAGTGATATTTGTTTTGGTTGTGGTAAGACTGGCCACAGAGTCAGAGATTATCCTCAGTTCAGTTATCAGGGTTAGCAAAATTGTTCCATAGCTCAGTCCGGTCGCCCGAACCAGTAGAGTGCCACTTCTAGTGCTACTAGTGGGAAACGCCCAAACAGACTCAATGCTCCCCAGACTCGATAGGATCAAGAAAATTCTCCTGATGTCATTATTGGTACATTACAAATTTTCCATGCTCATGTTTATGCTTTGTTAGACCCAGGTGCATCCTTATCTTTTGTTACCCCTTACACAGAAGGCAATTTTGAAATTAGTCCCAAAATTTTAGCATAGCCCTTTTCAGTCTCTACCCTAGTGGGTAAAACCATCATATCTTGGCGGGTATATACGAACTGCCCGGTTATGATATTTTAGAAATCCACATCAGCAGATTTAGTCGAGTTAGAGATAACTAATTTTGATGTCATTCTCGGCATGGATTGGCTTCATTCCTGCTATGCCATAGTCGGATGCATAAATAGGATAGTTCAGTTTCAATTCCCGAATGAGCCCATCCTAGAATGGAAAGGTAGTACTTCATCTTTGAGGGGTCAGCTTGTTTCCTACCTTCGGGCAAGGAAAATAATTTCTAAGGGGTGCGTGTATCATCTCGTGCATATTAAGGATTCCAGTTCTGAATCTCCTAGTTTTGAATCAGTCCCAGTGGTTAATGAATATTCAGGCATGTTTCCTGAAGATCTTCTAGGCATTCCTCCCGAAAAGGAAATAGACTTCGGCATAGACCTTCTCCCAGATACTCAGCTTATTTCTATTCCGCCATACAAAATGGAACTAACAGAACTCAAGGAACTGAAAGATAAGTTGAAGGATCTCTTAGATAAGGGATTCATCAGGCCCAGTGTATCCCCATGAGGTGCACCAGTCTTGTTCGTACGCAAGAAAGACGGTTCTCTCAGGATGTGTATCGATTACTGTCAGCTCAACAAAGTTATGGTCAAGAACAAATATCCTCTTCCCAGGATAGATGACTTGTTTGACCAACTTTAGGGTGCCAGTTATTTCTCTAAGATAGACCTCAGATTAGGCTATCATTAGCTCAGAGTTAGAGGATATGACACCGCAAAGATAGTTTTCTGTACTCGGTATGGTCACTTTGAATTTCTAGTTATGTCTTTTGGTCTTACTCATGCCCCTGCAACTTTCATGGACTTGATGAATCGAGTGTTCAAGAAGTACTTGGACATGTTCATCATAGTCTTCATAGATGATATTATGGTCTATTCTCGCACAAAGTGTGATCATTCAGATCATCTCAGAATTGTTCTTCAAACTCTCAGAGATCATCAGTTGTTCGCTAAGTTCATTAAGTGCGAATTTTGGCTAAGATCAGTAGCATTCCTTGGAAATATTGTTTCCGGTGATGGCATTAAAGTAGATCCTCATAAGAACAAAACGGTAAGAAACTGGCCTTGCCCTGTCTCTCCATCATATATTAGGAGTTTCTTGGGTTTGGCTGGCTATTACAGATACTTTGTCGAGAGATTTTACTCTATTGCATATCCTATTTCCAAATTGACTCAGAAGGAGGTTAAGTTTTTGTGGTTAGATTCTTGCGAGAAGAGTTTTTAAGAGTTGAAGACTCAACTCACCTCAGCCCCAGTTCTAACTCTCCCAGATGGTTCAGACAGTTTTGTAGTCTATTGTGATGTGTCCATAGTGGGTTTAGGTTGTGTCCTCATGCATCATGGTAAGGTCATAGCCTACGTCTCCAGACAGTTAATGTCCCATTAGAAGAATTATCCTACTCATGATCTTGAGTTAACAGCCGTAGCATTTGCCCTAAAGACTTGGAGGCATTATTTATATGAAGTTTATGTAGATGTCTTCATAGATCATAAGAGTCTCCAGTATGTCTTTTCTCAGAAGGATCTCAATCTTCATCAGAGAAGGTGTTAGAGTTCTTGAAGAATTATGACATGAGTTCCCTTTATCACCCGGGCAAGGCCAACGTTGGGGCCAATGCTCTCAGTAGACTCTCCATGGGTAGTGCTTCTCACGTAGAGGATGGTAAGAAAAAGATAGCCCAGGAAATTCATCATCTTTCTAGACTAGGCGTTTGCTTAGTCGACTCTTCATAGGGTGGTGTATGTATTTAGAGTAGTTCAGAGTCATCTCTAGTTTCCGAGGTAAAAGAAAATAAAGACAGGGATCCCATCCTTGTCAAGCTAAAAGAGTCAGTTCAGAATCAAAAAGTAAAGGCTTTCTCCCAAGGGGGAGATGGTTTCCTTTATTGTCAGGGTTGTCTGTGTGTTCCAGGTGTAGAAGACTTAAAACAGTGAATTCTTGCAGAAGCGCATGGTGCGCTATACTCTATTCATCCAGGGGCCACTAAGATGTACCACAACTTGCGGGAGATCTATTGGTGGAGTGGGATGAAAAAAGATGTTGCAGAGATTGTGGCTAAGTGCTTTACATGTCAGCAGGTTAAGATAGAGCATCAGAAACCTAGTGGGTCCATGCAAAAGTTCACCATTCCTACTTGGAAGTTGAAAGAAGTGAACATGGATTTCGTGATGGGTTTGCCTTGAGCTCGTCATCAGCATGATTCAGTTTGGGTTATTGTAGATAGAATGACCAAGTCAGCTTATTTCTTTCCCGTTCGTACCTCTTATTCATCCGAAGATTACGCCACACTCTATATCTAGGAGTTGGTCAAATTACACGGTGTTCCATTAGCTATCATCTCAGATAGAGGTATACAGTTCACCTCTCACTTTTGGAAAGCGTTCCAAAAGGGTCTTAGTACCCAAGTTCATCTCAGTCCCGCTTTTTATCCTCAGACAGATGGTCAAGCAGATAGAACCATTTAGACTCATGAAGATATTCTAAGGGCGTGTGCAATTGATTTCAAGGGAAATTGGGACGACCACTTTCCCTTGATTGAGTTTGCATACAACAATAGCTAGCATTACAGTATTTAGATGGCTCCATTTAAAGCTCTCTATGATAGGAGGTGTAGATCTCCAGTTGGTTGGTTCGAAGTTAGTGAGGCCTCAGTCATCGGTCCTGACTTAGTATTCGACGCCTTAGAGAAGATTCAGTTGATTAGAGAGAGACTTCGGGCTGCACAGAGCAGACAGAAGTCTTATGCAGATGTTCGTAGAAAGGATCTCGAGTTCGAGGTCAATGACTATGTCTATCTCAATATGTCTCCCATGAAGGGAGTGAAGAGGTTCGGCAAAAAAGGGAAACTCAGTCCCCGCTATGTCGGTCCCTTCAGGATTCTTAGTCGCTTCGGCAAGGTAGCTTATGAGCTCGAATTGCCTTCAGATCTAGCCTCAGTTCATCCGGTCTTCCATGTCTCCCTTCTCAAGAAGTACATAGGTGACCCAGTGTAACATCCCAAAAATCAAGTTCCGAGACGCCACACGGTGCTTAGGGTCATAAGTGACCTCAAGCTAACCTTTTTCATCGGTATAACTCAAAAGCAACTGATTAAAACATAATTCTGAGAGAATAAAGCTGAAAATGTCTCAATACAGAATCTGTTCAGTACAATATTGGAATTACAAGATGATAATTCTACTAACACATATTCATATACAAAAAAGGAAATTGAATACATCAACCACTACTACTGTCTATGAAGCCTCTACAAGTATTTTCTGTACATAGTCGGGTCATGACTCCCAACTACCACACTCAATACGACCGACGAAAGAAGATACAATGCTCCAACTGAAATAATTGACCCAAGTCCCTGAATTATGAGGACTCTTTACCTGCTGACCGAAAACTGCAACTGAATAGAATAGTAAATAGGGGTTAGCACAAAGAGAATGTACTGAGTATGTGGGGGTGCATGCAACACTTTAAATAACATCATCAATTTCATGAAAACATGGATACATACAATGATGACTCACTTGGCTTGAGTTATATCAAATCATACTCTTCATACTTTCATAATAAATAGTTCAAATGGTAAAATCTCATAATCCATGTAAATCATCAAAAATCATAAATTATGATAAATCATCATAAATTATCATATCGTCAAAATTCATCATAGGTAATCATAATTCATCATAACATCTCAACTCTTTGACTCAAATCTCAGAGTGACTCGGTAATTCAAGAAACATGACTTTTATGGACAGGGGAGTTTCCTATAACCAACAACCCCATGTGAGCTATGTGGAATACCAACATTTGAAACCCCCGTTGGCGGGAGAGTCATACTCTTTGCCAGGGAGTACGACCTTAAAACTGCAATAATCACAATCGGGCTCTCTGGCCAATAATATCATCATCAAACAACCCTACGGTGGCACATAGGTTTGGGGAAATACCAAATTTCCCTCTTGGTGCTAAGTACTACTCCCCGACAAGCTCAGAACGCATTAGGAAATCCACCATCATCATCATAAGGGTCTATCATAAGACCTAATCAAATATCTCAATTTATAATTTATCAATAATTTGTGGATTCCTAACCCCAAGGATATGAAGACTCAATCTTTCTCATAGTCAAAATCATCTCGACTCTGCGAGTTCAAGGTTAATGTACTCAAATGATTATTATTTTAATTCGACAATTAAATCATGACAACAGCTTTTGAAAAGCACTTGAGACCTTCAATTCATAATAAGAATACATATCCCGTAGTACAACTCAAATCACGACTTTTATCTCGAAAGCCTTTAGAAATATCAATTCATTGTAGTAGTATGCAACTCATAGCATAAATTCTCAATTTAAGAAGTAGAGTAATGAAGTAATCATGTATATCCATATTGGGAAAAAATTTAAAGTCTTATAAATCCTTCATAAAGTAATTTGAGTGTATACCCATTTTCGAATATCATGAAATTTCAATAATAGAACTCAACCTTTTTATATGTCAAATTGTAGCAATTTATCAAGTCATGACAACATCAATATTTTGAGAAAATATCAAGACTCATGGTAACATCTCAAATGTTATATCACAATATACTCAATGATTCAATTTTGTCATAAAGAAGCTTTAAGCTTATCATAAATCTCAAAATTATTCCAAAATACCATTTCAACATATAACTCGAAATCGTTCAAAATAAAAATATGAAATTTACAATTATAGATATCAAGACATCTCATGTCTCAAATATATATTCAATAATTCAAATCGTCATTGGGAAGCATAAAGCTTGACACATATCTCAAAATATTATTCCAAAATACCATCTCGACATACGTCCCAAAATCATTCAAAATACCACCTCGTGGTAAAAGTGTGTAATTCGCAATGATAATTATTAAATCATATCATGAAAATATTGAGATAATCATATAAATCAAAGTTTATTCATTCAATCATCATAATCTCATAATCGAATTATTTAGACATAATCTCACTTGCAAAATCATGTAAAACCATAATAAAATTAAAGCTTTGGGCACAAGAACGGAAGATTGCTCTTGTTCAAAACCCCACATACCTTCAAATTGACTTTTTGATTACGGAATCCTTTCGGACAAATAATGGGTGCTCCTTGAAGGTCTTGAAATGAGGAGTTCATTTATCGGATTAATTTTGGATTTCTACGGTGAAATTGAAAGATATTTGAAGGTGAAATTTGGCTAGGGTTTCATTATCCCAAATGTTTCATGGAGAAAATGAATTTTGAAGGTTCAATAATGGATTAAATGGACAAATTTTCGTCCAAGAGGGGGTGTGAAATGACCAAATTGCCCTTAAAAAAACAAATAATGTCAAATTTATCCTTTGGTGGACTGTTTTGATAGGCTGAAGTAGATCTACCATAACGTTTTTCTCTGATATCTAAATTGGATGAAACTAATTTCATTAGAAATAGGACTCTTAGAGATTTCCGTTGATATATCGTATCTCACCCAGATCATTATGTACAAGGAGTTATGATCGTTTGAAGTTGACCTAAAAATTCGCTTTTGATAGGCTGAACTAGATTGATTATAACTTTTTGCTCCGATAGTAAAATTGGATGAAACCAATTTCATTAGAAAGAGGACTCACAGAGATTTCCGTTGATATATAGTAGATTACCCAGAAAACTATGTACAAGGAGTTATGATCATTTGAAGTTGACCTTGAAATTCACCTGGCTGCAGTAATTTTAATTTCCTGCACGTTTTACTGTTCATCACTATTCATCGCTAGATCGGAATGTCTGTAACTCATCGCTCGAGTGTCCGTTTTGGGTGCTCCACATATCGTTGGAAAGATTATTTGATGATCTACGCAATGGAAGGTCTAAATCTTAGAAATACTATACAGAAAAATAACTAATCACGCATAGAAAATAGAGCTCGACACGCTTACGTACGAATCTTTAACGAGCAAATTTCTGGGGTGTTACACCCAGAAGTTGTATTCCCTATTCAGAACATTGATGTTCAGGACAGCCTCTCTTATGAAAAGATTCCAGTCGAAATTTTAGACTATCAGATTCGTAGGCTGAGGAACAAAGAAGTCCCTCTAGTCAAAGTTGTTTAGCAAAATCAGTCCGTTGAGGGAGCTACTTGGGAAGCAGAAGCAGACATGCGTACCATGTACCCTCATCTTTTATCCTCCAACCCAGATCAAGCTTAAGGTAATAGTCCTCCTTAAGCTTATTCAGTTTCACGTTCAACATTCAATACAACTTGATATTTCGTTTCATGTTCATGTTCCATCACAAATTTGGTATCAAGTACCATTGCATATTCATTCATGCATACATGTATCAGTCCAGTAAATAATCATGCATCAGATATGCATTCTCATTGCGAGAACTTCAGTCATGCATTCATGAATCAGTTACACGTGCATCAGATATGTATGTTTAGTATAACGCATTCGGTTTGTCAGTCATAAGATCATGTTCCAGCTACTCATGTTTAGATTATTGTTTCCCCTCTTAGTCAGTTCCATTCAAGGATGAATGTTCTCAAGGAGGAGATATTGTAATACCCGTTCCTTTTTCCCAGCTAGAAATCATCTCAAGGATGCTAGGAATTACTTTGAAATATAAACCTATCTTTGTACATGTGGTATTTTTTATATTTTCTCTCTCTATCATGTGGGAAATTTAGTTAGCTTTCCAACGGTACCAATTTTGTTCAAATCCGACATCAGACGAGGAAGTTATGGACATTGTACTTGGAACTGTCGAAAACGTCTAGGTATGACGGCCAAGTTGATGGACCGCCACATAAGTGACGGACCGCCACTTAAGTGACGGACAACCACTTTGATCATCACAGCCAAGGCAGTTGAGCCATGTACTAGATAAGGACTGATGGATGAGTTGACGAACCATCAAAGTTGTGACGGACAATCATCCAGACCGTCAACTCTTATCCAGTGAACCCTATTTCTGGTCCACGTCTGATGGGCTAAGTGACGGACCGTCAAGTGTCCGACGGACCGTCAGTCAAACCATCATATTCCATGTTCAGTTTATTTCCAGGTCATTTTAACAGAGATATTTTGGTCACTTAACACTCGCTTACATATACCCAGATAAGTCCGAATTCAGCCATTATGCTCATTATTATTTCACAAATAAAACATTAGGGTTTCTCTCTAAATTTAATCTCCAAGAACAAGACCCAATCCTCTTCAAGAATCAAAGGATTTCAAACCCTTCAATTTAAAAACGTCAAGAACCCTGAGTCAGGTATGCGTAGTGCTTATTTATGGACCCCTTTCGTTCATAGAGTTCAAGAACCATGCTTTTAAATAAGAAACTTTGATTTCCTTGTTGTTATATGATGTTGTTCATATTAATGATCATTGTCTAAGCTTCAAGATATTAATTTAGGTTGACTTCCATGATGTATGCATGCTTGTAGTTAAAACCCATGAATTTGGGTGATTCAAGATGATTAAAATTATTAAGAAAACCTATGCCCCAAAATGTGCATGCAAGGTATTTGTTAAAATGCCTAGAATGCTAAAAATCATGTTCCCATAACCCCATAGTATTTAAATGACAAGCTATGTCAACTTTTAAGATGATTCCACATGAACTTCCATGCTATTGATATGTGTTGCTAGTATGATTATGCAATGAACATGATATTAAGGTTGTGCAAGTACTTCCATGTGACATGAAATCCTTTCCATGCAATACATTGTTAATAACCATGCTTAGTATGAAATCCCTTATGTACGATATTATGAATTGTGAACTCAAATCTTGTGATCAAGTCATGTCATGTGTGTCAGTTTCCTTCCATCGAGTCCTGGGGGTATGCGTACCCGAAAAACATAGTTGTGTGCCTAAATCTATGTCATGTCGTCACGATTATCTCAGTCAAGCCACAATCTATAGAACTCAGTTAGTCATGTGACTCAAGAGACCTCAGAAATCTCATGATCTCAGTAAAATCTCAGATAGTAGTGATATTCCGTCAGTTAACGGAAGTCAATTACTCAGTCCATGTATAGTTAGTTAAATCATTTTCAGCCTTTTCAGATAGGAGTAGAAGTTAGCACCGAGTGAACCCAAGGATGGGAACTCACCTGCCAGTTTAGGGTGTGATTCTTAGTAGTCATCCTTGTGTTCAAGAACTACGTAGCCAGCGTAGGTTGAGACATCTTAACCTGTCAGACTAGGGTTGATGAGGTGGCTTAACCTGTCAGTTTAGGGTTCCCACCATTCTCATTTGAGTACCTGCCAGATGAGCATCACTCACAACTGTCCTTACCAGTGGCGCGGTATTGACACCCCTCCAGTTGGTGAAGAGATTGGACCCCAACTTAGCTATATGAATTATTAGGGCATGTCGGTTAAACAACTATCTCCCACAGTTTCAGACTCAGTCTCAGTAAAAAAACTTAGACAGTTCTTCAGATACCAGTATACCAGGACTATTAGATACAGTCAAATTCAGTTATAGTACAAAACTCAGATAGTTCCATCAGATGCATGACTGTCAGACACAATCACCCATGTATTCAAAACTATAGTATCAGTCATGATCAGTTATCAGTAAACTATGTATTAGCGTACAGATTTAGCTATCACGCATTCGTGATCTCAGTTTCTATGTATGCATGTTTGCACTTTCACGTTTATATAAGTCATTTAGTTAGCATTGTTCATGCATGTAACCCTATTTATGTTTAGCCTACCTCACTCGTATACTAGTACTTTAGTTGTACTAACGCATTCACGCTATGGTTCTTTCTCTTTATGTTATACCATAGGTTCAGAGACACGAGTTCCTGACCCGCAGTAGCAGTCGCATTCCAGTATACAGAGTTGTAGTGAGTCCTCTTCATTCGAGGATGATATGATTTGATTTATTAATTTATTATTTCAGTTAGCTATCAGTTTACGGAGTTAGTTGGAGACATGTTCCTTCAACTCCTTATTCAGAGAGTGTTTAGTGGGTTTCAGATTTAGTTTAGATTTGATTCAGTTTTCAGTTGTTTTGGGTAGCTTTCACCCATATGGATGTTATTTTACCAGATTCTTTATTCAGTCGAACCTTATGGCCGACATGTTCATGTTTTCCGTATTATTATGATATATATTGTAGTGTACAGGTAAAGATATCAGTCATGGGTTAGCTTTTGGTCCTTCGGGGTCATAAGTACCGTGTAGCACTCCGGTTCCGAAATATTGGGGCATTACAATTTCCCATAAGTCACGGTATATTTTGGTAGTGCTAGGATGAATAAAATACCGTGTTCCATGTGCTTCAGCCATAATCCTCCACCTCAGATCATCAACACACGGAACACACAATCTACCCTGCAATCCCAACATGTCAGCTCCCCCTTGGGAGAAAACCTTTATCATTTGGTCCTTAACTGTCTCATTCAGTCTAACCAAACTAGGATCTCTATATTGCTTCTCCTTCACTTTTGAAACTAAAGAGGATTCAAAACTACTTTGCACCAAAGTACTTCCCTCAGCTGAATCAAGCAACCTAACACCCAATCTAGCCAGACAATGCACATCACGAGCTAACTCTTTCTTACCCTCCTCTACATGAGCAACACTACCCATAGACATTCTGCTAAGGGCATCCGCCACTATATTAGCCTTGCCTGGGTGATACAACACACTCATATAATATTCTTTTGATAACTCTAACCTCCTCTTCTACCTAAGATTCAACTCCCTCTATGTAAACACATACTGTAGGCTCTTATGATCAGTAAACACATCAACATAAACACCATAAAGATAGTGTCTCCAGATTTTCAAAGCAAAGACCACAACAGTTAACTCAAGATCATGGGTTGGGTAATTCTTTTCATGCAGATTTAACTGTCTAGAGGCATAGGCTATAACCTTACCTCTTTACATCAACATACAACCCAAACCAATTCTAGAGGCATCATAGTACACCACAAAACCATCTGTACCATCAGGCAAAGTCAACACAGGGGCTTAAGTAAGTCGAGTCTTCAACTCCTGAAAACTCTTCTCACAGGAATCTGACCACTGAAACTTAACTTTCTTTTGGGTCAACCGGGTCATGGGAGACACATAGAGGAGAAACCTTCAATAAAATGGCGGTAGTATCCCGCTAAACCCTAGAAACTTCTAATGTCAGATGGAGATATAGGTCTAGGACAATTTCTTACAGCTTCTGTCTTTTGGGGATCAACTCTAATACTTTCGACTGAAATAATATGACCCAGAAAGGCTACAGACCTTAGCCAAAATTCACACTTACTGAATTTGGCGAACAACTGGTGACTTCTAAAAGTTTACAAGATCGTTCTAAGGTGATTCGCATGGTCACTCTCATTACGGGAGTACACAAGGATGTCATCTATGAACACTATGACAAACATATCGAGTTATTGCTTGAATACTTGGTTCATGAGGTCCATGAAGGTGGTTGGGGTATTGGTTATCCCGAAAGACATGAATAGAAACTCAAAGAGACCATAGCAGGTTCGGAAGGCTGTCTTTGGAATATCACATTCCCTCACTTTAAGTTGGTGATAGCCGGATCTAAGGTCTATCTTGGACAAATAACTTGCACTTTGCAACTGATCAAACAGGTCATCAATCCTTGAAAGAGGATACTTATTTTTGACTGTGACCTTGTTAAGCTGACGATAGTCAATGCACATACGCAAAGAACCATCTTTCTTTCACACGAATAAGACAGGTGCTCCCCAAGGAGAAATACTAGGCCTAATGAAACCTTTGTCTAAAAGATCTTTAAGTTGCTCTTTCAACTCCTTAAGATCTACAGGTGCCATACGGTATGGTGGAATAGAAATGGGATGAGTGTTTGGAAGAAGGTCAATCCCAAACTCTATCTCTCTATCGGGGGGTGCCCCTGGGAGATCTTCCAAAAAACATCTGGAAACTCATTAACAATTTTGACTGACTGAATAGTTGGAGCCTCGGATTTAGTGTCTTTGACTCTAACTAGGAGATAAAATAACTCTTGGGAGATACCGAACTCCCGGACCACTAAAAAATTGGCTCATCTGGGAACTGAAACTTGACCACATGGGTACGATAGTCTATAGATGCATAACAAGAATGAAGCCAATCCATACCCAGAATAAGTTCAAAATCCATTATGTCTAATTCTATCAAATCAGCAAGTATGACTCTATGAAGAACAGTAACAGGACAATCTCTATACACTTGTTTAGCAACAACTGACTCCCCTACGGGTGTAGAAACTAGGAAAGGTTCAGGAATCTTTTTAGGACTCATTTTGAAATTCACAGCAACAAGTGGGGTCACATAAGAGAGACTTGACCCGGGGTCCAACAACACATAAACATCAAGATAAAATACACGGAGCATACCAGTAACAACATCGGAAGAGCCCTCCTGCTCCTGATGGGATGGTAAGGAATAGAATCGATTCTGGCGCTGACCACCAGCAGTGCTAAATGAAGTACCCTAAACTGGGGTGGGACAAGGGATAGGAGCTGGTGTACTAGCAGTTTATGCTAAAGGTCGGGCATCTCTATTCCCCTATCTAACATGAGGACAATCTCTAAGTTTGTGGCCCTGCTTTCCACAACCAAAATAGCCCCTCAAATCTATGAAACACTCACCGGGATGATCCCTACCACACTTAGAACAAGGAGGATAACGGGACCTATAACCAACACTGTTCTGCGACCTAGACATAAAAGACCTAACCCCTTGCTCTTGTCTGTCTCTAGGAACGGGAGCACTAGATGATGAAGACGCTGGTATAAATGGACGTCTCTAAAATTGAGGGTAGTTCCCTCCATGGAACCTAGGCTGGCTAAACTTATGTTGCTCAGATCTAGCCCTCTTGTTACCCCTCACTATATCTCTCTCTCTAATCTTATCCTCCTTTATCTGCTAGTCATGTATCATCAACCTAGACAGATCCATATCCCTATGCAGTATCGCAGTCCAACACTCCTTCAGTACCAACCCAGAAACACCGGTCACAAACTTGCTCATACTAGCCCGGGTGTTAGAAATCAAATCAAGAGCATACTTGGCCAACTGGTTGAACTTCAAGTAGTACTCCTTAATAGTCATGGAGCCCTACCTCAAGTTCATAAACTCCTCAATATTTTCCTCCCTCATCTCAAGCGGAAAGAACTTGTCCAAGAATGCAACTTGGAACACTTGCCAAGTCATAGGAGCAACATTATCACCTCTACCCTTCCTCCATGATACAACTCAGTCATAAGCAATGTCCTTCATCCTGTAGGATGCCAACTTAACACTTTGTTCCTCAGAAATATGCATCACTTGTGTGATCATTCTCACCTCCTCAAGGTACAACTGTAGGTCCTCATCTGCCTTAGACCTATAAAACTCTGGTCGATTCATCCGCATAAAATCATGAATCCTAGAAGCATATATATCACCTCCCTACTAATTTGTAACTGCGGCCTGGTTATTGGCCTGAACATTAACAGTGACAGCTTGGGCTAACTCTTGAAAGACTACCCAAAACTCATCTTGAGACACAACATCATTCAAAGGATCAATAGGTGGGGGTTTCTCATCATCATTTTTGCGGGCATTCGCTCTTTGGAGAGGCATTTTCTGAAATCGGAGAGGATGAATTATTAGATGAGAGGGAGAACTGTAGGCACAATAGAATCTAAAAGAAAGAAATAACTTTTTCCTAAAACGTCTTGTACCCTCTTGCTCATAGATGTGGCACGCTACACACCGATGATCAAGACCTTACTCAACGCAGCTTGTCAAACTCCCTAGGACTCCTTAAAAAACTCAGGCTCTGATACCATGTTTGTAACGACCTAAAATCACCTCCCGGGACGTCACATGGTGCTTAAGACTACAAGTATCCCTAAGCTAACCCTTTGAGACTGTTTCTACTAATAATACTCATTTCAAGATGAAATAATTCAAACACTAGCATAGTCATATCATATGAAGGGAGATATGGAGAAAATACTCGGTCTAAATGACTAAAATACTGGAATTCTCAACTCAATCATAATTTGGTAACTAGTCTGACAAAGCCTCTACTAATCCATAAACTAGAGAGTCGTTGGGACAGGTCCCCAACTGACTCGAAATGAACTGAAAGTAATAACATAGTCTCTCAAATATGGAAATGTCTAAAGATAGGTCCTCGAACCATGAGGACTCACCACTATAGGAATATAGACAGAGGTACTCAAAAGTCACTAATGAGGCAGGGACTGAGCACCTGAACCTACATTATAAGAAAATGTAGCACATAAACGTATATGTGGATCAGCACTTCGGAATGTACTGAGTATGTGGGGGTGCATGCATATATAAAACAGCATCAATACTCTTTAATTAAATTATGCATGCAATAAGTAATGACACACATGGCTTGAATAAGTATAAAATGTAAATCTCATGAATCATGTAGAATGGAGCATGTAACACAAATCTCATGAGTCATCATAGTTTAACTTTGAAACATACTTGAAGGAATTTCATTCACTTTAGGAAAATATCAGGTTTCAAGCTTTAGGGAAATCATTATATCTCAATGGAAAGATACTCTAGTTTAGGGAAATAACTTATCTCATAGCTTTAGAGAAAATACTTATATCAGGGGAAAATACTGTAGTCTTAGGGAGCAAATCTGCAACTTTACTATTAGGAAAATAACTTATATCAAGGGAGGTTCTCTTAATCGACATAAACCATGCAAGCTACATGGAGTCCATTGTTTTGTCCTCCTAAGGAAGAGACCTCACGTTGGGGAGAGGCATCACACTCTTGGAAAAGCGAATAAACTCAACTCAGTAATCACTTATCTCAGCCTCGGGCCCAATTATCTCAGCCTTAGGCTCAAAATCTCAAACCTACGATGGCACGTAGTTCTGGGGTAAGAAACCATAGTAACTTATCCAACTCGGTGCTAAATAATACTCCCTTTAGTTTATCTCGCTCATCTCATGAAAATACACTTTCAAAATAATCTCATGGTTCATAAGAACCCAACAATCAAATCTGTAATCTCATGCAGTGAAGTGGATTTCAAAGCTCTATGACCAGTAGGTCAAAACATTTCTCAATAATCTCAGAATACTCAAATCGTGGGTGCTTATAGTATAACAGTTCATAAAATTGCAAGTCTCAAGTACGACTTAATGACCCATAATTCAATCTCAAGTTAAACTCATCAAAATGCATATTAGATATCATATAGATTCATAAATCATATAGAAATCTAGAATTTACGACAAGTTAGCTCATAATCTCCACATACTCATAGACTTTAATATATCAAACATTTCAACTATTAACTTCTCAAGGATTAAAATCATGGGGTATAGACCCAGTTGCAATTTCTCAAAAAATATGTAAAAAACATGCCATTAGACTCTCAATTCATGGAAAACATCAAATCTTGCAACCAATAACAATGGGTGAAAAATCCCTAATTTAATTTCATGTAAAATCTAATAAATTGTAGAAAATTGTAGTTTAAATAAGCCTTTGGGAACAAGGGTGAAAGGATTACCCTTGTTTAAAACCCCACATACCTTAGATGATAAAATTGGATGAATATCTTGCTTCAAACTCTTCTTCTTACTCTTGAGAGAGGGTCTTGCAACCTTGGACTTGAGAAACTTAAATCTCAACTCAATTTGTAGAATCTATGGTGATTTCTTAGATTTCTTAGAGAATGGTTTTAGATTTGTTCTTGAGGAAAAAACCCTAGCCTTTGGATATTTTGGGAGATAATGAGGCTATCAGGTTCATTTTGAATATATCTGAGGGTTAAAAGAGTGGAAAGATTGAAAAGATCTTTTAAAAATAAGTTAAAAATATTGAACGGGGGCTGCAACGATTCGCCGCTAGCCTGATGGTCCATCGGATTGTGTGTCGCATGATGATCAGAAAAAGAACACACTACCTCAATATGAAGATCGAAGAGACAGTCCGTTGGAGCCTTAACGGTCCATAGGATCGTCCGTCGCACGTTGGCTGGGATAAGACCATACTGTCTCAGTGGCGACGGTCTCAGCGATGGTCCGTTGTAGCCTTGACGGTCCGTCATCCTAGCCGTCGCACTTGGGATAGGAAAAAGAGTTATTGACTTGATTTCAACGGTCCATCGTATACTCGACGGTCCATCGGATCGTCCATCGTACCTGGACGGTTCTAATAACTCTCCGTGAAACGGTAATAACTTGTCACCCCGATGCCGGATTTAGATAAAATTGGTATCGTTGGAAAGCTAATTCAATTCTCTACATGAAAAAAGTCAAATTTAAGAAAATTATATATGTTTTAAACACCAATCACTTGGTAAGTCACTTCTCAATCTTTTAGGGCTGGAATAATACTTCATTTGACACACTCTAAGGCCCGGACTACGAGGAAACTTTGTGAGGGCTTACAAATAGGAACCCATAATCCAAATAATGTTTTTCATCCCTTACATTCATCACCTTGTTCATTTGATCTATAATTATAGTAGGGGGATGGACCTTTTTAAACTTGGTTAGAGATTCTATCCGAAAAAAATTAGCATTTAAATGAGCAATACATTTTTAGTGCGAGAGAGAAGATCTTTGTTTTTGAATTCTAACAATAACTAAAACTCCCCTATAATATACTTCTTATTCATATTTTTGTTATTCAAATCATATAACTTCTCAATATGCTTGAGAAACTTCTCAAACCTAGATCCATCTTTTAGGGTTATGATTCATTCAGTAGGCACCCCAAGAACCTCCCCAAGCACTACTTCATCCAAAGTAATGTTAACATTCTAAACCTAAGAAGTTAAGTACAATGCATCCTCAGGAAAAGTCAAATTATGATTGAACATGTAGACTTCTTTTTCATTCAAGATCGGAACTGGAGGATCAAACAAATAACTCCATTGTTGAAAGGTCACAATCTTGATCAATTTCAGTATCCTTAGGAGATCAGTAATATTAGGATTAATTCATTCCCATACAATAACTCTTATGCTTATTATATTTCTTGTCTGTCTTCTCTAGTGAGAACCTTCACAGTCTTTTTGGGCTTGGAAGATTTTCCGCTAAGACTAGGTCCCCTAGTTTAAGACACAGATCGTTTAGAGAATTTGGTAGAAGTAAGAGCAGGAACAGGTTCCTTAACATCTTATGAACCTCCTTGTTTACTTTTAGACCCAATAATTGGACTTTTTATCTTGATCAATTCTCACTTTCCCCTTTCTTTCTTAGAAGTGGTCACAACACTAGATATCACCTTATTGTGGGTTTTAGAAATACTTAGAGAAACATCCTCATCAGCACCCTTATTCGTGTAATGATCCATTTCTTCCACATCAACCACTTCTTCATACAGTACATCAATCTCTGCAATAACCTTTTTTCTTAGTATCTTCTTTTTTCTTGTGTTGAATATATATTCAGTTAGGAAAGCATCCATCAACCTTCATAATATCCCTAAATTTTTTTGGACTTGAATATGTTAGGATGATTCTCTCAAGGTTGAAGATATTCTTTGCTTCTTAATTTCCTAATACAGAGGTGTATTTTCATAATCAGTTTTCTCAACATCTTCATCTTTCTCATCCTTTGCAGATTCCTCAGTTTGATGCCTAGTCACAAGTGACCCTTGAGTATTTTCCAAAAATGAATGAGGAAAGATTAATGGAGTGCCATTCTAGAAGATTAGGACACGTATTTGTTTCTACCATTCTTAATCAGCTCTTTACTTATAGAAGTCAACCCCTACACCACTATACCTTCCCTAACTTCTGAAATATTAAGAGAGGTGCCTCACTTATCATGAAAATCTCTGTCAAATATATGTTCATTAATGTATTGGCTTTCATGAGCAATAATGGTATCAGGTCCCATGGAGTAAGCACTTTTTTGCCGAGTTTTCTTTGACGGTTCTAAGAGACTGGGTTGAGAGATAGTGATACTATTAGATTTTGATTGAACAACATTAAGAATCAGAGTTATAGGGGTTTTAGTGGCTACATTTTTACTAACCACTAGCAAAGAGGCAGTAAGGGAGTGATCTCAATCCTTGAGGACACTAAGAGAACATTATTGCTTGGAGAAAAGGGAGTGAGTTGAATGTTTGCAAAAAGATTTTAAAGATATAGATCTGATAGAGATAGGGAAAAGATTTAGATGTTATCATGGGTTCATTAGAAGATGGAGGATGATTGGATGATTGTGATATAACTGACTTTTGATATAAGAAAAAATTGAAAAGAGAAGATAGAGCTTTGAGTGCGGTAGGGAATAGAAGGGTTAAAAGGTTTGTAAGATGTAAAGAGAGGTAGAAACAATATTTAAATAGAGGAAAAAAAGATCAGTTTAGATTTGAACAAATGGGAGTAAAGTAACGTATTAGGTCGAACAGACATGTTAGTTGGACTTAAAGGGGGTTTTTTATAGCTTTTTGGATAAACAGGAAAACACGTGGCATGCTTAACTAGTTTTTAGAAATTTTTATTAAAATAATCTCTGATGCTAACCTTAGAAGGGACCTATTGTCTTTATTAATTTGAACATTTGTGCTTTAGTCCTTTTTATCTCCTTTTTAGATCTTTTCCTCATTAACATGGGTGTATTTCTACAAAGATATGAGACTGTAATGACCTAATTTTTGGTGATTTGTGTGAAATAATTATTGCTATGTGATTTGATCACTTTAAACCTCCCCGTAGTTGCTTTTTGATATTTTTGAGGTGTTAGGATAATTGGTATGATCCTTAATGTATTTCGGTGTGATTGGTATGAGTTTGTGATTTTTGGTAGCTTGAAAGGCTTGTAGTTGACTTTGGTCAATATTTATTAATTGGTGCATAATATGGCAAAATGGACTGTGCCATAAGGTTTGGAACATCAAATTTAGGTTGGTAACATGGTTGTTATGGCTTTACAGCTTTTATATCTCATTTTGACCTTCATTTTAAAAGCTATAAAAATAGGTCTCAGGAGTCAATTCCATGAAAACAATATTTTTTTGAAAATATAATATTGCCATTGAGTTAGAAGCATCGAATTTAGTAAGATAGCATGGTTTGATTGCATTCTCGGGATTTTGGATGAATCCTAAGGGGTCCGTGGAGACTTGGAATTCCAAATCTCCATAGTTGGTGCAGCCTCTGAAGCGCCACTTGGTCTCTTTAGCAACTGGCTACCAGCTGGGTAAGTGTGCTAAAGCGGCCCTTGTTCACTTTAGTGAAAGGCGCTAAAGCATCCCTTGTCCGCTTTAGCGGACTGGCACACTAAGAGGGTACCGCTAAAGCTGTACTTGACCGCTTTAGTGGTGACTGCTAAAATGGCCACTTGACTGGTTTAGCGGCACCTGACACCTGGGTATAAATAATTATTTTCTCAATTTTTTTCACCATTTTTAAGACTTAGATCTTGGAGATCGAGTTTTTGAGCATTTTCTTCCATTTTTGAGATTGGGTAAGCTCCAAAACTCCTATTTCAACTACTTGCTTTGATATTAATCATTTAAATCTTATTTAAATCTAGTATTAAAGGTGAAATTTAGTGATTTTAGGCCGGAAGGCCCAAACTACCATTCTTCTAATCAAATCCCAATTTCACCTATTTTTCACTTGAGCTTCTCCTATGAGTTTCTTTAATCTTGGGAAATATATTTTTGGACAAAAAATTCAATTTTACTCTTCTATTTTGAAAACCTATTTTGGGTGTCCAATTTGACCTCAAATTGGAAGTGGGAAATAGGGGTGTCATTGGATCTCTTTTGATGCATAAATCCTACATTTGTATATTTTCATTGATCTCGAGTATGTTCGTAAGGGGAAATCTCCAGATTAAAGGCTTTTGGGACCAATTTTCAACATTCGGGGTAGGTTACGACTTAACTTTCTTCAAACAGGGTTGGGTAGTTAATAATATTGTAAAAGCATGCTATAGGTATGGGATTGTATGCTATAGGTATGCTATAGTTAATAATATTGTAAAAGCATGCTATAGGTATGGGATTGTATCATAGAAAATGTTTTTAGGTGATTCATGTGCCCATGTGGGGGGCTATATGGATAATATTTTGTGGTTTTGAGATATTATTTGTGTGTACGACCATGGGGAGTCTTATTTGATTTTATTGGGATGATATTGATATATGTATGTTTAGTTGTACTCTTTTTGGTGGAGAAGCCTAGATTTTAGGATTTATGTTGTCTCAATGACATTTTTGCATATTTTACTTAATGGTTTCTATATTATATTGGATCATGGATGGTTGGTTGATTTAAGTAAATTTTTGGCTTACATGGTTGGTATATTGGTTGGATATTGGATATTCTCATTTTGGTTTGTTATGAGTATCACATGCTCATATCATATTCATTCATGAAACATTGGTACCACTATGGAGATACTAGATATACTCGAAACACTGGCTTTTTCTGATAGAAAATGTGACATATTTAAATCCCCTTTACCAATGTATGTGTCGGAGGAGAGATATGGGTATTGGTATTAGATATTAGTTGTATATAGGTTGAAGAATGCCCATGGGTCCTAACTCGGGAAGCTTTTTCTTGGTAGGTGTATACGAAGGTTGTGCGAAGACCTCATGCATCACATCATCATCATCTTCTTCATTTAAGCACTTCATATATTATGCTTATGATGTGATTGCATTTCTGTCTTTGACTTGATATTTGTCCACTTATTCTATCTTTCTATATTTGTATTTGATGTACGTGTATATTTGTTCTTCTTTTCTCTACCAATATTTGTTATATGTTTGTATATTAGAATTGTTATCAGAGATGTTGTGGGATACTGTTTGGGATATTTTTTGATTGCAGGTGACGTGCCTATAGTTGTTGTTTATATGCTTTATTTTCTACGCTACTCAGTCGGCCTATGATACCTACTAAGTACAAGTAGACCATGCTCACCCCTACTATTCCCTTTCAGTATAGATCCAGGTATAAGTACGCCACAGAACAATTGATTCAGGCGGTATCTAGAGTATATTTGAGGTAGTAGTTAATCCAGGATTTCGGAGTCAATCTACTACCTCTTTCTACCTATTACATGCCTTATTTTGTATTTAGAGACAGATTTTTGATCTTTTTTGGACTATTATTGTATCTTTTAATATTCATGATGTATTTAGTAGTTTTTACACTATAACACCAAATTTTAGGGTATTGTATGGTATCTTTGCTATGTATTTAAACACTTACTATATATGTGTGGTTCGACTGTATTCTAGGAGTCTTGCCTTGGGTTTGGGATTAATTTCTTATTTCATATCATTTTGGATAATAGGCTTACTTATTAAGGCTCATCGCGACATGTGCCATCATGACCCTTGGTTTTTGGATCGCAATAAATTGGTACCAGAGCATCTAGGTTTATTGGTCCCATTAATGTATGAACATGATGTGTAGTACAGTCTCGCAAATCAGTATGTAGACATCCGTATATATCTTTAAAAGGCTATAAGATGTCTTTAAGAAACTTTCCTTATTTTGTTCCACATCGTGCAGATATTCTATACCTTGCATTCTAAATTATATTTCACTTTTTTCTGCATGAATATATGAGTGTTCCTATGATTGTGAGTGTGGATCCTCCAGTGGTATCAACATCTACTTATGATACTCAGACTTTAACTGTGCTCCTTCTGTACCGTCATTTAAGTATGGTATTTCAAGGTCAGAAGTTCATCCTTTATCTAAGTTTCCTCTTCAGGTGGTATCTCAGCCAGCCTAATTTGTTGTGTCTCTTAGTATTGTGAGTACAATTATGTCTTCTGAGGATCAAAAGAGGTTTGATAGATTTATTCGCTTGGGTCCTCCTAAATTTAGTGGTGTTGTGGGCGAGGATACCTATGAGTTCTTGATTGATTTTAGGGAGAAGTTGCATAACCTAGGTCCGCTTGAGTTGCATGGCATTACATATACTACTTATCTGTTGAGAGAAGTAGCCGGAGATTGGTGGAGATCACTTATTGGTTGTCGGCCTCGTGATTTTCCAGAGATGACTTGGGATCAGTTTACAGAGGCTTTTTGGATAGATTTGAGCCTTTTAGTTTGAGGGATCAGATGAGAGTTGAGTTTGATTACTTCGAGAAGCGATCCATAATTGTTGTGGAGTATGAGGCATGATTTCATACCTTATTTAGATATTCTTATGCCAGTATTTCCATTGAGTCTGAGAAGATTCTGAAGTTCATGAAGGGGTTGGATGTTTCTCTTCAGCTTTCTATGACTCAGATGGTAGTGTATGGATCATCATTTTAGAATATTGTGGATCATGGAAAGATTATTGAGTTTATTCTTAGAGCATCTAAGAGAGGTGCCAAGAAGGTGTGCCGCCAAGGCAAGTTTTGAGGTCACCCATCTTAAGGTAAGAATTCTAAAGGTTTCAGTAAATATCATGGTGGACCTGTGCAGGAAACCTTATAGAGTTTAGGTAGTGGATCTTATAGTTTAGTAGCTTCGGGTGGTAATTTTGGTCTAGTCATACCTCAACCTATTGAGTCGGGTCATAGAGTTTGCTTTGTATGTGATAAGGTTGGGTATTTTGCCAAGGACTGCTGCCCCTCTCCCTCTTCTCCCCCTTATGTTCCCAACTACTCCTATTTTTGTTATGGGAGGTAGAGGTTCTACTAAAGATGTGCAAGATAGAGGTAGTGGTGCCCATAATGGTGGTTGCAGGGCTACTCAATTAGGTGGTGGACGTGGATAGTATTATCTTATACTTGTCAGACCAGAGGTAGAGGCTTCTGACACTGTTATCACATGTATCATCCTTGTTTATTTCAGATCTGCATCTGTGTTATTTGATCTGAGGTTGACTTTCTCCTATATGTATCCATATTTTTTCTTTTGGGTTTTGATTCTTCTAGTGAGCCTCTTGCCATGTCTATTCGTATACCTACCCATAGGAGACTCTTTAGTGGTAAATTTGGTGTATCGATCTTATGTTGTGACTTTTTCTGGGTATGAGACATGGGTAGATCTAATTGTATTAGATATGGTAGATGTCATCTTGGTTATAGACTGGTTAACTTCTTATCATGTTGTCCTAGTTTATTATGCTAAGGCCGTGACTTTAGCTTCGCCGATGTGTCAAAGATAGCTTGGAAGTTTGTCCTTTATTTGGGTCCCAAGAGATCTGAGAGGGGATGTTTGTCTTATTTAGCTTATATTCGTGATACTAGTGTTGCTTCACCTCCTTCTTTTTATTTTGTTCATGTTGTGCGTGATTTCGTGGATGTTTTCCCCATGGATTTTCTTAGTATGCTTTTGGATCGTGATATTGACTTTGCTATTGATATTGAGTTGGGCACCAAGCCAATTTCTATCCTTCTTATAGGATGGAGCTAGCAGAGTTAAAGGAATTGAAAGATTAGTTGTAGGAGTTATGGGATAAGGGATTTATCCGACCAGTGTATCACCTTAGAGTGTTGTCTTATTTGTGAAGAAAAAGAATAGGTCGATGCGTATGTGTATTAATTATTGATAGTTAAACAATGTGACAACTAAGAATAAGTATCCTCTTCCTCGTATTGATGATTTTTTTATCATTTTTAGGATTCTTTGGTGTTTTCAAAGATTTATTTGAGGTTTGGGTTTCACCAGTTGAGGATTAGAGCTTCATATTTGTACTCGGTATGACCATTATGAGTTCTTGACCATGTCCTTTGGGTTGACCAATGCCCCATCCACATTCATGGAGTTGATGAATCACATATTTCGACCATACCTCAACTTTTTTGTTATTGTATTTATAGATGATATCTTGGTCTATTCCAAGAGTGAGGCCAATCATAAGGAGAATTTATGGATTGTACTTCAGAGATTGAGGGATGAGAAGTTGTATGCTAAGTTCTCCAAGTGTGAGTTTTGGTTAGAGTATGCCTCTTTCATGGGTCATGTGGTGACCAAGGATGGTATTATGGTCAATCCAACCATAATTGTATCGATTTGTGATTGGGAAAGACCTACTTCTCCTAATGAGATTTGGAGTTCTGTTAATTTAGCAGTTTACTATCGGCATTTGTTGAGGATTTCCATCTATTATAGCTCCATTGATCAAGTTGACTTAGAAGAAGATTTTTTCCCAGTGGTCCAATGCTTGTGAGGTGAGATTTCAAAAGCTCAAGGATTTATTGACATCAACTTCTATCTTGACTTTTCCCAAGGAGGGCATGAGTTTTACCGTCTTTTATGATGCTTCAAGTTCTGGGTTAGGTGTTGTGTTGATGTAGGAGCGTAAGGTGATTGTGTATGCTTCTCGTCAGTTGAAGCCCTATGAGAGGAATTAACCTACCCATGATTTAGAGTTATACACGCTTGTTTTGCTTTGAGGGTGTGGAGGCACTACTTGTATGGAGTACGTTGTGAGATTTTCTCGGATCATCATAGCCTTAAGTACTTCTTCACCCAGTGAGATCTTAATATGCGGAAGCATCGTTGGCTTGAGTTGCTTAAAGATTATGACTTGACTATTCTTTTTTATTCGGCTAAGGTGTTGTGCCCAAGCACATACGCAAGTGTACGTGGTCCACCAAGTAGGAAAATGGCCTTTAAAAGACAGTATCGATCCCACAGGGACTTGTTTTAAACAACTATCCAATTCTAGTTCACTATTAAGATGAATCAAGTGCTAAAGTAACCAATAGTATTCAAGAGTTAATAATTAAAAGTAAAATTAACAATAAGGTAATGTAAAGGTTGTTAGATAATAACAGGGAGAAACCCATAGTTAATGCACTACAAACAATCCTACTTAGCTATATAACTTTGTTGGTTTAGTTAATTATCTTGTTCGTTGGTTCACGGGGTTAATATCATGATTACGGTCTTCCAAACCTCTAATCAACTATCTACCTTGGCCTCACAACTACATCATTAAGTGGTGATGCAAGAACTAAGCTAAATGCACTTTTATTTCTTCCCGTCTATGAACCAAATAGGGCGAATTAGGTATATTCCTATACTGAACGCCAATTATAACTTCAATTCATTGAGAGGTTACAATCCTAACCTATATATTCCATGTTTTGCTCTATCGTTCTTCCTTTAGGGCTCCCGGTAGAATTATGCATTTATCCTATGGGCCGTGAATCCATAAAATAGTAATAAAAAGAAAAATATAAACAACCCACAATGATAATAACATTAACCAACTCAATAACAAGCAAAAGTATACATGTTCTTGGCCTTAACCCTAGATGGGGGTGTTTAGGCACTCATGGACGAACAAATAATCAAAGTGATGAAATACATGTAATTATACAAAAGTAAACTAAAGTAAAAGAATAAAAACCCTAATTTAATCCTCCACAATCATTTTTTAGTTCCACCAAGTGGTCCAAGGTGAATACAAAACAATTGAAGTGTCCTATTTATACTACGACCAAATTGCCCGATTTGAACTAGCAAGCATGCCACACCCTTATCATGCTGCCTAGGAAGCATGGCACTCTGCTATAATGGAGGAATACTGGTTTGGAAAATTTAATTTGCATCCAAGTATGTGTCACTCCCTTATAGCGGTGGCTAGGCAGGATGGCACGCCCCTAAGTACACAAATTCCAGATTTTGACATCAAATACTCCATGCGTTTGGTTCTTTGTTCCTTGCTTAGTGGTTGTGTTTCCTTTTCAAAAACAGCTCGTGCATCCTCCTAATATCATTTCAATCATTTTACTAAGATTCCTATAACAATAAACACCACGAATTAGAGCTTTAAATAAGATAGAATCACACAAGACGAACTAGAATAACACATATCTCAAACTAAGAGTACTAGTTATCCCATTTGAACTTTAAATGTACATTTTGCTTCCAACTTTGATTTGAACACATATTAAACATCATAAACACATAAATTAACACTTATATTCTTATTTATACAAATATTAACTCATTAATCACATGATAAGTCCTCAAAACTAATCTAAAGAAGCATAGATAACAACACTTAAGTGCACGAATCCACCTAAGATCACCACCCCACACTTAAAGCCTTAATCGTCCTCGAACAACAATTTACCTTAAGCATCATAATCAAGGAGGACTCCAATATTACTACTATGAGTAAGACATTTAAGCTAGTACTACAATGACTACACACAAAGCAAGTTGTACACTAAGCATGTTACATATACTTGAAAGCTTATGAACACTACTTCAAAACATCCCAACCTCAAGAATTGACTCACCAAGTTGGAAAACTCATGCATATTACTCTATCAAAGAGATCATATAAGTCACCTAACTATAATCAAACATGTTCCCTCACCACAAGAGAGTTACCAATATTCACTCACATAGATACAATTTATCACAGGAATGGGTAAAAGAATCAAATTAGGCTCACTCCCACAAAGAATTATCATGTCACATAAGATGAACCATAGGCTTTCCCTTAGTGTAGTACTCTACTAACATCGGAATGTTAAAGGTTAAGATCAAGTAGGAATTTAATGGTAGTAATGTAGGCTAAGAGACGGTTAGGAACTATTTGGCTCGTGATAGTGACTATCTTCCCTAAGAACTTTAATACATCACTTTACACATGACGATCATCACTAAGCAACCAAGCTTTCACCACCACTACCTTCACATATCTTATTTTTTACCCATCTCTTTAAGCTAGTTCACATATATTGAATAGGGAGTATTCTTTGTCAGCACATGATTCGTTATTGATCAATTTATCTATTTTTTAGTACACAACTCCCACCCACAACACATCAACTTTTCAACACCAAAATCTACTACTTTGGGGATTCACCTTTACCTCTTATTTTATTTTACACTCCTTAACCTCATTAATTTTTCAAATAAAGTGATTAGGATCCTTGGATAAAATTATGGTCAATCAAAGAAGGAAAATAGGCTAATTATGAGGCTACCAAAGAATATATTCTAAAGGCTCAATGGGGATAACTAAGATTATGCACAAGGGTAGATAGAAAAGGGTGTGAAACATGGCTATCAAAGAAATGCATATATCATTTCCTAAACTCACACTCGTTATTCCTCTTTTCATACACACCAGGAAAATTCTAGACATTAATATGTAATAAGGAATACAACATAAACCTCACATCACACATGGCATATGCTCAAATCAAGCAGGATCATTATCGACTCTAAACCAAGTAATACATGAATTCAAAGTTAAGCCAACAATGTTTAAGATCATATTCATGAGCCTAAGTGTCTCAAAAGTAGTCATTTAACACAATCACATGCTTTCACATACAAAGCAACTTGCATCATGCAATCATGCATAGCACCAATAAGAATATCTCACTTATTCCTAACACAAAATTTTAAAATTTACACCTAAAAAATAAAAAAAGGATACTAGGTTCAAAGGGAACCCCCATGGAAAAGAAACAAAAAGAACAACCATGGGGTGGGTGAAGTGTGAACCTACTAGACTAACACCAACAAACTAAAACATACAAAGAGAATTTTTTTGTATTTTTTTCAAATTTACTCAAAACTAGAAAACAACTAAGAATTAAAATACTATAGCAACACTTCACCCAAAACCACGAGAACTTTACCCACCTCACACTTAAAAACATACTTTGTCCCTAAAGTATCCTCAAAAGTAAGGATAGAAATATGCCCTAAGGCCTCTTGGCCGATCTAGTATCATATTTAATTATCAATGAGGTCGGGTGGACCCCATACCCAATTGTTTCCATACTTCTTACCTCAAATCTTCGGTACATTGACTTTCCATCAACACGTGACTCAACAAAAACAAAAACCATGTGAAATAAAAACAAAAGTACAAAAACAATTTACCTACCTTAACTTGGGTTTCCTCCCAAGAAATGCCCGATTTAGTGTCGCGGAATGACTCACATCACTACATCTTAACCATATTTCTTTATTTTTTGACTCCTACTTGGAGGCCATCTTCTCACTTGTTTCTAACCTTTTGAGTGTGTACTCTCAACGTCTGAATCTTTATTAATAATAGACTTTTAGGACTCCATAATTTTCATAATTTTAGATTTTGATGGTGGTTGGGTCAACTCTATTATAGAGTTCAAAGAAGTCACTGGTGGTTTGGGCTCCACCACCCTACACTCATCCACTTCCATAGTTATAATCATGCATAAGTCTTTATCATGGAAAGGTAGATTTATTGGTTAGTAAACCTTAAAGACAACTTTTTAATCATCCAAACTCATTTTTAGAGTGCCTTCTCTAATATCAATTAATACTCTTCTCGTTGCAAAGAACGAACGTCCCAAGATGATTGGCACCCTATTATCTACATCAAAGTCAAGAACAATAAAGTCAACAAGAATAATAAATTTACCAAACTTAATAAGCATGTCCTCAAAGATTTCTTCGGGCTGGACTCTAGTTTTCTCTACCATTTAGAGCATCATAGATTATGTCCTCGGCTTACCCAAACTAAGAGTATTGAACTGAAACACCCTGGTTCTGGACCTTTGAAAATTTCTTAAAATTTTGGTCTTTGTACCCAATACAACTCATGGGTACGAGCTATATGTTGGGGTATGGATGGTATGGTCTAGTCATATACTGACCAGTGTTGGTTGGTGGGATGGATTTTGGTTACTGGAATGGATACGACTTAGGGGTGCGAGTCGTATCGGTGGTTATATATCATTTAGTTCCTTAACTTAATATTAGACTTAGTTACTTAGGTTGGATCTAAGTACGAGTGGATTACCATGAGCTGTAAGTGAGGGTACGAGTTGTACTAAGACTTGTATGGTGGATAGTGTCTAAATCTTCTTTGGGTTTAAATCTTCTAGGGGTATGGATTGTATACTTTATATATGACTTGGGTAGGATGAGTCGTACTCTAGACAGTGTTGGTTCCAAGGGTTGAGGCTTAGAATACGAGTGATGGGTACCACTCGTATCAAAAATTATGACTCATAAGGGTCAGGCGTACCATTGTGATGGGATTTTGTGTAACTTAAGTGGGCATATTCTGGATATTTCCCCACTTATCCTAATAAGGTACCATGACTTCTAACCTACTTGGGAGGTTATTTATCCTATTATTCCATTCATTAATACTTGAAAGCTCTTCTAAACACTCTATAATTCTCTCAAAAGCTTTTGGGCAAGGAAAGCTAGGGTTTTAACTAGAGGGTTGATTTGGGGATTCACTTGGTGATTTCTTTCCATCATTATCTTGGTTTAAGACGTGTTCTATTCCCTCATTGTTACTAACTAAAATCATGGTTTTTATGAATGTTTTCATGACTTCACTGATTGTATGATTTTGGTTTTTCAAATATGAATTAGGGGTTTTGATATTAAATGGTTGGTTATGGTTTTCCATGCTTTTAATTATACTTTATGTGCATTAATGGTAGTTTTGGATAAATGGATTGCATGGGAATAGTTTAAATGGTAACTGGAATTGGTTTTGGTTATATTATGCCCTCAATATGTTTGACAAAATGCCTATAATAATCCTTTCATTGCATTGAGTACTTTTTGATGGAAATCTTAATGCCTATAATAATCCTTTCATTGCATTGAGTACTTTTTGATGGAACTCTTACTTGTTTTAAAACATGGTAAAGGAATTATACATGGTTCAAATGGCTTTGAAAGGTAAATTTCTAAATTGTTATTCTTGAGGGGTACATGGAATCCCCCAAGTCATTTGATATGGTAAATAGAATGTCACTTGGATGTCCCCTTAAACCTATATATGGTTGGCTATGGATAGTACTTAAAAGTATGGTCGGTATAACGATACCACCACTAAATGGCTGGTTAATAAATGGTAAATGTGTTGGTTGGTTGCTTGGTAATGGTTTTAATTGGGCAATAATGGCGGGATGTGTAGAAAACCCATGGAAGGTGGAGGTCCTGGGGGGGGCAAAAGTGGAAACTTATATTTACCAATGTGAGGTTGGTCTTAGTGACCGTGTGCATAATGTCACACTATATTTTGGGGTATGTACTAGTCATCCCAAGTTTTATTCCTTGGTCATGCAGCTATAAGCACTGGGGCCCTTTCAGCAGGGAGAGCTGAACCCATATAGTCCATGGGTAGTTTGGGACGACAAAGTTACACAGCCCAGTTAAATGTCTAAAAGGCATACTAAACCCGGTCCCCTTTCCCGGCATGGTTATATATATGTATGTATGGTTGTGTGCATATGGATGGTTTTACTTGGTTTTATAAATGATATTATTTTATCCTTATCCTGAGATCATGTTGGCGTTCACCCACTAACCCGTCTACTAGTGGATGTATACCTATTCTATGTAGGAACCGACTGTTCTACTCTCCTACATAGTGATTGACTCAGGGTTAAAAATTTTCACTAAAGTGGTGAGCATCTATCCTTTTGAAAGGCTCTATTTCATATTATGGATATTTCTAGATACTTTGATTTTATTTTGGGTATTGGATTTGTCCATGGTTGGGGGCATGTCCCAATAAGATTTTATTTCTCTTTTGGTTAGAGGCTTTGTGGTACTGCTATGGGTTGGAATACACGGGATCGGTATTGGTGTCAGCCTTGACATTGGAATAAGTTGGAGGGATGACATAATTAGATGATATTATTGGTTGTTCCATTATATTTTATTTGGGATTAATTAAAGTATGTTTTGGGATATCTTTGGTTATGGCCTATTTTATGGCCCTTGTTTTGACATCTATTTGGTATGGTTAGATTGTTATTATGGGATGGTTGTACTCGGTTGGGTGGGTCACGGTTGTGATCTTATCTTAGAGTCTTCATGTGAGCTAGTTTTATTTCATGCTCGAAATTTAGCCAACTTAGGACAGGCGGCTGGAGATTGGGTTGGGCAACAGGGGTGGTCTCCAATCCTAATCGGACTTGGGGCACCCATTATGACAAGGCCCCGATCGGGTCGTGTCAAGTTAGTATCAGAGCCTAGGTTTATGGTCAATTGGCAGTCCATAAAGCCATGTCAAGTAGAGTCTCTTTTAGGGGTGTGTAGCGTGCCACACTCATAAGGAAGAGGCTACAAGGAATTTAGGAATGTTTCACTTTCTTGTTATTCAATCCTTAAGTTTGGAGTCTCAGTCCTGGAATCTTCTTTAATCCTTATTTGTTCGTCTTTCAGATCATACCTCATAGATCTGAAACACAAGGAAATTCTTCTATCCCATTTGGGGGTAATGTTGAAGGGGTGCATCCTACTTCTGGGGTTCATCTTTGATCTCAAGGTCCTATCTCTAATAGTTTTGGAGATCCACTGGTTGCTACTAGTCCTCCTTAAGATGAGGTGACTAATGCAAAATGTCATCAGTCTATTCATATTATTTCTCAGATGGTCGCTACTCAGGCTGAGTGGGGTACGACTGGTGCTTTGTCTGCTGAGGTACAAGGGTTGGCCAATTTATGAAAATAGGTCCTCCCATTTTTTTTGGAGTGAAGGTGGAGGAGGATCCACAGGGCTTCTAAGATAAAATGGAAAAGATATTTTAGATGATATAGGATACCAATGTGAAAGGGGTAAACTTTGCATCTTATCAGCTTAAAGAGGTTACATATCAGTGGTATGAAGATTGGGACAGGGATAAGGGTGATGTGGAAGAATCAGTCTTATGGGATACGTTTTCTAAGGCCTTCTTAGATCGGTTTTTTCCTCAAGTAGGAGAGGATGTCTGTCAAGGAATGTACCTTAAAGTTTTACCTATTGTCAAGGTATTCTCTTGATTTAGTGTTTAACATATAGGAAAGAATGAGAAAGTTTACTTTTAGGTTGAATTGAGATTTAATTTTGGAGAGAAAGACTGCCTTGCTAATTAAAGATATGGATATCTCTAGGTTGACTATTTATATACAACAAGTGGAGGATGAAAAGAAGAAGCAAACAGAGTTTATGGATAGACAGGGTATGAGAAGTGATTTTTTTACCAGGGAGGTGTTCAGTCTTAGAATAGTCGGGATAGTGGCAAATGGTAGAAAAAGAAGTGGGGGAGTTCTGGTTCCTTCTCTTCTTCTAGTGCTCCTTACCAGTCGGGCGCAAGCATCATCAAGGTGGTGACAATTTTCAAGCATAAGGTGCCGAATCTCGGTAAAGCGGAAGTCAGTTAGGTTCTTCATGGCCTCCTTGTCGGTTTTGTGGTCTTTCACATTGGGGTTATTGAGATAAAGGAAGGGACAAATGCTTCAAGTATGGACAAGCAGGCCATTAGCTCAAGGATTATCCAATTAATAAGATTGTTACGAGGGTAAATAAAATTCCTGTGGCTTTATCTTCTAGTCCTACACCTGGTGGTGTTGTATGTACTTTTGTTACTTCTCCTAGTTCTAGTATTTATCGGAATAGGTTTTATGCTATGGCGTCCAGATATGAATTTGAGGAATCACCTGATTTCATTATTGGTACGTTATAACTTTTCTCTCGTGATATCTATTATTTTCTTGGCCTGAGGTCCACTCTTTTCTATGTGACTCCTTATGTGGTTGTATCTTTTGGTTTTGATCCAGATGTTATTTCAGGTCCATTTTTTATTTCTACCCCAGTAGGTGACTCAGTTATTGCTAAGAGAGTCTATAGGGGGGTATCTGTTAGTGGCAAGCAAACTTTGGTAGATCTGTTTGAGTTGGGTATGGTGGTTTTTGATGTCATTCTGGGTATGGACTGGTTACACTCTTGTTATGCATCCTTGGATTGTCGGACCCGTAGGATTATCTTTAGGTTCCCTATTGAATCGGTTATAGAATGGGAGGGTGGTTCTTTAGCTCCTAAGAGAGGTTTGTTTCTTATCTTAGAGCTTGGAGGTTAATCTCTAAAGGTTGTTTTTATCACTTGGTCTGAGTTAAAGATTCTAACTTGGAAGGTTCTTCCTTCCAGTTAGTTCCAGTGGTTAATAAGTTTCCAGAGGTCTTTCTGGATGATCTTCCTGGTGTTTCTTCAGATAGGGAAATTGAGTTTGGTATTGATCTAGTTTCGTACACTCATCTAATTTCTATTCCTCTCTATAGAATAGCTCCAGATGAGTTAAGGAAACTCAAGGAGCAACTTAAGCATCTTCTGGATAAGGGGTTTATTCATCCTAGTGTATCTTTGTCGGGTGCACTGGTGTTGTTTGTGTGCAGGAAGGATGGTTCCCTTCGGATGTATATTGACTATAGGTAATTAAAAAAGGTGATGGTCAAGAATAAGTATCCTCTTCCAAGGATAGATGATCTGTTCGACCAGTTGCAAGGTGCCAAGTTATTTTCTAAGATAGATCTTCATCAGCTAAAGATTAGGGAGGTGAATACCCCTAAGATGACTTTTCGTACTCGGTATGGGCAGTTTAAGTTTTTGGTAATGTCATTTGGGTTGACTAATATTCCAGCGACATTTATGGATCTGATGAATAATATTTTTCATTAGTATTTGGATCTCTTCATTATTGTATTTATTTATGACATTCTAGTCTATTCAAAGAGTGAGGTGGATCATGTTAATAACCTCCGTGTGGTGTTGCAGACCTTAAAGGAACAACAGTTGTATGCTAAGTTCTCTAAATGTGAGTTTTGGTTAAACGCTGTAACTTTCTTAGGTTATATTATTTCTAGTGAAGGGATCATGGTGGATCCACAAAAGGTTGTTGTGGTGAAAAGGTGGCCTAGACTCATGACTTCATCAAACATTCAGAACTTCTAGGGTTTAGCCGGGTATTATAGGCAATTTTTGGAAAACTTTTTGTCAATAGTTGCTCCTTTGACTAAGTTAACTCAGAAAAAGGTCAAGTTTTCTTGGTCAGCTACTTGTCAGGGGAGTTTTGAGAAGTTAAAGGATAAGTTAACTTCAGCTCCAATTCTGACTTTGTTGGAAGGCAATGATGGGTTTGTGGTTTATTGTGATGTATTTCGGGTAGGTCTTAGTTGTGTTTTGATGCATATGGAAAGGAGATTGCCTATGCTTTCACGCAGTTGAAAGTCCATGAGAGAAATTATCGTACTTATGATTTAGAGTTGTTGGCGGTTGTGTTTGTTTTAAAAATATGGCAGCATTATTTGTATGGTGTTCACGTGGATATCTTTTCTAATCATAAGAGTCTACAGTATGTGTTCACTCAGAGGGAGCTTAACCTCAGGCAGAAGAGATGGCTTGAGCTTCTAAAGGACTACGATATAAGTCTTCACTATCACTCAGGTAAGGCTAACATGGTTGTTGATGCTCTTAGAAGGTTATCCATGGGGAGTTTGATTCATGTGGAGGAAGGAAAATGGGAATTGGGGAAAGATATTCACCTCTTGGATATTCTTAGAATTCTTCTCGTACACTCCAAGGATGGTGGTCTGGTGGTGCAAGAAGTGATTTGATCGTCTCTTGGTGCAGAGATTAAGGAGAAGTGCTAGATCCTATCTTTATGAAAATCAAGAGTGACATTGGTAGGCAAAAGGTAGTGGTGTTTGAGATTAGCGGTGATGGTACTTTATGATACCAAGGGAGGTTGTGTGTTCCTGATGTCTAAGATGTGTCATGATCTCAATGAGATCTATTTGTGGAACGGCATACAAAGGGGTGTGGTTGATTTTTTGGCCAAGGACATGGTCTGTGAATAGATTAAGGTTGAGCACATGAGGCCAGGAGGGTTGTATCAAGAAATTGATTTTAGAAATGGAAAGTGATCAATATGGATTTTATTACCAGTCTTCATCGGTCTCAGAATCAGCATGATTTGATTCGGGTCATCGTTGATAGGATGACTAAGTCTGCTCACTTTTTGCCAGTGCAGACTACCTTCTCGATGGAGGATTATTCAAAGTTGTATCTTTAGGAGATTGTGAAGATGCATGGGGTGACTATTTTGATTACTTATTATCGTGGAACACAGTTTACATCTCACTTTGGGTGATATTTACAGAAAGGGTTGGGGACTAAAGTGAGTATGAGTACTTTTTTCCACCCGCAAGTGGGATGGGCAAGCGAAGAGAATTATTCAGACATTGGAGGATATACGTCGGGCTTGTGTGAGTGATTATGGTGGAAATTAGGTTGAGCATCTACCTTTGGTGGAGTTTTCTTACAACAATAGCTATCATTCTAGTTTTGTTATGGCTCCTTTTGCAGCATTGTATGGTAGGAGATGTAGATCTCCAATTCATTGATTTGAACTTAGTGAGGCGGACATGTCCGACTTGGTTTACTAGGCTATGGAGAAGGTGAAGGTGATTTAGGAGAGGCTTAAGTCTGCCCAAAGTTTCCAAAAGTCCTATGCTGAAGTTAGGCATAGAGACTTGGAGTTTAAGGTTGGGGATAAGTTTTTTCTCAAGGTATCTCCCACAAAGAGAGTAGTACGATTTGGTAAGAAGGGGAAGCTTAGTCCCCGGTATGTTGTTCCTTATGAGGTTTTGCGGAGAATTGGTAATATTGCTTATGAGTTAGAGTTGCCTTCTATCTTGATCTTGGTTTACCCGGTCTTTTATGTTTCCATGTTGAGGTTGTGCATTGGTGATCCTTTTACGATTGTTCCCTTAGAAGGATTGGGTATCTTGGACTCTCTGTCTTATAAAGAGGTCCCGATTGATATCTTGGATAGGTAGATTCATCGATTGTAGACCAATGATGTGGTATCGGTTAAGGTTCTATGGCGGAACCATAAGGTGGAAGAATCTGCATGGGAAGCGAAAAATGACTTGAAGTCCAAATATCTGCATTTGTTTTCTGCTCTTGGGATTCGTGCGGAAGGAATGTGTTTTCAACATATCTTTATTTTTAGAGTTTGTTAAAGGAAAGATTAATATTTTTAGCTCTTTGCTTTCAAACTTTATTAAAGATTGGGAATATATTTGATAATGCAAATGACTCGTACGTGTGGTTACCCATACCTTGTCCGTCATTCAGGGAGGAATATTCTTAGTTGGGGAGACTGAAACACCCTGGTTTCTGAACCTTAGAAAATTTCCTAGAATTGTGGTCTCTGGACCCAATACGACTCATGGGTATGAGCCGTATGTTGAGGTATGGATGGTATGGTCAAATCGTATGATGACCAGTGTTGGGTGGTGGCATGGATTTTGGTTACTCGAATAGATAAGACTTAGGGGTATGAATTGCATCAGTGGTTACGAATCATTTGGTTCCTTAACTTAATCTTAGACTTGGTTACATAGGTTGGATCTGTGTATGAGTGGCTCACCATGAACTGTAATCCAGGGTACGAGTCATACCTAAGACTCGTATGATGGATAATTTCTAAATCTTCCTTGGGTTTAAATCTGCCAGGGGTATGGATGAAGGGTATGGATCGTATGCTTTGAATACGACTTGGGTCGGATGAGTTGTACTTTGGACAGTGTTGGGTCCAAGGGTTGAGGCTTAGGCTACGAGTGGTGGGTATCACTCGTATCAAAGGGTATAACTCGTGAGGGTCTGTCGTACCCCTATGACGGGATTTTGTGCAACCTAAGTGGGGGTATTTTAGATATTTCCCTACTTATCCTAATAAGGTTCCACGACTTCTAACCTACTTGGGAGTTTATTTACCCCATTATTCCATTTATTAACACTTAGAAACTCTTTTTAACACTATAATTTTTTCAAAAGTTATTGGGCAAGGGAAGCTAGGGTTTCAACTAGAGGATTGATTTGGGGTTTGTCTTGGTGATTTCTTTCCATCATCATCTTGGTTTAAGGCATTTTCTCTTCTCTCATTGTTACTAACTAAAAGCGTGGTTTTTATGAATGTTTTCATGACTTCATTAATTGTATGATTATTGTTTTCAAATATGAATTGGGGGTTTTGATATTAAATGGTTGGTTATGGTTTTCCATGCTTTTAATTATACTTTATATGCATTAATAGTGGTTTTGGATAAATTCATTGCATGGGAATGGTTTAAATGGTAACTGGAATTGGTTTTGGTTATATTATGCCCCCAATGTGTTTGACAAAATGCCTATAATAATGCTTTAATTGCTTTGAGTACTTTTTAATGGAACTCTTACCTGTGTTAAAACATGGTAAAGGAATTATGTATGGTTCAAATGGATTGGAAAGGTAAATGGCTAAATGGTTATGATTGAGGGGTACATGAAATCCTCCAAGTCGTTTGATATGGTAAACCGAAGGGCACTTGGAAGTCCTCTTAAACCTATATATGGTTGGCTATGGATAGTACTTGAAAGTATGGTCGTATAACGATACCACTACTAAATGGCCTTGGTTAATAAATGGTAAATGGATTGGTTGGTTTCTTGGTAATGGTTTTAATTGGTCAATAATGGATGGATATGTAGCAAAGTCGTGGAAGGTGGAGGTCCCGGTGGGGCCAAAAGTGGAAACTCATATTTACCAATGTGAAGTTGGTTTTGGTGACCGTGTGCATGATGTCACACTATATTTTGGGGGATGTACTAGTCATCCCAGGTTTTATTTCCTGTTCGAGTGGCTACATACAGTAGGGGGAGCTGAACCTATATAGCCCATGGTTGGTTTAGGACGGCAAAGCTACATAGCCCAGGTAAAGGTTTTAAAGGCATGCTAAACCCGATCCCCTTTCCCGGCATAGTTATATATATATGTATGGATGGATGGTTTTACTTGGCTTTATAAATGACATTATGTTATCGTTATCCGGAGATCATGCTAGCATTCACCCGTTAACCCGTCTCCTGGCGGTTGTATACCCACACTATGAAGGAACCAGTTGTTCTACTCCTCCTACATAGTGATTGACTTAGGGATCAGCATTGGACTGAAGTGGTGAGCTTCCCTCCTTTTCAAAGGTGTAATGCCTCGAGAGTACACCCTAGACGCCACAAGATGCTTAGAACCACAAGTGATCCCAAGCTAACCCATGAACTGGCATACTGTTAAGCAACTTAATTATAATACATTCAATAACAAGTTCTACTATGCGGAAACATAATTATACTGAAAATTTGAAATAGATACAATACTGATAAAGCTTTACAATCTAATAAATCTAAAGGAAGAAACTGAAATTACATGACTTACTCTTAATGACATCTATGAAGCCTCTACTATACTGACTATAGATAGCTGGGACATACCTCCAACTAACACTAATCAATACACATAGAAAATAAATGAACTGTACATGAACTAAAACTATCTGGAGTTCCCAAAACAAGAGAACTCATTATCTACTAGCTGAAAATTGCAACTGTATGATCATAATTTGCGGGCTACAAATGGTACCTACATTATGAAACAATGTAGACACACCGACCTTTATGTTGATCAGTACTTCTGGAATGTACTGAATATACAGGGGTGAATGCAATAAGTAAAACTAATTTCTTATGCAATCGTAAAACATACATGCTAAGTGTATGTAGACTCACCAATAGGATGGAATAAACTAAAAGCTGAAATATCTTAAAACATGAGTAACAAACATAAATTGGTAAGTTGGTGACTCTACACTTAGTTTCTGTAAGACTTTACTTTTATGATATAAGTAGAACTGAAGTTGGGATATGGTAAAACATGGATATTGTATGATTACTAAGTCTGAAAGTACATAATGGAGCTGACGTAACTCGAGGATATAAATATACAATCATACAAAGAACGAATAGATAAACACATAGAACCAAACATAACATGTGCTAAGCTTATCTGATTAATTGAATGACTGATAGCTGAATACTGGTCATGTAAGGCTGAACTGTACTTAATATGAATAACTGGGCTAAAACTGTGGAGTACTATGCTTACGAGGTAATGACTATCAAAACAACATGAGATAACTAAGCATGAATGCATGAAACTTGTAATATCTGAAAATGCAAGACCAAACATATAACATTATTCTGAAATAGTCTGCAAACTGAAATACTGAAATATTGATAACTGAATGCTATGGTCTAGAGAAACTGATCTGCATGTTGTACTGAGTATTGTAACTAAGACTGTGAGAGGTATCATCTAACTGACATACCCCAATCTGAGCTAATCAGGGTCCAACCTGTAACCCAGTTGGAAGGGTGTCAGTACCGTACCACGGGTACTAACATTGGTTGTATGGATCCACTATATTGATGTCCCGAAGGACCAGAGCGTCAAGCCTTAGCTGATGGGTGACCCTTAGAGGTAGTCAAGCTTGAACGGATAGGTGACTCCTCATATCATATGGTGGCTACGTAGTTCTAGAGTACAAGGACTGATACTAACGACTCTGCCTAACTAATAGGGAAGTCACCATCCCTGCATTCGCTCAGTGTTAAATCCTACTCCCAACTGAACTGACACGAATTACTAACTGGTGCATGCACTGATAACTAATAACTGATAATCTCAGGTCATGGTATTCTGAAATAACAGTTCATATGGATTCTGAGGTAATTATAAATGTGTAAATTAATACTAGAACTGAAACCATACTGAGCTAACTTAATTGGACTCACAACTAACCATATTACTGACTAAATGATATTTCCTATGGTATAACTTAAATCATTATGTAGATAATGAAAACTAAGTAAACAACTAAATTTTGGGTATTCATAACCCCCAGGACTCGATAACAATGCTAATAGGACCACATGAAAACATTCAAAACCATGATAGGTAAGCATTATTCAAAACCCTCACTTAGGCAATTCATCATACATATGGGGATCATGAACTTGAACTTGGGAATATCTTAAACATGGGAGCATAGCATGATTACATAACTAAAATCATGAATTAGGAAATTTACATGAAATTCATTTGAAATAGGACATGGGCTTTTCATCAAAACGTGTAAAGATCATAGCTTGAACGTAAGAATGTCTTAAACATGAGGGAACAATAGAGTTACATGGCAAAATTTATAACTTGGGGATTCATCTTGAAATTGATTGAACATGATATGGGAATTTCATCAAACATGTGGAAGGCATGAATTTAAAATATGGGAATATTGCTAAACATCATGAATTTAGGATCTATCATGTAATTTACTTGAATGAAGCATGGAAAACTCAAATTCATAGCATGAGGAATTCAAAATTTTGCATGAAATCATACTTGGACTGAATTGAATTAAAAACACCATGAAAACATGAAATTCAATCTTTGTTGAACATACAAAATACCATAATAATAAAAAATTCATTCTTTAATTGAAAAAGGGGGTTTGGGCTCCATAGGTGAAAAAGGACCCATGGATGAACTCCCACATACCTTAAAACTTTAAATCTTGAATAAGAAACAAAATCTTGAAAGTTTTATTGAATTGAGAGACATGATTCTTGATTGTTCTTGAAGAGCAGAACTGAATTTGATGTTCTTAGGATTAGATTAGGGTTTCTTGGAGAGAAAAGTGAAGGAGAATGGGCATTTAATGCCCTAAATTATGTCTTAACTAGTGGATATACGACTTGGCTTGAGGGGAAAAGACTTAACTACCCCTCAAATATTTAAATTCGTGAGCGGATCACGATTTTGTACCTTACCACAATGCGGTACCATCGCGGCAGCTTACCGCCTCAGATGAAAAATTCTTTAACTTTTCACTCGGGTATCAGATTAAGGCAATTGGTATAGTTGGAAAGATGATTCAATTATCTATAATTTGGTGGGGTTTTAGCTGGAAAATTCTACATACATTAAAAGTTATACACTTTTTAAGTTGACCCTTGTAGAATCGAACCCCAAACTTTGGACGAATCTAAGGTTCTTATCTCAACTTGGCTCTAAGTGAGAACATTATTCACCTAATAAACACTTCACACACTAGGATAGAGGTCATGACACATGAATTTCAAATTATGGATCAAGAACATAGAAAATACACCTTCACAGCGATGCGGTGGAATCGCATTGAGCTACTGGAATTTGCCATTCAAAGGACGAGTGCAATTTAGGGGCTTGTCGTGACGCGAGCTTATCACATTGAGCCACTGGAATTTTCTATCCAAAGAACGAGTGTGACTTTGCATATAACCGCAATGCGGTTGTGATCGCGGTGAGCCACTGGAAATACAATCCAAACACGGTTCAAACCTCATCCAAAAATTCCAAAACTTCCCCGAGACGTGCTCCTTACATCCCTGAACATGAATCAACTCAAAAACCATCGTATCAGCATCCGAAAGGTCAATTTAAAAATCTTCAAAACTAAGGAGTCAAATATATGACTAAGTCTCCATCACTTAGTGAAATTTTCTTGTTCTAAGCTTCTTATACATACACTAGGAGCTGAACTGAACTAAGGATAATACGGGGTATTACAATATCTCACCCTTGGGAACATTCATTCTCGAATGAGACTAGTTAGTCTGAGGATACTTAGAAAACTGAGATTATATTCTGAATATGCATGACTGAAAACATGATTGCATAACTGATTCTAAAACATGATACATGAACTGAACTGATTTCTTGAATACATGCAATCACATGAGAATGATTATAAGGCTAACATAGAAATAAAAGAGTCAAATGATGAGTAACCATTACTTTAAGGTGGATCTTATTTCGTGAAGAAAAGATGAAAGGTTTAGGACATGAATACTCAGGCTATTACAATATATCTCCCCCTTGGGATATTTTGTCCCCTGAATGATACTAACTTGGCTGAAATACTAAAGAAAGACTGAGATGATGCACGGGACACTTACGGACTGAATCATGATTGAATATCTGGAATCTGAATCTAATTCTTGATGTTTGAAATGAGATAAATTCAAAATTTTCATGGACGTGATGTTAATCATGAATAGGAAAGATAAGAAACTATAGGAACTTTTTTGTCTGACTGCTAGACTAGATTGCTGGCTAAGTAGACTTAATTATAATGAAATCTTATACTTACCTATACATTCCACTTGTACACCAACATGACATTCAAGCCTATCTTTATAACCACACATGAACTTGTAGGCAAACAACCACAAAAGAATCTTTCTCATATTCTCTAAACCTCTATCCTTAAAACTTTCATGCACTAGCCCAAGAAAACACATATAGAATTTCAACTAATCATGGCATAAGGAGAGGTCACTGAAAGGTTAAAACATAAGGATCTGAAATATGAAAGGATGACACATAACTGAGGCCTAGGGAATAGAGTATCAAAAGCATGAATTCATCGAACAGAGCTAAACTGAGAAAATACATGACATAATCTGAATTTCGCTGAGTGTAGCATGAGTACCCGAAATTTGAACACACTGTAAAGCATGAGTGTATGAGTCATGAGCTGCATGACCTGAGTTTGGAGTTCATAATTTCATGGAACATGGTCTGTACTACTGAGTGAACTGGAACTCCTCATACTAGGAACTGGAAGCATACAAAATTTTCTATAAAGTACATGAATATGAGTTGTGATGATGGAGCTGACATGTAAGGCATGAGTAGATGTCGTGAAGACTGAAAAACTTTGCACTGAGATAAGAATGGGTTGGGAATCTCCTCCCTTACTGATTTTCTACACATACTGGCATCACTACTAGGATTTGAGAGCCTGACTTGGTTACTTATTCTATCATCTCCCCCTTAGCTTTAAGTCATCATTCTAAGTCCGTAGACCTCTCTACTAAACTTTAAAATGAACAACAATCTCCATACTGTTGAGACCGAGATATATCAATACACATGAATACTAAACTCACCCTGAAAGCCTACACCTGAAAGTATAGAACCCGCTGCTAGTACTTCCTTCTCACATACAACTCTTAACTTTCTATAGCCCATAACTTAGCTAGTAAGAATGTTACATACTACATTACTAGTTTCATTCGCACTTAAAAACTCAAGAATACTATCTAAGAACCCACACTTTAAAACTTAGAAATACTACAATCCCAAATCACCTTGGGTACACCTCTAGATCGCACACACATCATCATACTTAACTTAAATTCTTGCATACACTATTTCAAGCCTACTGATTCACCTTTCATACAACTTGCCTTATGAACACATAATCTTCTCAGCAAAGATAACACTATCCCAACTCTACTACAGCTAAACTTCTGGGTTCATGCTTCTAATTCTAGATCATATGCTATCAAAGGGTTCTGAGGAAGGATCTAAAAATACATCTGGCATAAATGGATTAATGTGAAAATCTGTATAAATTTCTTAGAGGAAACTTCTACTGTATGATCTGAGACATGAAAAAAGAGAAACATTTCTTAAATGCCTTGTAGCCTCTCAAATAAAAGTAAAGACGTCTCCGCACCATTCCGCAAGACTATACTAGACACGGCTTCATAGACACCTTAGGAAACTTGAACTCTGTGCTCTGATACCAAGTTTGTAACTTCTCGAGAGTACACTCTAGATGCCACATGGTGCTTGGAACCACAAGTGATCCCAAGCTAACCCATGAATTGGCATACTGTTAAGAAACTGAATTATAATACATTCAAAAATAGGTTCTTCTATATGGAAACATAATCATACTAAAAATTTGAAATAAATACAATACTGATAAAGCTTTACAATCTGATAAATCTGAAGAAAGAAACTAAAATTACATGACTGACTTTGACTAACATTTATGAAGCCTCTACAATACTGACTATAGATAGCTAGGACATGCCTCCAACTACCAATAATCAATACACATGGAAAATAAATGAACTGCACATAAACTAAAACTGTCTGGAGTTCCTGAAACAAGAAAACTTATCACCTGCTGGCTGAAAACTGCAATTGTCTGAGCATGATGTGTAAGCTACAAATGGTACCTACATTATAAAAAATATAGAAACACAGATGTATATGTGGATCAGTACTTTTGGAATTTACTAAGTATGCAGGGGTGAATGCAATAAGTAAAACTGATTTCATACGTAATCATAAAACATACATGCTAAGTGTATGTAGACTCACTAATAGGCTAGAATAAATTGAAAGATGAAATATCTTAAAACATGAGAACAAACATAATCTGGTAAGCTAGTGAATCTCTACACTTAGTTTCTATAAGACTTTACTTTTATGATATAAGTAGAACTGAAACTAGGATACGGTAAAACATGGATATTGTATGAATACTGAGTCTGAAACTACGTGATAGAGGCTGACATAACTTAAGGATCTGAACATACAATCATACAGAGCACGAATATATAAACACACAGAGCTTATCTGATTAACTGAATGACTGATAGTTGAATACTGGTCATGTATGGATGAACTATACTTAGTCTGAATAACTGGACTTAAACTGTGGAATACTATGCTTATGAGGTAAGGACTATCAAAATAACATGAGATAATTAAGCATGAATACGTAAAAACTGTAATATCTGAGAATGCAAGACCAATCATATAACATGATTCTGAAATAGTCTATAAACTCAAATACTAAAATACTGATAACTGAATGCTATGGTCTAGAAAAACTGATCTACATGTTGTACTGAGTATTGTAACTGATACTGTGGGAGGTATTATCTAACCGACATGCCCCAATCTAAGCTAATCGGGGTCCAACTTGTAACCCCAGTTGGAAAGGTGTCAGTACCGTGCCAGGAGTACTAACATTGGCTATATGGATCTACTATACTAATGTCCCGAAGGACTAGGGTGTCAAGCCTAAGATGATGGGTGACCCCTGAGAGGTAGTCAAGCCTGAACCGATGGGTGACTCCTCATATCCTACGGTGGCTACATAGTTCTGGAGTACATGGACTACTACTAACGACTCTGCCTAACTAATGGGGAAGTTTCCATCCCTGCATTCACTCCGTGCTAAATCCTACTCCCAACTGAACTGACAAGGATTACTAACTGGAGCATGCACTGATAAATAACAACTGATAAGCTTAGGTCATGGTATTCTAAAATAACAGTGCATACAGATTTTGAGGTAATTATAAATGCACAAATTGATACTAGAACTGAATCCGGAATGAGCTAACATATTTGGACTCACAACTGACCATATTACGGACTGAATGATATTTCCTATGGTATAACTGAAATCATTTTGTAGATACAGAAAACTAGGTAAACAACTAAATTTTGGATATTCATAACCCCCAAGAATCGAGAACAATGACAATAGGACCAAATAAAAACATTCGAAACCATGATAGGTAAGCATTATTTGAAACCCTCACTTGGGTAATTCATCATACATATGGGGATCATGAACTTGAATATGGGAATATCTTAAACATGGGATAATATCATGATTACATAACTAAAACTATGAAATAGGAAATTTACATGAAATTCGTTTGAAATAGGACATGGGAGTTTCATCAAAACATTTAAAGATCATAGCTTGAACGTAAGAATGTCTTAAACATGAGGGAACAATAGAGTTACATGGAAGAATTCATAACTTGGGGATTCATCTTGAAATTGATTGAACATGATATGGGAATTTCATCAAACATATGGAAGTCATGAATTTAAAACATGGAAATATTGCTAAACATCATGAATTCAGGATCTATCATGTAATTTACTTGAACAAAGCATTGAAAACTCAAATTCATAGCATGAGGAATTCAAAATTTTGTATGGAATCATACATGGACTAAACTGAATTAAAAACACCATGAAAACATGAAATTCAATCTTTGTTGAACATACAAAATACCATAATAATGGAAAATTCATTTTTTAATTAAAAAAAAGATTTTTGGGCTCCATGGCTGAAAGAGGACCCATGGATGAACTCCCACATACCTTAAAATTTTAAATCTTGAAGAAGAAATAAAATCTTGAAAGTTTTCTTGAATGGGAAACTTGATTTTTTATTTTTCTTGAAGAGGAGAATTGAATTTGATGTTCTTGGGATTAGATTAGGGTTTCTTGGAGAGAAAAGTGAAGGAGAATGGGCAAATAATTCCCTAAATGACATCTTAAATCGTGACTATACAACTTGGCTTGAGGGGAAAAGAATTCACTTCCCCTTAGACATTTAAATTCATGACCGGATCGCGATTCTGTACCTTACCGCGATGAGGTACCATCGCGTCAGCTTACTGCCTCACACGAAAAATGCTATAACTTTTCACTCGGGTATCGGATTAAGGTAAAATTAGTATCGTTGAAAAGATGATTCAATTATCTACAATTTGGTGAGTATTTAGATGGAAAATTCTACATAAATTAAAAGTTATATACTTTCGAAGATGACCCTTGTAGAATCGAACCCCAAAATTTGGACGAATCTAAGGTTCTTAGATCAACTTGGCTCTAAGTGATTTCTAGAAACATTATTCACCTAATAAGCACTTAACACACTAGGATAAAGGTCATGACACATGTATTTCAAATTATGGATCAAGAACATAGCAAATACACCTTCACGCGATGCGGTGGAATCGCGTTGAGCTAATGGAATTTTCCATTCAAAGGACGAGTGCAATTTAGGGGCTTGGCGTGACATGAGCTTATCACTTTGAGCCACTAGAATTTTTCATCCAAAGGGCTAGTGAGATTTTGCACTTCACCGCGACGCGGTTATGATCATGGTGAGACACTGGAAATACAATTCGAACATGATTCAAACCTTATTCAAAAATTCCAAAACTTCCCCAAGACATTCTCCTTACACCCCTAATACTAATAAACTCAAAAACCATCACCTCAGAACCCGAAAGGACAACTGAAATATCCACAAAGTTAAGGAGTCAAATATATGACTAAGTCTCCATCACTTAGTGAAATTTTCATGTTCTAAGCTTCTTATGTATATATTAGGAGCTGAACTGAAATAAGGATAATACGGGGTATTACAAAAAGCTCCATTTCATGTTATGGGTATTTCTAGATGTTTTGATTTTATTTTGGATATTGGTTTTGGCCATGGTTGGGGGCATGTCCCAACTGGATTTTATTTCTCTTTTGGTTAGAATCTTTGTGGTAATATTATAGGTAGGAATGGGTGGAATAAGTATTGGTGTCAGCCCTGGCATTGTAATAAGTTGGAGGGCTAACATCATTAGACGATATTGTTAGTTGTTCCATCGTATTTTATTTTGGTATTAATTATATTATGTTTTGGAACATCTTTGGTTATGTCCTAGTTTATGGCCCTTGTTTCGGTATCGGTTTCGTATGGTTGGATTGGTGGTTGGACTTTATTTGGTGGGTAACGGTTGCGATCCTATCCCAGAGACTTTATATGAGCCGTTACCCTATCTTGTTTCATGCTCAAAATTCAGCTAACTCAAGGCAGGCGACTAGAGGTTGGGTTGGGTAACAGTGGTGGTCTCCGATCCCGCTCGGACTTGGGAAGCCCATTATAATAAGACCCCTGTCAAGTCGTGTCATAAACACTGATAAGGGCATCAATTTTATACTTTCCCCTAGATCACTCAAGGCAAGGACCACATCACTATCACCAATTTGTATAGGGAGGATGAAACTCCTTGGGTCCTTTAATTTTTTTGGTGTCTTCCTCATCAACACTGAACTACACTCCTCTGTAAGGGCCATCATCTTAATATCATGTAGCTTCATATTATTAGTCACCACATCCTTTAATTACTTAGCATACTTAGGCATGCTCTGCAAAACATCTAACAAAGGAAGATTAATGTGAAGTTTTCTGAACGTGTCAAAGAACTTCTTGAAACGTGCATCCTTCTTAATCTTTTTGAGTGTTTGAGGGAAGGATTATGGTGGTCAATCAATTACATGCTCAGTAGTCTTTGGGTACTTAGACTTCCTCGACTTTTCATCATCTTTAACTTAAACATGCTTCTACTCAACCTATTATGGGACTAACTCTGCCTGAACCTCTTTATTTTTCTTGGGAGGCTTGTCAATAAGATCTTTACCACTCTTCAAGGTGATTGCCATAACCTGTTTTATATATTTTATTTCACTTGGAAATTCACCTTGTGGTATGGTGTTCTGCATCTGATCTAGCTACCCCAACTGTGCCTCTAAATTCTTTTAAGCAAGATGTTGATTCTTTATCTCAGTAGCCATTTCTTCTTATTTGTCTAGGATCTTCTTCAATGTCTTTTCAATATTACTGGCTTGTATGTTGTGTTGTTGCTAAAATTGTTGAGTATGATTATTACCCTATGAATCATTGGGATGAGTTTTCTACTTGAGCTTGTAGGCATTTGTATAAGTTGGCTTCTTTGCATTGCACACAAAGTTTACAGTGACACGGCCCACACCGGGGCCTTGTCGTAATGGGCATCTCAAGTTCAACTGGGACTAGAGACCACCTCTGATACCCAATACAACCAACCAATATATACAGTAAGTCAGATGAATTTCGAACATATAACAAGATAATACATTTGAAGATATAAGGACTTTGAGATAGGTCTACTTCCTAGACCAACCCAACCAAGTCAATCCATCCAAAAACCAACAAACCAAACCAAAGACAATAATCTAATATATATATATATATATATATATATTATAATCATTCCATACCCAAGTCCACAATTGTCCATACAAATCCTCTAAACCAAATCAAAGAGTATCTAGTCGGTACATGCCCCCGACATAGCCAAAAACCAAAGTCTCTGGAAAGACAAAAGTATGTAAAGTAAACCACCATATTAAATGGATGTATTACAAACTATGGAAGCTTACCACTTCAATCCAATACCGACTGCCACAGAATTCTATCAATAAGAAGGAGGAGTATTATGGTAGGTTCCTATATCACATAAGGATACAGAGCCCAAAGACGGGTTAGTGGGTGAACACTAGCATGCACTGACGATAAGGATAAAATGATGCCAACCATTAAAACTAAGTAAACCAACCATATATATTTACCACCATACATACATATATATAACCATGCCGGGATAGGGAACAGGTTTTAGCATGCCTTTAAAACCATTAACTAGGGTATGTGTAGCGTAAATATTATAATCCACCCACGAGTAATATGGGTCCAAACTTACCCCCAGGACAAGCCCTGATGCATGTAGCCGTACGAATCAGAGATACCATAGGAGTAGGGGATTCCCATGTACCCTTCGCTCTCCATGATATATAAATATAAGTATTAGGGGATTCTCATGTACCCCTCAAGTATGTGGTCACCATGACCAATCCTCGTGTTAGCAAATATGAGTTTCTAGTGTCCATCCTTTGGACTCACACCTTCACGGTTAACTATCACACCCCACAATTATTGCTCAATTAAAATAATTACTACACAACCAAACCACCATTGCATTTATTATTAACCAAGGATATAAGTAGTGGTATCGTCATACCGACAATAGCTTGCAAGAAATGTCTTTATCCATCCTTAAGAGATTCCTAAGTACACCATAGGTTACATTATTAAGTTTACTAGAGGGATTTCCATATACCCCGTAAGTACATCATCATTAGGCTTACTTGGGGAATTTACGTGTACTTTGCAAGTATATCATTATTAAGTCTTGCTTAGGGGATTCCTTTGTACCCCACAAGATGTTCATCATTCAAACCAAATTCATTATTTCATTCACTTTGGGGCCATCTCCTGTATCCCACAAGGTTTTCATTCAAAATAATTTCATAGCCACCAAGGCATTACTATTTAACCATTCCAAACCATTCAAAACCTTTTAAACCAATTTAGGGTTCCATTACCAAACCATATCATGTAATAACTTAAATGAAAGTTCAACAATAGATTAAAACATCCTCATAGGAATTTTATCAAATATGTTGAGGGCATACCTTTACCAAGACAAAAACCAAAGCATAAACTATAAAGTTTAGGGTTACCCATGACCTATTTGTTAAAATAAAACCAACAAGCACACATATATGCAAACCACCACCAAAAACATGTGAAAACATAATTTAAACCAAGAGTAAACAATACTTAACAATATGTATCCAAAACCCTCAACATTGGTTTTCAAAAGCACCATTTATGATTAATAATCAATTTTTAAAACATATTAAAACATACCTTTAGCTAGATCTAACAATGAGGGAGGAGTACATGCCTTATACAATAAGATTCACAGAAGGAAGCTTGACTCTTGATCCCTTTGAAGAACACTTGTAGAAACCCTAACCCCAATCTTCAAAAGAATGATTAGAGAGAGTATTTGGTGTGTTTCTATCTTTCAAGGTAAGTTATGAAAGGCCACCAAGTGTTATATAATGTGGGAACATAAGGGTTTTGGGGTGGGAAATGTCTAGACTACCTTCTGATTAAAATCTGAAAAACACATGCAGGAGGGTACAACCCCCCCTCCCCCTGTCATACCCTAGGGTACTAGTGGTACCCTAACTCATACCCTAAACCTCACCATGGACCTCCAAATTCATCATCATACGACCATGCAAGGCCAAGTCGCAGCATGTCATACGAGTGGTACCCTTGGATTCATACCTTGGTCATAATTATCAAGACCCTACTTAAGACATCATACGACTTGGTAGCATACCACTCGTACACTATCATATGATTGGTATGATGCCTAGTCATACCTAGGGCAGAAACTAACCCATACATATTATCAAACATATGAGAGAGGGAGTACTAAACCGTATCTTAGTATACAACTATCAAACTCAAGAAATTTTGCAAAGGCTTAAGTTTAGGGTGTTTCATTCTCCCCACTTAGGATCATTCGTCTTCTAATGACGGGTAAGGGCAAGCACAAGCATGAGATAACACATCAACACACATCAAACTTCCCTCCAATAAAATTAGAAGGCAAAGACATAAATTAAGATGAGAAGATCATCACATACCCCAAGCACGATTTACACCTCAACACCTCTATCCCAACCTATAACTAAATTAAAAGACAAAGATGCAAGGAAATCCAACCCTTCCTTTAACCAAGTTAGAAAACCAAGATGTGATAAAGAACATATACCTTTTGCATGAGTTTTTGAAATGAATAACCAACGCAGATACTTAGACTCCATGTCCACTTCCACATCCTAATTGGCTTCCCCAGACGTTTAGTTCCACCATAGAACCATCACCAAAGTCGCACCTTTTGTTCATAACCGGTGAACTTACCAACCTAAGACCCTTATCGAGAATTCCTTATAGGATAAAGAATCTGAGATACCAATACCACCCAAAAGAAAACAACTAATGAAGGACCATCCAAACTTTACCTCAACACAAACACATGGAATATCGAACAGATAGAACTCATGCTAGAGAGTAAGTCCAATTCAACTCACATTTCCCATAGACACCTCACTATGAGAGACTGAGTCTAGCCATACACTACTTCCATGTTTAAGCATATCCAGAGTAAAAAGGAATTGACTTAGGCCACCAGGATCTACTCCTTACATCCACCCAAAACAATACTCCTCTTCCACTACTACAACCAAGCATCATAGCCCATCAAGATTCTCAAGTATCCAACACATAGATTGGTATATCTATCAACCACAACATTCAAGCCTACCTTTTCTATACCTGCAGTATGGTCTACCCTTCCAAAGATATAGTAACCTCTATCATTTTTCATAAGGATTCTCACCGCCTATTCCTCTTCTAACCATTTCTCATGGTCACAACCTTACCTCACCCTCCAAAACCTTTGCTCTAGTAGTCACCCAGACTCTTCCCTACTTAGGGACTTCTACCTCTCCTCCATTTCAAAACATCACTACACCTCTAAAGCCACTACAACTCTAACATAAGAAGGGTCATTAAGGCTCTAAAGTACAAGAATTAATCATGCCTCCTAAGGAGAAAACTCCCAAAGTGAGACACGGTACAGTAAGTACTAGGTATTTCACAGAAACCTCCTAGGTCATAAATGAAGATCCACCCCGACACAACACACCATAGAAGGAGTCCTTAGTAATGGACACCAAAAGACACACGACCCCATATATCATAGGTAATGCTACGTAAGGTTAAGATTCATATCCAGGGAACAAGGTAAATGCAGAATGCGAACCTTAGGCATAAGTTCTACCAGAATGCACGCAACACTAGGAGAGTCCTATTTTGATCGACATTGGAGAGAATTACTAGAATATACACCCTGACCTTTCCTTGAAGTCCACCGTAAAAATAAAATTTAAGATTAACCCTTGATCTTCACCTTACTATACCTATAAGCACAATACTCTGCTCTAAGGGGTATCACCAAGGATGATCATTAGGGATGCTTGGTTCTCATATACCTAAATCCTCATCCTTCCAAAGGCTACCTAAAGACGAGTATAGTTATCCAAACTCCATGCAGTAACTCGACCAATGACCTAACCACCAATCCACCAGAGTTTCCTTACTACCAAAAAATACCACGCACACCCTATAGACTCTTTTGGTAATCAAGGATCCACCTACCGGGGTAAAATAAAAAAAAAGCCAAAAATAACCTGGGGACCAAAACAAAATTACACAGCCATAAGGGAGGTACATAAGAGAGAGGGGATCCCAGGATAAGTAAACAATACACAACACGAGAAAAGAGTTAAAACCTACCAGTTTCAACATCAGAAGATGCCTCAGACTCCCGAGGGATAGTAAAAGCATTGAGATGATCTTGACCAGTGTCAAAGCCAGAAGCAGCACTCTTTGGTGCAAGAGCTAGAGAAGTGGCAATCAGTTTCCTATTTTCCCAAGAAGCAATCCTTGTGGGACACTCTCATTATATATGACCTAGCTGACCATAATTAAAACAACAATTCCTCCTTTCCTAGCAACAACCACGGTGTGACCGACCACCAAATCTACAAAAAGGATAGGGTGGTACGGATTGGGCCCCACTAGCCTGAGATTTGGCACCTTATGCCTTAGAAGCGTTACTATTCTGAAAATATTTGTCACCTAATGTGTTTGGGTAGGCAAAAATAGCTATAGAATAGGAGTTAAGTCCCATCTAACTCTTTCTCTTATACCACTTACCACCATATTATTGGCTTTTTCTTTATTTAGAAAATTGAGACCTCTTACCCTGCCTATTTATTGACCTTGCCTTATTCTTCCCTATACCAATAGGACAAGACTAGCATGACAGAGTTATCACTATCTGGGTCAATAGATGAATTAAATATCAAAACTCGGCATTGGTAACCTCTTCTTGAGGTAACTGAGCATGAGTTCCACTTTTCGGAGTAGGGTCAATAGAGACCGGTGGAACTCCACGGGGAAGATCAAAAATTGTGACCCTTGACCGATTCTGTGATCCATGAGTTGGACTAGATCAATCCAAGTTATCCTCGAGTAGGAAAGGTAAGTTTCTACAAACTTTAGATTACTGAGAGGACATGATCTGAAAAGTGAACCAAAAGAAGATTTAGGGAAAATTCAATATATACCCTGATTCAAATAAATTCCGAACATATAACAAGATAATATATTTGAAGATATAAAGACTTTGGGATGGGTCTACTTCCTAGACCAACCCAACCAAGTCAATCCATCCAATAGCTAACCAACTAAACCAAAGAAGATAATCCATTATATATATATATATATATCATGATCCTTACATACCTAAGTCTATAGTTGTCCATACAATGCCTCTAAACCAAACCAAAGAGTATCTAGTTGGTACATACCCCCGACCATAGCCAAAAACCAAAGTCTATGGAAATACAAAAGTATGTAAAGTGAACCACCACATGAATGGATGTTTTTTAAACTATAAAAGCTCACTACTTCAATCCAACACTGACTTTCCCCGAATCTGATCAATGAGTAGGAGGAGTAGCATGGTCGGTTCTTGTATCACGTAGGGATACAGCGCCCGAAGAATGGTTAGCGAGTCAACACTAGCATGCACTCAGGATAAGGAAAAAATGATGCCAACCTTTAAAACTAAGTAAACCAACCATATCCATTTAAAACCATATTTATATATATAACCATACCAAGAAAGAGAATCAGGTTTAGCATGCCTTTAAAACTATTGACCTGGGTATGTTTAGCATAACCATCATAATCCACCCATGGGCTATATGGGCCAATACTTACCCCCTGGATGGGCCCTAATGCGTGTTCCTGTATAAACTGGAGATACCATAGAAGTAGGGGATTCTTATGTACCTTTCTCTCTCCATGATGTATATATACAAGTGTTAGGGGATTCACGTATACCTGTCAAGTATATGGTCATTATGACCAATCCGTACGTCAGCAAACATGAGTTTCCAGTGTCCGTCCTTTGGATCACACCTTAATAATTAGCTATCACACCCCGCCATTGTTGCCCAGTTAAAAATATTACCACACAACCAAACCACTATTCCATTTATTATTAACCATGGCTATAAGTAGTGCTATCATCATCACGACTATAACTTACAAGCAATGTTATAAGACCCCTCCAAATTATAATATTAACTCAGTCCATTAAAGCTTGAAAAGAGGTCTGAGAGTTAGAAATTTCATCTAAGTGTTTACACTTAGAATTTATTTTAGCCTTCGTAGGTTGGCAAATCTATTTCACGACCCTCATGACCTTAACTTAATGATATTTAGGTTGAATCGTGATCAGGAATGTCAGTGGATGTTTTTGGACAAGTTTTGGATTTTTTAGACTTCGTTTGAAACACATTTGAAAGCTCAAACCAGTAGATCAATGCGATCTTGATGGGCCACATCCCTCATCGCGTCGATCAATATTTTTCTCCAGATCCCAGTGCAAATTCTAGTGAACCGATGCAAACTCGATGCGGTGCATTGGCCATCGCGTTGATGCCAATGACGCGACACATCGGTTTGCGTTTCATTCATTAGAAACAACGTCTAGAGGGGTAAATGAGACATTTTTCTCACTTTGACCCAGCCCCTAAAACATGAAATTCAGCCCTCACAAAGCAAATTACACTCTTTTCTCTCAAATTGCTCTCAAGAGCAAAACCCTAGAACATCAATTTCAAAATCAATTCTTAAGAACACTCTATCAATCTTCAAGAATTCAAGCATTAAGGTATGTTAATTGTTCATCCAAGGGTTTTCTTCCACCCTTGGAGTTCAAGAAACCTTTTGAACTACAATTAAATAGTTTTGATAAGTTTCATAATTGAATTTAATTGTGTTCATGACTATGATGTTAGTTGAGTTTAGAATCCATAATTAATTACAAGTTCATGAGAAATAGATGGCATGTGTGGGTTATGGTATGGTTTTATGTTAACCCCTTTGAAATTTTAAGTTGGGATTATGATTATGATGCTTGCATATTGTATTACAGTCGTATGCATAAATTATGCTCTACAAGTGTTTTGATGAATTATTCATGTGAGTTAAGTAATGAAATCATATCATGTTAGCATGTATACAAGCTCATGTATATCAAATGATTGACAAAATGTCTAAATGGATGCATTTTAGTGAGCAAGTACTATTATGCTACTAAATTCATACAGTGTTCTACTTTTCATACGATCGAGTCCTGGGGGTATTTAATACCCGAAGAATCTAGCTATTTACTAAAGCTATAGCAGTTACAGAATAGTTTCTATAGTATTCAGTAATCAGTCTCAATTTAGTATAGGTCAGAACTCAGTAGTATTCAGTTTCGAACTCAGTAAACTCAGTCAGTTCCCAGAATTCAGTCAGTAATCAGTCCAGTACTCAAAGAAATCAGTATTTTTCCTTTCCAGTTCATATAATCAATTTAGTGTCTTTCAGTTGGGAGTAGGATTCAGCACTGAGCGAGCCTAGGGATAGGGCCTCACCCGTTAGTTAGGACTGAGATCCCTAGAAGCAAACCCTAAGATCCAGAACTATGTAGCCAACGTAAGTTATGAGATGTCACCCTTTAGATAGGACCGACATACTCAGGGATCACCCGCTAGTTAGGACTGATCTTAGGGGTCACTCGCTAGACTACGACTGACCCCACAGTCAGGTGTCTTTACCCGTGGCACAGTACTAACACCCTTCTAATTGGGGTTACAAATTGGACCCCAATTCAGTTATCTTATTTAGGGCATGTCAATTAGATGATTACCTCCCACAGTTTCAGTTTCAGTCTCAGTATAGAACTCAGTTCAGTTCTACAGATTTATGATTGTTAGATATAGTCACCCAGCTCAGTATATAACTTAATTAATTTTACAGAATCGGGACTATCAGATACAGTCACCTAGTTATCAGTAATACAGCATTAGTAAAACTTAAATAGCAGTAAATCAGTATTCAGAACTCAGTATCTAGTGTTATCATGACCTCAGTAATAGTTTACATATTCATGCATGTACTCCCATTCAGTTATGCTCATGTTACTCAGTAAGTTATTGTTCATGAATATGAGCCTACCTCACTTAGCATACCAGTATATTCAAAGTACTAATGCATACTTTTCTTTGCGCTATGGTGTCTTATATCATAGGTTCAGACACACGGGCTCCTGGCCGTACTTAGCAGCCCAGCCTATCAGCAGCAGACTTATTAGTGAGTCCTTATAATTCGAGGAAAAAGTTATTACTTCAGTTTATCAGTAGTTCGGTAGTCAGGGTTAGTTGGGGACTTATCCCATCAACTATAATTTCAGACAGTTAGAGGCTTTCAGACTAGAGTATTTCAGATGGATATTTCCATATTTAGTTTTTAGTATTTAGTATTTATTTTTAGTTTTGAACCTTATGGCAAGTTTCTATCAAATTTCTTCATTTTCATAATATTATTACTCGGTTATTACAGCAGGTACCAATCATGGGTTAGCTTGTGGTCCTTTGGGATTATGAGCATTGTGTAGCATCTAAGGTATAGACTCAGGGCATTACAAATGTCCTTAGCTATCTTTAGGGGATTTTCATGTATCCCATAGGTTACATTATTAAGTTTACTTGGTGGATTCCCATGTAACCTGCAGTACATCATTATTAGTCTTACTTGGAGGATCCCATGTACCCCACAAGTATTTCATTATTAATTCTTTCTTGGATGATTCCCATGTACCCCACAAGTGTTCATCATTCAAACCAATTTCATTATTTCATTCACTTGGGGTATTCCCATGTACCCCGCAAGGTTTTCATTCAAAATAATTTCATGGCCACCAAGGCATTACCATTTAACCATTCCAAACCATACAAACCATTCAAAATTATTCAAACCAACTTAGGGTTCCATTACAAAACCATACCATGCAATAGCTTTAATAAAAGTTCAACAATAGAGTAAAACATCCTCATATGTATTCTATCAAACAAGTTGAGGGAATTCCTTTACCAAGACCAAAACTAAAGAATAAACCATCAAGTTTAGTGTTACCCATGACCTATTTGTTAAACCACAATGAACAAGCACCCACATATGCAAATCTCCACCAAAAATATGTGAAAACATAATTTAAACTAAGAGTAAACAATACTCAATAATATGCATCCAAAACCCTCAATATTGGTTTTCAAAACCACCATTTATGATTCATGATCAATTTTTAAAACACATTAAAACATTCCTTTAGTTGTAACTAACAATGAGGGAGGAGTATATGCCTTATACAAGAAGATTCATAGAAGAAAGCTTGACTCTTGAGCCTTTTGAAGAACACTTATAGAAACCCTAGCCTCAATCTTCAAGAGAGTGATTAAAGAGAGTATTTGGTGTATTTCTATCTTTCTAAGTAAGTTATGAGAGTATAACAAGTTTTATATAATGTGGGGAAATAAGGGTTTTGGGGTGGGAAATGTCCAGAATACCCTCAGCTTAGAAGTTGAAAAACACACTCATGAGGGTACAACAACCCCCCTTAATTGTACCGAGGGTTAGAGTGGTACCCTAACTCATACCCTATACCTCACCATGGACCTCTAAATTGATCATCATATGACCATACAATTCCAAGTCATATCATAGTATATGAGTGGTACCCTTGGAGTCGTACCTTGGTCAGAATCATCAAGACCTTACTTAAGACATCATATTTGGCAACATACCACTTGCACACTATCATACGATTGGTATGATTCCTAGTCGTACCTAGGGAAAAAAACAACTCATACACACTGTTAAACATATGAGAAAGGGAATACTAAAATGTATCTTAGCATACAACTAGCACCTATGAATCGTACCTTGTCTAGAATGCCTAAAACTCAAGAAATTTTGCAAAAGCCAAAGTTTAGGGTGTTTCATAAATACTCCAAATTTCCTTCACAAGTCTTCAAAGTGACTATTGTTGCCACAAATCTCACACCAAGATAGGGTCTGCTGAATTGTATTCACCTGAACCTAAGAATGATTCACCCTTACTTTGCTAAACTGTGTCATCATCTGATTATGAAGAGCTGACAATTGGGCGGCTAAGGCTGTGACACTATCAACTTCAATCATCCCTACAATCTTTTTTACTGCTCCTCTAGAGATGTTACCATGCTAGTCGGTATTACCTTATGTAATTTTATTCAACAAGGTATAAAGATCCTTACATGTTTTCTCTAATACTTTACCACCTGTAGCTAAATCTAACAAAATTTTCATATTATGGTCAAGTTCTTCAACAAAGACATGACCTAATACCTCATTGGACTATAGGTAGTTTGGACAATCTCGTAGAAGAGATATAAACCTAAACATAATATAATTTCTCATCCAGATTCTTCTTATAGCTCAAAATCTCACTATGTAGCCTTGCAGTCTTATCGAATGGGAAGAAATATATGAGAAATTTTTGGGCCAAGTCATCCTAAGTAGTAAAAAAAACTCATTGATTCAGCATTTAACCACTTCTTTACTTCCTCCAAAAGTGAGAAGGGGAAGAGTATTAGCTAACCTAATCCATAGAGACTCCAGTAGGGAATGAACGTGTCACTTATTTCCAAAAAGTTCTATAAAAGGACCTATGGATCCTTATGTGACAAGCCAGTAAACTACTCACTGTTGTGAAAAAGCTATACCATATTCTATTAAATCTCAAATCTAACTCTCGATTTTAGTCTGCGGATGGCAGGGGTAACATTAGTTATGAGTGGGATTGCCAATTTGTGTATGGTCCTGCGGGCTGGTGGTCTTCAGCCATGGATGCAGGAATATCTTCTTCTTGGTGAATCTGAGGTATCCAGTAGTAAAGTACTGCTTTTCTTCAACTAGTTAAGTGTTGCTCAGGTTTGAGATATGGTTCAACCAACTCCTTATCCTTTGCTAGCTTACTTTGTTTTCAAACCCATGCCTACAAATTCAAAATATATGATTAAGTAATTTGTACTTAAGAAATCAAAAATCAAAACTAAAACTAAGAAGGTTGCCAATTTATAAGTCCTTGATATTAGTGCCAAAAACTTGTTGAGCCCAAGCACATACGCAAGTGTACGTGGTCAACCAAGTAGTAAAATGGCCTTTAAATCCAAGTATCAATCCCACAGGGACTTGTGTTAAACAACTATCCAATTCTAGTTCACTATTAATATGAATCAAGATCTAAAGTAACCGATGGTATTCGAGAGTTAACTATTAAAAGTAAACTTAACAATTTGGTAATGTAAAGGTTCTTTGTCAGTAACGGGGAGAAATCCAGGGTTAAGAAACTATGAACAATCCAATTAAGCTATATAACTTTGTTAATTTAGTTAATTATCTTTGTTTCTGGTTCACGGGGTTGATATCATGATTTTGGCCTTCTGAACCTCTAATCAACTATCTAACTTAGCCTCACAACTACATCGTTGAGAAGAGATGTAAGAACTAAGGGCAATACATTTGTATTTCTTCCCAACTATGAACCAAATAGGATGGATTAGGTATATTCCTATATCAATTATCACTTTAATTCATTAAGAGGTTATAATCCTATCCTATATATTCCTTGTTCTACTCCATCATTCCTCCTTCCAGTCTCTGGATATATTTATGCATTTATCCTATGGGTTTCTAGTTAGTGGAATAGTAAATTACAAGGCTATATAAACAACCCAGAAAGATAATAACATCAACAAACTCAATTAACAAGCAAAAGTATTCATGTTCTTGGCCTTAATCCTAGATAGAGGTGTTTAGCAAATCATGGACGTACAAAGAATCAAAGTGATAAAATCCATGTAATAATCCAAAATTTAACTAAATATCATGTTAATCATCTCACTATGCTTCCTATAATAATAAACACCATAAATTAGAGCTTTAAACAAGATAGATTCACACAAGAATAACTAGAATAGCACATAGCTCAAGCTAAGAGTACTAGTTATCCTATTTGAACTTCAAATGTACATTTTGCTTCCAACTTTGATTTGAACACAACTTAAACATTACAAACACATAACTTAACACTTATGATTATTTATACAAAGATTAACTCATTATGCATATGAGAAGTCCTCAAAACTAAGCTAAATAAGTGTAGATAACAACACTTAAGTGCAAAAATCTACCTAAGATCATAAGTCTAATGTAGTTGTCGATGCCTTGAGCTAAAAGTCAACTAGAATAGATATCTTGTCACATATCTTAACTCAAAAGATATATTTGGCCTTGGAGGTTCAGTTTTTCGCTAACTATATAGTTAGGCTTATTATTTCTACACCTAGGTGTGTTTTCGCATTTGTGGAGTCCAGTTCTTTCTTGATGGAGAAAATTTAGGATCATTATTTTGATGATGTTAGGTTGAGAGTGATTTGGGATAAGGTTTTGATGGTGAGAATCAGGAAGCCTCGCTTGATCCAGATGGTGTCTTGAGGATTGGTGGCTGAGTTTGTGTGTCGAGAATGGGTGTCTGTATTAGATTGATATTGGAGAAGGATCATTGTTCCAGATATTTCATTTATCTTAGAGTGGCTAAGATGTATCATAATTTTAGATAGCATTATTGGTAGGGTGGTATGAGGAAGAATAGAGAAGATTTTGTAGCTCATCGCCTATGTTTCCAACTGGTGAAGGCTGAGATTTTATGACCTAGTGGTTTGCTTCAGAGGTTACCTATTCTTGAGTAGAAATGGTAATGAATCACTATGGACTTTATGACTAGGTTGCCTCGTACGTCTCATGGTTCTGATAGTGTTTTGATCATCATAGACTGGTTGACCAAATCTTTTTATTTTATTCAAGTTTAGGTTTCCTTCAGTGCTGAGAGGTTGACTCGTATCTATGTTTGTAAGATAGTCTATCCTTATGGTATGCTAGCATTTATTATCTCGGATCGAGGTTCAGTATTTCCATCCCACTTTTGAAAGATTTTTCAGGAGGAGTTCGGTATCTGGGTTGATCTTAGTATAGCATTTCATCCCTACACTGATAGTCAGTTGGAGCAAACTATTCAAGTTTTAGATAATACGCTCTGTGCTTGTGTGATGGACTTTGGAGGTCAGTGGGAGCAGCATCTATCTTTGGTAGAGTTTACGTATAATAATATCTACTGGTCTAGTATTAAGTTGGCTATTTTCAAGGCTTTATATGGTGGGCATTGTCACTCTCCAATTGGTTGATTTGATGTTTCATAGATTAGACCTCAAGTAACAAACTTACTTTATGAGTCTTTAGATAAAGTTTGGATCATTTAGAATGGACTTGGAGTAGGCAGAAGTGCTACGCAGATCATAGAATTCATGCCTTGAGATTTAGTATTTGTGATTGAGTCTTCCTTCTTGTGTCATCCATTAAGGGATAATGAGGTTTGGGAAGAGGGGAAATATTAGCCCCGGGTATATTGGACCTTTTAAGATCCTTCAGACTATTGGGGATGTGTCTTATGAGTTAGCATTGCCCCCAGATTTGTCAGTTTTCCATCCAGTCTTTCAAGTTTCCGTGCTTTGGTGTTATATTCTAGATGAGTCTCATGTCATTCATTGGGATTCAATCCAGTTGGATGAGCAATTGTCTTTTGTTGAGGAGCCTATGTCCATTTTAGTTAGAGAGTTATGTTTTAAAGTTTTTCCTGTGGTTAAGGTCCAATGGAGGTATCGGCCTATAGATAAATCTACTAAGGAGGACGAGTCTAATGTGCATGGTATTTATCCCCAAGATTTTATGGATTTAGGTATTTATATTACCTTTAGTTTGAGGACAAACGAGATTCTTAGTGGTGGATAAGGTAATAATTTGATTTTTAGTGATTTGTGTAAAATAATTATTTCTTAATGATTCAACCATTTTACCTCTCCCCATAGTTGCTTTATGGTATTTCTGGGGTGTAGGGATGATTGATATGATTCCCAATGTATTTTGGCATAATTTGTGCGAGTTTGTGGTTTTGGTGGCTTGAAAAGCCTTGTAGTTGACTAAGATTAAAATTTATTGATTTGTGCATTGTATAGAAAAATAGATTGTACCAGCAAATATGAAATGTCAATTTTAGGTTGGTAACATAGTCGGTATGGGTTTACGTCTTTTATATCTCATTTCGACCCTCTATTCTAAAAGTTGTAAAAATAGGTCTCGGGTGTCAATTCCTTAAAAACAATATTTTTTGAAAATATGATATTGTCGTTGAGTTTGGAGCATCAAATTTAGTGAGGTAGCATGGTTCATTTACGTTCTTAGGATTCTGGATGAATCCTGAGGGGTCCATGGAGACGTGGAATTCCAAGTCTCTACAACTAGTGCAGTCGATAAAGCGCCACTTTGGTTGCTTTAGCGGTGGGCACTAAAGTGCCACTTGGCCTCTTTAGCGGTTGACTACCAGCTGGGAAAGGGCGTATTAGCAGCCTTTGTCCACTTTAGCGGAAGGCGCTAAAGCGGCCCTTGTCTACTTTAGCGAAAGGCGCTAAAGCGATCCTTGTCTACTTTAGCGAAAGGTGCTAAAGTGGCCCTTGTCCTCTTTAGCAGTGACCGCTAAAGTGGCCACTTGACCACTTTAGTGGCACGTGACACCTGGGTATAAATAATCCTTTTCTCAATTTTCTTCACCACTTTTTAGACGTAGAGCTTGGGGATCGAGTTATTGAGAATTTTCTTCCATTTCTAAGCTTGGATAAGCTCTAAAGCTCCTATTTCAACTTCTTTCTTCAATTTTAATCATTTAATTCTTGTTTAAACGTGGGATTAAGGGCAGAATTTGGGGATTTTGTCTTAGAAAACCAAACTACCATTTCTTCAAATCAAACCCCAATTTTATCTCGTTTTCACCTGGGTTTTCTCCTATTAGTTTTTTTAATCTTGAAAAATATGTTTTTGGATAAAAATTTTGGTTTTACCCTTTTTTTGAAAATCCATTTGGAGGTTCATTTTTATCCTGATTCTAAATTGGGCAATATGGGTATCGTTGGATTTCTTTTGACGCATAGATTCTATATTTTTATGTTTTAGTTAATTCTGGGTCCATTTGTGAGGGGAAATCTCTGAAGATTTTTGGGATCGATTTTTGGCATTTGAGGTAAGTTATGGCTTAACTACTTCAGGATGGATTGGATAGTTAATAATAATGTAAAAATATGCTATTGGTATGCGATTGTATTATGGAAAATGTGTTTATGTGATTCATGTGCCCGTATGGGGACCTATATGGATAGTATTTGGTGGTTTTGAGACATTATTTGCTATGTGTGGTTGTGTGGGGTTTCATATGATTTTGTTGGTCCGATATTGATATATGTATGTTTGGTTGCGCTATTTTTGGTGGAACAACCTAGATTTTAGGATTTATGTGGTGTCAATGACATTTTTTGCATGTTTTACTTAATGGTTTCTGATTATGTTGGATCATGGATGGTTGGTTTGAGTAAATTTTTAGCTCACATGGTTGGTATATTGGTTAGATATTAGATATTCTCATTTTTCGGTTGGTTGTGAACATTACATCCCCATATCATATTTATTCATGAAACATTGGTACCACTATGGAAATTCTGGAAACACTAGATTTTTTATAAAAAATATGGCATATTTAAGAACCTTCTACCAATGTATGTGCCAGAGAGTAGATATGGATATTGGTTGTATACGGGTTGACGAACCCCCCATGGGTCCTACCTTGGGAAGCTTTAGCTTGGTAGGTGTATACGGAGGTTGTATACTGACCTCGTACATCACATCATCATTATCATCTTCAGTGTAATTCATATATTGTTCTTATGTTGTGATTGTATATTTGTCTTTGACTTGATATTTGTCCACTTGTTCTATCTTTCTATACTTTTATTTTATGTACGTGTAAATTTGTTCTTCTTTTCTCTACCAGCATTTTTTATATGTGTGAATATTAGAACTGTTTGTGGAGACAGTGTGGGATACCGTTTGGGATATTTTCTAATTGCAGGTGACGTGCTCATAGTTTGAGTTTATCTGCTTTTTTTCTACTTTACTCGATTGGCCTATGATACCTACTGAGTACAAATGGACTGTACTCACCCTTATACACGTTTTTGGTGCCGATCCAAGTACGAGTTCACCACACGATAGCTGATTCAGGCGATACCTAGAGTATATTCAAGGTAGCGGTTGATCTAAGCTTCTAGAGTTGATCTACTACCTCTTCCTATCTATTACATAACTTATTTTTTATTCTGATACAGAGTCTTGATTTTTTTCGGACAATTATTGTATCTTTAGATATTCGAGATGTATTTAGCAATTCTTACACTATGACACCGTGTTTTGAGGTATTGTATGGTATATTGACTATGTATTTTGACTTTTACTATATATGTGTGGTTCAACTCCATTCTATGAGTATTGCCTTAGGTTTGGGATTGATTTCTCATTTCATATCATTTTCGGTGATAGGTTTACTTGTCAAGACTTGCCGCGACAAGTGTCATCATAATCCTTGGTTTTTATGTCGTGACATAGACTAAGTTAGACGTAATGTAGAATCAGTTTGCATGGATACCTTCTTTCCAAATCATTACAAAAACTGAGAGAAGAAGACCCCTAATCAAGGAGGTTTGGTTAAGCTTCATAAGTCCCAACTTCATACGATTTCCTTCAAACTAGTCCTTGTTGAGCATTTTGGTGAAATGTCTATAATTTGATCTTTAGTTTTATAGAAAACCATTTTGACCAACACTTTCTCTACATTGTCTCTTAGGAAATTATGCTTGATGTTAATATGTTTTATTCTCTCGTGTTGTGCTAGATTTTTTGCCATATTCATAGCACTGGTATTCTTACAAAATAAGGGACACATTTTGATCGAATTCCAAAATCTTTAAGTTGTTGTTTGATCCAGAGAAGTTGAGCACAATATGGTGCAACCGCTACATACTCTGCCTCAATTTTGGAGAGAGCCACTGAGTTCTATTTCTTGGTACACTAGGAGATCAAGGATGATCCTAGAAATTAAGCTATTTCTAAGGTGCTCTTCCTGTAAATTAGGTACCATCATAGTCTGCATTAGCATATCTAACTAGATCAAAACTGTCACCAGCAAGAAAGAAAAGGACCAGGTTTGTGGTTCCCTTAAGATATCTGAGAATTCTTTTAGCACCCTTCAGATCTGATTCATATGGACATGCCTAAAATCTTGCACACATTCCCACACTAAAGACTATGTTAGGTCTGCTAGTAGCCAAGTAGAGAAATAAACCAATGTTTCCTCTATACATAGTGTCATTCACAAAGGGATCAGGTTCATCCAAGTCCAACTTTGAAGAAGTCCGTTAGGAGTATCAATAGGTTTATCCTCCTTCATATGAAACCTTTTCAACAACTCTTTGAGATACTTTCATTGAAAAATTATAGCACTAATTGCGCATTTCTTGATTTACAATCCAAGGAAAAATTTAGCTCTCCTATACAATTCAAACTCGCTTCCTATCAATTTGACAAATTCATCACATAGGGAACTAGTTCTAGATCCAAAAATAATGTCATCCATATAAACTTGCACAATCAATAGATTTCATACCCTGGCCTTTAAGAGAGAGTGTTGTCAATCTTCCCTCTCTTAAATCCATTATCTAGAAGAAACTTGGATAATCTCTTATACCAGGCCTTAGATATTTGCTTTAAACTATAAAGTTCTTTGTCCAACTTAAACAGATGTAGAGGATAATCAACATTTTTTAAACTAGGAGGTTGCTTTACATACACTTGTTCATTTAGTATCTCGTTCAGTAAAAATATTCTTTACATCCATCTGGTACAACTTGAACTCCATATATGGAGCAAAGTCAATGAGTACTCTGATTGTTTCCATCTTAGCAACTGGTGCAAAGGTCTCATCATAGTCTATACCTACCTTTTGATTGTAGCCTATTGCACCCAAGCACACACACAAGTGTACGTGGTCTACCAAGTAGTAAAATGGCCTTTATAAATCCAAGTATCAATTCTATACGGACTTGTACTCAACAACTATCTTATTCTAATCTCACTACAAAGACTTAAACAAGTGGTAAAGTAGCAGAAGGTGTTTGAAGGTTGAAGATTAGATTAAAAGTAAACAATACGATAATGTAAAGTACTTGAACAAGAATGGGGAGAATCCCAGGGTTAAAGTACTATGAACAATCCTCCATAGCTATATAATCTTGTTGTTTTAGTTAATTATCTTGTTGTTAGTTCACAAGGTTGATAACATGATTGTGGTCTTCTGAACCTCTAGTCAACTATCTAACTTAGCCTCATAACTACATTGTTGAGCACGGAAAATTAGGTATATTCCTATATATTAAATGCATTTGTAATTCTTCCCATATATTAACCAAATAGGGAAAATTAGGTATATTTCTATCCTAAAATCAAATCATAACTTCAATTCATTGAATGATTACGATCCTATTCCACATATACGATGTTCTATTTTATCGTTAATCCTTCTAGGCTCCCAATAGAATTATGCATTTACACTAAGGGTCGCAAATATGTAGAATAGTAAAACACAAGGATATATGAACAACCAACAATGATAATAACATAAACCAACTTAATTATAAGACCTCACAAAATTCTTAGCTTAATTCAGTCCTTTTAAGCTTGCTAAGGGGTCCCAGACTTAGAAAATTCTAGCTAAGTATTCAGACTTAGTGTTATTTTATCCTTCAAAAGTTGGCAATCTTAGTTCACGACCTTTATGTCCATTAAATATTGATATTTGAGTTAATTCATGAATAAGAATATCAATAGGTATTTTTGGACAAGTTTTGGATTTTTTGAACCTCGTTTAGATCATGTTCGAATGACCAAAATAGTGAGTCAACGTGATCTTGACGTATCGCATCGTCCATCGCGTCGATAGATAAATTTTCCCTTGGCTTAGTGCAATTTCCAATGAGTCAACGTGGACTCAACGCGGCGCATTGGCTATCACATTGATGCCAACGATGCGGCGCGTCGGCCTGCGTGATGATGATTCAATTTTTCAGTAATTAAAAGGCCACATCCTCAGGGTTAATTAAGTCTTTTTCCCATGCCCTTAAGCCCCCATAAAACGAAATTTAGCCCTCTTTTAGCAAAATATAATCATTCTTTCACAAATTGCTCAAGAACAAAAACCCTAGGTGAATTAAATTCAATTCAAGGTTCAAGATTCCACCGTTAATTTTCCAGAATTCACCAACTAAGGTATGTGAAGTATTCATCCAAGGGTTTGTTCCACTCTTGGAGTCCAAGAAACTCTTTTAAAGTTCATATAGAGTGATTTCATGATTTCTATGATTTGAATTAAAGTGTATTCATGATTTATTGCAAGATTCATGTAGAGTTAATCGATATGTGTGCTTTATCATGTGAATCCATGCTGAAACTCTTAGAATTGTGCAATTTGAATTGAATCATGATGCCTACATGTTGTGTTAGTATTATGTTCATATTTTGTACCCCACAAGTGTGTGATGAATTGTCCATGAGAGTTGAATAGTAAAACTATATCATGTTAGCATGTATGCAAGTTAATGTCATGCAAGTGTTTGCTTGAATGCCCAAATGAATGAATGATGACTAAGTAGTTAATTACCATGTCTCCAGATTATTCCATGTCTTTTAAGTTTATGCTATCGAGTCTTGGGGGGTATTTAATACCCGATAATTTAGTTATTTATCTAGAGCCATAGTCAGCCACAGAGTAGAATCAGTCATGTCTCAATCAGTAGAATTTAGTCAGTTACAAAATGTAGGAAAACTCAGTGAACTCAGAATCAGTCCAGATCAGTTTAGTAAAAATCAGTTCAGTTCAGTTATATAGTACGATCAAAAATAGTTTAGTCCAGCCTAGTACAGTTTAGAGTTCATTCCAGTGTCTATTCAGTTGAGAGTGGGATTAAGTACCGAGTGAACCCAAGGATGGGGACTCAAATGCCAGTAGAGGGTGTAATCCTTAGAAGTAGTCCTTGCATTCTAGAACTACGTAACCAGCGTAGGTTGAGACATCAACCTGCCAGTTGAGGGTTGATGAGGTGATCTACCTGCCAGTTGAGGGTACCACCATTCTCATTCAGAGTACCTGTCAGATGATGGTGACTCAACACTTGTCCTTACCCGTGGAACGGTATTAACACCCTTCCAAATGGGGTTACAGGTTCGACCCCAAATCAGTTAGAGAAGGGGCATGTCAGTTAGATGATTACTTCCCACAGTCTCAGTTTCAGATTCAGTCTCAGTATGGAACTCAGTTCAGTTTCGTAGATTTAGGACTGTCAGACACAGTCACTTATCTCAGTACAGGACTCGGTATAGTTCCACAGAATCAAGATTTTCAAACACAGTCATTCAGTTACCAGTAATGCAGTATTCAGTGTTATTACGATCTTTGTACAGTTTACATATTCATGCATGTACTCTCATTCAGTCATACTCATGATATTTAGTTAGTACTATTCATGCATATGAACCCATGCATTTTAGCCTACCTCACTGAGCATACCAATATATTCAAAGTACTGACACATTCTTTTCTTTTATGCTTTGATGTCTTATATCATAGGTTCAGACGCACGGGACCCCGAGCACCTTTAGCAGTTCAGACTCTCAGCATACAGAGTTAGTGGTGATTCCTTATAGTTTGAGGACATGATTATTTATTTTAGTATTTCAGTTCATTTTCAGTAGTCGGAGTTAGTTGGTGAATTGTTCCATCAAATCCATTGTTCAGACAGTTTAGAGGCTTTTTAGACTAGAGTATTTTCAGACAGTTGTTTAGTTTTCAGTATTGATGTTCATTTTTGGTATTGTGATACCATATTCAGTATTATTTAAAGTATTGAACCCTATGGCCAGGTTTTTGCCTATTTTTTGCATATTTATATTATTATTATTTAGTTATTACAGCAGGTACCAGTCATCAGTTAGCTTATGGTCCTTTGGGATTATGAGCACCGTGTAGTATCCGGGGTATAAACTCGGGGCACTGAAAACTTGGTATCAGAGTCTAAGGTTCAACAAAGACCTAAAAATTCTGAAAGCCACATCTAGTAGAGTCTTATGCATGGGTGTGTTGCGCGCCACACTTATGGACAAGAGGCTACGAGATATTTTAGGAAAAGTTTCCCTTCTTTCAGTATTCATGTCATGTGATTGAGCATGAGATCCAGTTAAACTCCCAGTATAATCCTTTCTCTTATTTGTACAAAAATATTCCTTTAAAGAGGACTAACGAAAGAAGAACAGGAGACCATCCAGAACCCCAACACATCCAGCCAGATCCACTGGACGAATACGTCTCCCACGCAGAGTTCAGAGCAGTCCTCACTACCCTAGCTTATTCTTTGGTAGCCCAGAATGAATTCCCAGCTACCGTTTCAGCCAACCCATTGGCCAATACTATTGCTTCCAAGATTTGAGACTTCACCCGAATGAACCCTCCATCGTTTATCAGGTCTAAGTCAGATAAGGACCCTCAGGAATTTCTTGATTAGGTGTAGAAGGTTACTGATATTGCAGGGGTGACTGTGGTTGAGAGTGCTGAGTTGGCCGCATATCAACTGTAGGATATGGCTCACTCATAGTTTAAATAGTGAAAAGTAGAGAGGGTCGTAGATGCAGGGCCCATAGAGCCGGAGGAGTTTGCCACTGCTTTTCTGGATAGGTTCTTCCCACTGGAATTGAGGGAAATGAAGGTTTTGGAATTTATCAATCTGAAGCAGAGCAATATGATAGTGAAAGAGTATTCTCTCAAGTTTACTCAATTAGCTAGATATACTCCTCATGTAGTGGCAGACAGCAGATTCTGAATGAGTAAGTTTGTATCAGGGGTGTCTAGCAGTCTGGTCAAGGAGTGTAGGACCACAATGCTTTTTAAGGAGATGGACATATCTAGGCTATTGGTACATGCTCAGTGGATAGAGGAGGCCACGAATAAAAAAAGGAGAGGGAGAGAAAGAGAGCGAGAATAGGTAGTTTCAATTTCGCTCAGCCTAAGTTAGAGAGTGGAAATCGTTCTCAGTTTTGCCCGAAATCCTCAGTTCCAGCTCCGTCCTCAGCCAGTGATTTTGTGCCAAAATTTAGAGACGACAATAGGGATAGGGCACCAGGCCCTAAACCCTAGGGCAGTGTTAGCAATGCCCGAACCAATCCCCTTTGTTAGAAGTATGGCAGAAACTACCAGGGTATCTGTAGAGCAGGTAGCGATATGTGTTTAAGGTGTGGTAAACCAGGACACTGAGTCAGAGATTTTCCCCAGTCAGGTTCTCAGGGTCAGAATAACTGTCCCCCAACTCAGTCCGATTGCCTGAATCAGCAGGGTGCCACTTCCAGTGCCACCAGTGGGCAGTGCCCAAACAAACTCTATTTTTTTAGTCTTGACGGGATCAGAAGAGTTCTCCTAATGTGGTCACTGGTATGTTACAAGTTTTCCATTTGCATGTTTATGCTTTGCTAGATCCAGGAGCTTTTTTGTCTTTATTTACTCCATATATAGAAGTTGATTTTGGAGTCAGTCCTGAAATTCTAGTAGAGCCTTTCTCAGTCTCTACCCCAGTGGGTAAATCCATTATAGGCAGGCAAGTATACAGGAACTTCCCAGTTATGATATCTCAGAAAATCACTTCAGCAGATTTAGTCAAATTAGAGATGACCGATTTTGATGTCATTCTCGGTATGGATTGGCTTCATTTCTATTATGCCTTAGTCGACTGTAGAAACAGAATTGTCCAGTTTTAGCTTCCGAATGAACCCATCCTAGGGTGGAGGTGTAGCAATTCAGAACTTAGGGGTCAGCTTATTTCTTACTTTCGGGCTAGAAAAATGATATCTAAGGGATGTGTCTACCATCTCGTTCGAGTTCAAGACTCTAATTTAGAAACCCCTACTCTTGAGTCAGTGTCAGTAGCATGTGAATTCCCATATGTATTTCCCGATAATTTTCTCAGAGTTCCTCCTAAAAGGGAAATTAATTTCAGAATTGATCTTCTTCCATATACTCAGCCCATATCTATTCCGCCATACAGAATGGCTCCAGTAGAACTCAGAGAATTAAAAGAGAAGTTCAAAGATCTACTATATAAGGGATTCATCAAACCCAGTGTGTCCCCATTGAGATAGCAGCAGTAGTGTTAGTCTTAAAGATTTGGAGGCACTATTTGTATAGAGTTCATGTGGATGTGTTTACAGACCATAAAATCCTGAAGTATGTATTCTGTCAGAAATACCTAAACCTCCGTCAGAGAAGGTGGTTGGAGTTGTTGAAAGACTACGACATGAGTGTCCTGTATCATCCAGGCAAGTCCAATGTAGTGGCCAACTCTCTCAGTAGAATGTCTATTGGTAGTATTACTCATGTAGAGGATAGTAAGAAGAAGTTAGCTCAGGAAGTTCATAAGCTAGCCCGACTAGGTTTCCGCTTAATCGATTCAGTAGAAGGTAGTCTATGGGTACAGAGTAGTTCAGAATCACCCCTAGTTTCCAAAGTAAAGAAAAAGCAGGAAAGGGATCCCAGTCTAGTCAAGTTGAAAGAATCAGTCAAAGATCAGAAGGTAGAGGTTTTCTCCCAAGGGGGAGATGGTTTTTTACGTTTTCAGGGTCGACTATGTGTGACAAGCGTAGATGACTTGAGGCAGCGAGTTCTTGTAGAAGTGCATGGTGCGCGCTACTCTATTTATCTAGGGGCCACTAAGATGTACCGTGATTTGTGGGAGATCTATTAGTAGAGTGGGATGAAGAGAGATATTGCAGAGTTTGTGGGTAAGTGCTCGGTATCTTAGTAAGTAAAGATTGAGCATCAAAATCCTAGTGGGTCCATGCAGGAATTTACCAATCCTACCTGGAAATGGGAGGAAATGAACATGGACTTTGTGATGGGTTTGCCTCGTACTCGTTGTCAGCATGATTCAGTTTGGGTCATTGTAGAAAGGATGACCAAATCAACTCATTTCCTACCAGTCCATACCTTTTACTCAGCCAAGGATTATGCCAAACTCTATATCAGGGAGATGGTCAGATTACACGGCATTTCATTGTCCATCATATCAGATAGAGGTACCCATTTCACCTCTCATTTTTGGAAAGTATTCTAAAAGGGTCTTAGTACCCGAATTCACCTTAGTACAACCTTTCATTCTCAGACAAATAGTCAAGCAGAAAGTACTATTCTGACTTTGAAAGATATGTTGCGAGCATATGCGATAGATTTTAAAGGTAGTTGGGATGACCACTTTCCTTTGATTGAGTTTCCATACAACAACAGCTATCATTCCAATATTCAGATGGCTTCGTTTGAGGCACTTTATGGGAGGATATGTACATCTCCCATTGGTTGGTTTGAAGTGGGTGAGGCCACAGTGGTAGGGCCTGAATTCGTATTGATACCTTAGAGAAAGTTCAGTTGATCAGGGAAAAGCTTAAGACCTCTCAGAGACAATAGAAATTGTATGCAGTTGTGCGCATAAAGGATATCAAGTTCGAGATTGTTGACTATGTGTACTTGAAAATCTCTCCTAGGAATGAAGTGAAGCGTTTTGTCAAGAAGGGGAAGCTCAGTCCCCAATTTGTCGGTCCTTACCGAATTCTCATCCATTTTAAAAAGGTAGCTTACGAGCTTGAGTTGCCTTCAGATCTATCTTCAGTCTATTTAGTGTTTTATGTCTCCTTTCTAAATAAATACATAGGTGACCCATCATTTATAGTCCCCATAGAGGGCATAGATGTTCATAACAGCCTTTCTTATGAAGAGATTCCAGTTGAAATCCTTGATTATCAGATTCACAGACTGAGGAACAAAGAATTCCCTCTAGTCAAAGTTCTTTGGAGGAATCAGTTCATTGAGAGAGATAATTGGGAAGAAGAAGCATATATGTAGACCAAGTATCCTCACCTCTTCTCTTCAAACTCAGATTTAACTCAAGGTAATAGTTTTCCTTAAGCTTATTCAGTTTCATTCTCAGATTTTCCATTCCAAACTTGGTATCAGTTACCATTGCATATTCAGTCATATGTTTAGGATCCAGTTCAATCATGTACTCATGCATCAGATATGCATGTTCGGTATGAAATTTAGTATGTCAGTAATGACAATCAGATAATCATGTTTCATATGTTCATGTTCAGGAAGTAAGTTCAGTCTACCAGTCCTCTTAGCATAGTCAGTCTCATTCGAGAACGAATGTTCCCAAGGGGGAGATATGGTAAGACCCCGCAAAATTCTTAGCATAATTTAGTCCTTTTAAGATTGCTAAGGGGTCCCAGACTAAGAGAATTCTAGCTAAGTATTCAAACTTAGTATTATTTTAGCCTTCAAAAGTTGGCAATCTTATTTGGCGACCTTTACGTCCATTAAATGTTGATATTTGAGTTAATTCATGATCAATAATGTCAATAGGTATTTTTGAACTAGTTTCAAATTTTTCGAACCTCGTTTAGATAATGTTCGAATGACCAAAATAGTGAGTCGACGCGATCTTAACGCATTGCATTGTCCATCGCATCAATAGATAATTTTTTCCTCAGCTCAGTGCAATTTCCAGTGAATTGACGCAGACTCGATGTAGCGCATTGGCTATTGCGTCGATCTCAATGACACGGCGCGTCGGCCTGTGTGTCGATGATTCAATTTTTTAGTAATTAAAAGGTTGCATCCTCAGGGTTAATTAAGTCTTTTTCTCATGCCCTTCAGCCCCCATAACACGAAATTTAACCCTCTTTTAGCAAAATATAATCATTCTTTCACAAATTTCTCAAGAACAAAAATAATAGGTGAATTAAATTCAATTCAAGGCTCAAGATTCCACTGTTAATTTTCCAGAATTCACCAACTAAGGTATGTGAAGTGTTCATCCAAGGGTTCCTTCCACACTTGGAGTCCAAGAAACTCTTTTAAAGTTCATATAAAGTAATTTCATGATTTCCATGATTTGAATAAAAGTGTATTCATGATTTATTACAAGATTCATATAGAGTTAATCGATATGTATGCTTTATCATGTGAATCCATGTTTAAACTCTTGGAATTGTGTAATTGGAATTGAATCATGATGCCTACATGTTGTGTTAGTATTATTTGCATATATTGTACCCCACAAGTGTTTGATGAATTGTCCATGTGAGCTGAATAGTGAAATTATATCATATTAGCATGTATGCAATTCATGTCATGCAAGTGTTTGCTTGAAAGCCCAAATGAATGAATGATGACTAAGTAGTTAATTATCATGTCTCAATATTATGTCATGTCTTTTAAGTTTATGTTGTCGAGTCCTAGGGGTATTTAATACCCACCAATTTAGCTGCTTGTCTAGAGCTATGGTCAGTCACAGAGTAGAATTAGTCATGTCTCGATCAGTAGAATTCAGTCAGTTACAGAATGCAGGAAAACTCAGTGAACTCAGAATCAGTCCAGTTCAGTTTAGTAAAAATCAGTTCAGCTCAGTTATATAGTACGATTAGTAACAGTTCGGTCCAGCCTAGTACAGTTTAGAATTCAGTCCAGTGTCTATTCAGTTGGAAGTAGGATTCAGCGCCGAGTGAACCCAAGGATAGGGAATCACCTGACAATAGAGGGTGTAATCCTTAGAAGCAATCATTGCTTTCCAGAACTACGTAGCCAGCGTAGGTTGAGAAAACAACCTGTCATTTGTAGGTTGGTAAGGTGATCTATCTGCCAGTTGAGGGTACCACCGTTCTTGTTCAGAGTACCTGCCAGATGAGGGTGACTCATCACTTCTCCTTACCTGTGGCACGGTATTGACACCCTTTTAACTTAGGTTACAAGTTGGACCCCAAATCAGTTAGAGAATGGGCATGTCAGCTAGATGATTACTTCCCACAGTCTCAGTTTCAGATTCAGTCTCAGTATGGAACTTAGCTCAGTTCCGTAGATTTAGGACTATCATACATAGTCACTCAACTCAGTACGGGACTCAGTATAGTTCCAAAGAACCAAGACTGTCAGATACAGTCATTCAGTTACCAGTAATCCAGTATTTAGTGTTATTATGATCTTCATATAGTTTACATATTCATTCATGTACTCTCATTCAGTCATACTCATGATATTCAGTTAGTATTGTTCATGCATATGAACCCATGCATTTCAGCCTACCTCACTGAGCATACTAGTACATTCAAAGTACTAGCGCATGTTTTTCTTTTGCGCTATGATATCTTATATCATAGGTTCAGACGCACGGGCTCCCGAGCACCCTTAGAAGTTCAGACTCTCAGCATACAGGTTAGTGGTGAGTCCTCATAGTTCAAGGTTATAAATATTTATTTCAGCATTTCAGTTCATTTTCAGTAGTCGGAGTTTGTTGAGAACTTGTCCCATCAACTCCACAGTTCAGACAGTTTAGAGGCTTTTTAGACTAAAGTATTTTTAGAAAGTTGTTCAATTTTCAGTATTGATGTTCAGTTTTGGTATTGTGATACCATATTCAGTATTATTTATAGTATTGAACCTTATGGACAGTTTTCTGCCTATTTTCCACATATTTACCGTATTATTATTCAGTTATTGCAGCAGGTACCAGTCATGGGTAGCATCTGGGGTACAGACTCAGGGCGTTACAGATCATCACCCCACAGTTAAAGTCTTTTTCATCCTCAAACAACTCTTTACCTTAAGCATCGTCTAAGGAAGACTTCACATTACTACTAATACAAGCAAGACACTCAAGCTATCACTATAATGACTACACAAATTGCAAGTTCTACACTAAGCATTTATTATAAAATTAAAAATAATAAATACTACTTCAAAACATCCTAACCTCAAGAATTGACTCCACAAAGTTGGAAAACTCATGCATATTAATCAACCAAGGAGATAACATAAGTTACCTAACTATCATCAAACATGTGCCCTCACCACAAGAGAGATTTACCCATATTCACTCACAGAGGTGCAAGAATGGGTATAGGAATCAAATTACTCTTACTCTCACAAAGAATTCTCATGTCACACAAGATGAACCATATGTTTGACCTTAGTGTAGTACTTTACTAATATCAGAATGTTAAGGCTTAAGATCAAATAGGACCTTAAGGGTTGTAATATAGGCTAAGGGATGGGTAGGAACTATCATGGCCAATAATAGTGGCTATATTCTCTAAGCTCTTTAATACATCACATTTATCATTGAACTCTTCTCTAAATAGCCAACCTTTCATCACCTTTACCTTCACACATCTCTTTTGTTTTACTCCATCTCTTTAATCTATTTCATCTATATAAAGTGGGGAGTATTCTTTATCACACATGATTCAATTTTGGACATTTTTATTTCTTTTCTTTATATCATTCCTTACCATAAAATATGAACTTTTTCAACATCAATAGCTACTACTTTGGGGCTTCACTTTCACCTATCTCCTTTTTATTTTTCTCACTCCTTATCCTTAATAAGTTTTCAATTAAAGCACTTAGAAGCATTGGATCAAATTATGGTCAATCAAAGAAGGGGAATAGGCTACATATGAGGCTTGCAAAGAATAGTCTAGGACTCAACGGGGCTAAAAGGGTATATAAAAGAGGTATAAATCATGGCTATTAAAGAAAGGCCTATATCATCTCCTAAACCCACATTTTTATTTTTCTTTGCACACACACCAAGTAAGATCTATACATTAATATGCAACAAGGAATACACAAAACCTTACTCACGCATGGAATATGTTCAAATTAAGTAGGATCATAATAGACTCTAAACTATGCAATTAAACAAATTCAAAATAAAGCAAACACCGCACAAGAGTCATAAACATGAACCTAGGTGTCTCAAAAGTAATTATTCAATACAATCAACATGCTTTCAAATTCAAAATCCAACTTGCATCATGTAATCATACATAACACATAGCAAGAATATTTAACTTATTCGTAACACAAAAATTTTAAAATTTACTCCTAAAAACAAAACAAGAATACTGGTTTTAAAGGGCGTGCTCTTGGAAAAGAACCAAAAAGAAAAATCAAGGGGTGGGTGAAGTCTGCACCTACTAAACTGACACCAACAATAACTAAAAGAACAAAGAGAAAATCTTTTGGTAATTTTTCAAATTTAGTCAAAGAAACTACTAGGAATGAATTTCTATAGCAGCACTTCACTCTAAACTATGGGAATTTTCCCACCCCCACACTTAAAAGCACACTTTGTCCCTAAAGTATACTCAAAAGTAAGGGTAGAAATAATCCTCGAGGACTCTAGGACTAGATAGTAGTATCTTTAAAAATCAATGTGATCAGGTGAACCCCACACCCAGACTTTATCATACCTCTTAGCTCAGGTTTCCAGTTCAAACTGTGAGTCAACAAAAACAAAAAATATATGAAAGCAGAACTAACATACGAAAATAAAATACATACCTTAACTTGGGTTTCCTCCTAAGAAGCACCTAATTTAATATCGCGGCATGACCCTCATCACTATATCTCATCTATATTCCTTCATTCTTTTCCTCCTACTAAGAGGACATCTTCTCACTCTTTTGTAACCTCTAGAGTATGTACTCTCAAGGTATGAATCTTTATCAACAATAGCCTTGTCATTCTCCTTCTTAACTTTTCCAACTTTGGGCTTGAGTGATGGTTTGGAAAACTCTATGATACAGTCCAAAAAGGTCACTGCTGGTTTCCACTCCACCACCTCACACTTATCCACTTCCATGGTTGTGATCATGCATAAGTCTATATAATGCAAAGGTGGATTCAGTGGTTTGTATACTTTGAAGACCACCTCTTCATCATCCAATCTCATCCTTAGAGTGTCCTCTCTTATATTAATTGGCGTTTCTCTCCATTGCCAAGAATGGACATTCTAATATAATTGACACCCTATAATCTGTATCATAATCAAGAACAATAAAGTCAGCAGATATAATAAATTTACCAGCCTTAATAAGCACATCCTTAATGATTTCTTCGAGCTGAACTTTGGTTTTATCTGCCATTTGAGCACCACGAAACATGGCCTCAGCTTACCCAAACTAAGAATATTGAAAACTAATAGAGGCATTAAGTTTATACTTGACCCTAAATCACTAAAGTCATGGACCACATCATTATTACCAATTTGTATGAGGAGGGTGAAACTCCCTACGTCCTTTAACTTTTTAGGAATCTTCCTCATCATCACTTAATTGCACTCCTTAGTAAGTTTCACCATCTCAATATCCTTCAAATTAGCCTTGTTAGTCACCACATCCTTCAAGTAATTATAATACTTAGGCATACCCTACAAAACATCTAACAAAGGAATATTAATGTGAAATTCTGTGAATGTGTCAAAAGCTTCTTAAAAAATGCATTATCTTTGACTTTTTTGAGCCTTTGAGGGAATAGTGGCGGTGGCCTTTCATGGATATGATCTATTTCCTTTGTTTTTGGGTACTCAAACATTCCCAAATTTTTTGCATCTTTACTTGTAACCTGTTATTAAACTAACTATGTCAGTACCTCCGGATTTTTCTTTGGAGGCCTTTCAATAAGATCTCTAGCACTCCACAAGGTAATTGCTATAACTTGTTTTGGATTCTCTGTATTACTTGGTAATCCACCTTGGGGCCTGGTATTTTGTGCCTGATCTACCTACCCCAACTGCGTCTCTAAAATTTTTTTGTGCAAGTTGTTAATTATTTATCTTAGCAGCCATTTGATCTTGATTGGCATGATCTTTTTAAATATCTCCTTAATATTACTAGCCTATATGTTGTGTTGTGGCTGAAATTGCTGAGTATGGTTATCACTTCATGAATAATTGGGTTGACTCTGCAACTTAAGGTTGTAGGCATTACCATAAGTACTTTTCTATGCATTGCCTATAAAATTCATCAACTCCAGATTTTCTCCACACAAGTCTGCAGACTGACCATTATTGCCTCAAATTTCACACCAAGATGGGGTCTGCTGAATTGCATTTACCTGAGCCTGAGATTGATTCACACCTAATTTGCTAAACTCTTTCGTCATCTGATTCTGAAGAGCTGACAATTGGGCAGCTAAGGTTGTGACACTATCAACTTCAATTATTCCTGCAAGCTTTTACACTACACCTATGGAGATGTCACCATGTCATTCAAGATTACTTGTGTAATACGGTTAAACAAGTTATAGATCTCATCATAGGTTTTCTCCAATGCTTGACCTCCTGCAGCTGAATCTAGCAAATTCTTTGTATTACGGTCAAGTGCTTCAACAAAAGTGTAATCCAATACCTCATTGTAATGTTGGTGATGTGGACAGTCCTAGAGTAGAGATTTAAACCTCTCCCAAACTTGATATAAGTTTTTATTAGGCTTCAACTTAAAACTCAAAATTTTACAGTGTAGCCTTGCACACTTGTCGGGCGGGAAGAAATAGATGAGGAACTTTCTTTCTAAGTTATCCCATGTTTCATCTTAAATCTACCTACAGGTGTCGGTCTGTGTATTGTAGAGGTAACATAAGCTACGAGTGGGATCGGTACTTTACATACTGTCCTGCGAGCTGGTGGATCTTCAGCCATAGGTGTAAGAGTATCTTTCTCTTGCTAAATTTGAGGTATTCAGTTGAGAAGTATTGCTTCTCTTCTCAATTGGTGTAGGTATTACTCAGGTTTCAGATATGGGTCAACCAACTCCCTATCCCTTACCATCTTACTAGCTTTACATATCTAAACCTGTAAATTTAAAAACTAAGGTCAAGTAATTAGCACTCACAAAATCAAATAGAAAAACTAAAACTAATACATTTGCCAATTATTAAGTCCACAACAATGGCACCAAAAACTTATTGCATCCAAGCACACACGCAAGTGCACGTGGTCCACCAAGTAGTAAAATGGACTTTACCAAGCCAAGTATCGATCCCATAGGAACTTTTACTCAACAAATATCCTATTCTAATCTCACTAAAAAGATTTAAATAAGTGCTAAAGTAACCAAAGGTGTTTGAAGGTTGAAAACTAAGATTAGAAGTAAACAATGCGATAATGTAAAGTACTTGAACAAGAATGGGGAGAAGCCTAGGGTTAAGGCACTACAAACAATCCTACAAGTTAAAATCTTGTTGGTTTAGTTACTTATATTGGTTGTTAGTTCACGGTGTTGATAACATAATTGTGGTCTTCCGAACCTCTAATCAACTATCTAACTCAGCCTCACAACTACATTGTTGAGCGGGAATCTAAGACCTAAGTTAAACGCATTTGTATTTCCTTCCATATATGAACCAAATAGATATAATTAGGTATATTCCTATCCTAAACACAAATCATAACTTTAATTTATTGAATGATTATGATCCTATTTCACTAACCCATATTTTGTAATATTGTTCCTCCTTTCGGGCTCCTAATAGAATTATACATTTATCCTAAGGGTCACGAATCCACGGAATAGCAAAATAAAAGAATATATAGACAACCAATAATGATAATAACATAAAACAAACTTAATTATAAGAAAAAGTACTCATGTTCTTTGCCTCAACCCTAGATGAAGGTTTTTAGACTTTCATGGACTTACAAGGAATCATAATGATTAATACATGTAATAATCCAAAAGTAAACTAAAGTAAGGGAATAAAAACCCTAATTAAAACCTACTCAAGTGTATTCCAATCCCCACAAGTCTTCCAAGTTGTTTACAAAAGAATTGGAGTTTCCCTTTATAGTTGGATAAGAGTGCCCATTTTTGACATACTAGCACACCAAGCAATGACATTGACTCAATAAGGGCATGGCACAACCTTATAGTGGATGCTTACTAGAATTTTCCAATCGTGGTTTATGTATAAGGGAATGACACGCCCTCAACACAGAGATCCAAGGCCATGGCATTCCCTTGTGCTCAAATTTTCTAGATTTTTTCATGCTTTGCTCCATGGATTTGGCCTTTGATTTCTTGCTTAGTGGTAGATCTTCCTCTTCACCTCCAACTTGTATATCGTCACTTTACCAAGTTCATCATCTCACCAAGCTTTATATAGTATAAAACATCATGAATTAGAGCTCACAACATGATAAAATCCAACACGAATAACTAGAATAACAGATAGCTCGAGCCAAGAGTACTAGTCTTCTTGTCTAGACTCTAAATGAATGTTTTGATTCCAAGTTTTATTTGAACACACCTTAAATGCTATAAACAAGTAACTTAGCACTTAGATGCTCATTTATATAAAGGTTAACACATTACACACCCAAGAAGTCCTCAAAACTAATCTAATTAAGGCTAGATAACAAGACTTAGGTGCATAAATCCACCTAAGATCATATCCCTGCACCACAAGACAAGCCTTATTTCTAATAGTATTTCCATGTTCATCAACCTTGTTCCTGTAAACCCACCTGGTCCCAATAAAAGTTCTGTCAACAAAGCTTAGGGATAAGTTCCATACCTTACTCCTTTTAAATTGATGAAGTTCTTCTTGCATGGAATTTCTCACATTTTTTGGTTCAATTTAAGACAAAAGTGTTGAGAAGGCACGTATATTTTTGGCTTGATTCTAGATTTGAATCCCTGAATCCAAAGGAGAAAAAAGATTATCTAGAGGATGAGAAGACGTGTTTCCAGCTTGATCTTTATTGAGGAGGATGTGATTGATAGTTACCAGGTCCCTTTGATAGATCTCCTTGAGGAGACTATTTCTCTCTAGAGATTAAACTTGGGTCTGGATTATTTTGTGAAGCTTTAGGGGAACCAGGTTCCTAAGCATCTACAACATCACTTCTATCTTCTTCCAACCCTTCCTTGCTAACTGAATCTCTTTGAATTTAAAGAAGATCTTCAAGTTCTATATCACCTTGAACTCGTGCTTCACTTGAGTCTCTAGATTCATCAAAGATCACATGCATACTTTCTTCCATACACTAAGTTTGTTGAAAATTTTGTAAGCTTTTCTATTTAAGGAGTATCCTACAAAGATTCCTTCATCACTCCTTGGATCGGACTTTCTAAGATCATCTTTCCCATTATTCAACACAATGCACTTATATCCAAAGGCTCTAAGATAGCTTATCTTGGGATTTTTTTGTTCAATATATCATATGGAGTCTTCTCAAGTATAAATTTGATAAAACATCGATTGATCACATAGCAGGTAGTATTGACAGATTCTACCCAAAAGTTTTTAGCAATTCCAACATCAATCAACATGGTTTGAGCAATATATACCAAGGTCCTATTTTTCCTTTCAACAACACCATTCTGTTGATGTGCTCTTGAAATAGAGAAGTTATGGTTAATTCTAAACTCATTACAAAATTCATCGAACTTGGCATTTTAAAATTTTGTTCCATGGTTTGACCTGATCCTAGTAATTTTTTCCACTTAACTTCATTTGAATCTGCTTAGCGAAAGTTACAAAAACTTGGAATGTTTCATCCTTGGACCTTAAAAGTATGGTCCAAGTAAACATGGAGTAATCATCAACGACCACTTAAATGTATCTTTTCCTCTTCTACTTAAAATCTTGATAAGTCCATAAGAAGAAGTTCCAGAGGTCTTGATGTGCTCACTTATTTCATGTGCTTGAATGAGGACCTGGTCTACTTTTTTTTTGTGCAAACTTCACAAACTTTGTTAACAAAAAACTTCAAATTGGGCATACCCCAAACTAGGTCCTTGGACACTAATTTGTTGAGAAGATAGGAACTAACATGTCCCAACCTTTTATGTCATAATTCTGTAGCATTATCTTGAATACTGAGACAAATGAGACCTTTAGCATAAGAAGATACCAAGTCGGCTACATACATATTTCTGCTTCTCCATGCTGTGAGAATTGTTTCACCATTTTTAAGACTTGTAACTGTGCATTTGTGTGCATGAACTTCACTTTATTTCCCTTATCATAGAGCTGAGACACTAAGAAAGTTGTATTTGAGTCCATCAACATAGTGCGCGTCTTTAATTGCATGATTGAGATTCTTTCCAATATTTCCAACCTCAAGAATATATCCTTTGTTTCCATCACCAAGGAAGACACTTCCTCCATCATGGGCCTTGAGAGAGAGAAAAATCTCAATTTTTCCATTCATGTGCTTGGAACAGCTACTATCTATATACTAGAGGTGATTGTTTCCTCTTACTCTTGCCTACATACACAATTATTTGTTAGCCTTGGGAACCCATTTTAGTTTGACTTCCAAATTAGGAGATAGAGGGAGAATAAGATTCTTTCTAGTCCATGCAAGTAGGTTGATAGTTTTGATCTTTGAACTAGCCATCTTGCTATGATACCTAGATTCAGAAACTTATCAATCTTTCTAACAACAATAATTCTTGTTGAACAAGAGTTTTTCATATGTCCAATCCAACCACAGTGAGTACATAATATATTCTTTGTCATAGACATGTATTTGTTGTGAGTATTATATGGAGAATTAGTCTTTTGAAAATCAAGACCCACTGTACCATTGGATCTCTGACACGTAAGATTAGCCAGGACTTGAGAGGAAGTAGTCCACTTAAGTGACTTTTCAAAATCAGTGATCTAGACCAAGTACCTCTCAAGATCTGAGTTCCTCTCCAAAAAGATAGTCAAATTCAATTGATACTTGATTAGTTTCTCTTCAAGCTTAACTTGAATGCCACTACCTTCATTTTTTCCTTTTCATTGGACTTGGCTATTTCTTTAAGTTTCTCATTCAACAAATCATTTTCAAAAGACACTAATTGATATTTCTCTTCTATTTCAGAAATTTGCATAGTCAAACTAATTTTCTCAGTTTCAAAATGATCAAGATATTTGTTTAATAAGTCCCTTTATTTAGTGAGATCAGCCAGTGTCAATTAATACATTTGTAAGAGATTTCAGTTCCTTAAGAGTGTAATCCTTAAGGTTATCTTTAATGTATAGAATAGTTACCTTGTCATCATCCTCATCCTCATATTTGGTCATGAGAGCAAAAGTAGAGTCATATATTTGATTTTCATCTTCTATCACCATCATTGAGGCATCCTCAGTTTATTCTGATGTCACTAATTCACGGGAGCAGTCTCCCTAAACTGCAAGATCATGCTTAACACTTTATTAGTTGTAACTTTTCTATTGAATATTTCAGGGACCCTATCCTTCTTCTTCTCTCTGTCTCCCCCATCCTTCACATAATCTTTGTACTCAACTTTATGCTGAGTATATTTCTTGATAAAATGACCCGGCATACCAAATTTATGACATGGTGATTTCCACCAGAGTATTTATTGGAGTTCTCTCTTCTAGGAAAACCTTTATTCCTTCTTGTTATCTTTGGAATCTTCTTGTGATGTACGCAGTCTCTTCATCTTCCTCAATTGACTCTCTATTTGCTGACTTTAGTGTCAAATTCTTTTCCTTTTTTGGTTCATTTCTTTCTTTTTCTTGTTGTTTCTTAAGATCATGAGTCTTCAAGTTTCCAATCAACTCATCCATAATGAGGTCTTTTAGATCTCTAGCTTCAGTAATGGCATCAACCTTACTTTCCTAAGACTTAGGCAAGATTCTGAGAATCTTTTGAACTTATTTACTTGGCCTGATTACTTCACCAAGACAGTGTAACTCATTTGTGATTTTTTGAATTAATTAACCTTATTTCATGCTAAAGGCTTCATACTGAGTGGTTAGCATATCAACTTTTGATTCTTTAACTTGATTTGTACCTTCGTGAGTTGTTTGTAAGCATATCCAAATCTCCTTAGCAGATTCATAAGTAGAAATTCTTGTTGTATTCATCAGGTCAATACCACAAACAAGAAGTTTCATAGATTTGAAGTTTTTTTCAATTTTTGTTCTGTCATTTTCATTAGATGCCTTTCTTGTTTTTGGAACCGTTGAAGTGACATCTCCAATCTTCATAGGATTTATGGAAACATAAGCTCCATCGAGGATTACATCTCATGACTCACTATCTTCAATCATGATAAAATCGTGCATGTGAGTCTTCTACCATCATTAATATTGTCCACTGAATTGGGGTGGTCTCGTAGTGGATTGACCTTCTTCTAGATTAGGTGGTGAAGTCACTAGAGATGATCCTTCTTAGATGGTAACTGTTTAGGAAGAACCTGCTCTGATACCAAATGATGAAATGTAACCACTATCTACCAGACTAGAGACTAGGTCCTCCAACAACTTTGCTATAAATAACAACGAACAAGAAAGAACACAAACTGAAATTAGATGACACAAGATGTTTACGTAGAAACCTTCTTGCTCAAGGGAGTAAATCCACGACCTACCTTATCAAATTTTTCAACCACTTTGCTAACTTCAAGCAATGTTAAATATAGACTTCGTAGTTGTATGGATTAAACTTGTAACCCTTAAACATCTTGCAACTACTATATTACAAAACACAGTCCACAATAACTCTATTGCTACCAGCTGAAACAACTAACTCTAGTCGACTCGATGCACAAACTAAATTTAGTCTTAGAATGTCAACTATCTCTAGCTAACTTTGTCATCGTGTATGAGAAAGGACGTTACAAAACAGCTACAACAACTTTACTAGAAATAGTAGGTTTGCACTTTTAAGAACAAGTAACAAAGACTCAATTACAATAAGAACTCATGACGAAACAAGTTTGATTGAGTTGGTCCCTGTTGTGATTGAGGTTGTGTTATGCTTTTGCTTAAGAGAGATTGTCTTTTAATTCAATGCAAAACCTAGGTCCTTTTTACCATCCTTTTGCATATATATAACACATGAAAATCTAGAATTGTTCTCATTGGTCGAGGTAAACAGGTTTTTGCACCTCTGCAACCGTGCCCACAAACTTTCTACTAGAAATACACAATACAACTATAATGCTAGCTTGTCAAGAAGTGCCAAAAAACACTAAACCTGGTCCCTGGAGGTTCGTACTCATCATAAGAATTACAGTCTCTATAGGTACCAAAACCCATCAATAGGTGGTTTTAACACTAAGGAAAATGACTTCCTTAATCAAAATAGGAAAAATAAATTGCAGTGTTCATACCACTATAAAAATCACCCACGCCCACCCCAAAATAAAATATTCTTACTCGCCCCCAACCCTGACCTCTACTAGCCACCACTCCTTTAAAAAAAAATTGATATTTTTAAGTTATTTTTTAAAAAGAATTAAAAAAAAAAATCTTTCCCCCCCTCCCAAAAAAAAATAGTAAATTTATTTTTTGAAAATTTTCAAAAAGATTTTCTTACCCTACCTCTTACCAGCACCCCTTTCCCCCATTAAAAAGAATTTTTTTTCTTCAAATTTTTTAAATTTGATTTTAAGAAAAAATTCAAAAAAATTTCTTATCCCACCCCCTACTAGCCCCCTCCCCCCAACCAAAGAATTTTTTTATATAATCTTTTTTAAAATTTATATTTTGAAAATTTTCAAAAAAATGTCTTGCCTCACCCCCTTACGCTATTCATTCTCATTATAAATACATGTAGAAAATATTTTTCTACTTGCATAACGAACACGAGAAAATAAGTAAGCAACAATAAAGGTAAATCAGGCTCCTTAAAAGACCTTGTGTGTAATATTTTATCCTCATGCATTCTCTTATTATATAAGAGGGATTTGGCAACAATGAAGCTCCTCTCCGTTAACATGTCTGTTGACATAGGAGGGGTAGATTTGATATTTCGTAATTATTCGTGTTTCAAATCTATTGTACTTTATGGTATTGACTGTGTACTATCTTTTAATTAGACAAATAGTTAGACCGCTTTTTTTAATAGGGATCAAATTTATTCCTCTACTTTAAAATATTAGCTAAATATAGCTTTCGTCATACTTTGGGGTCAAATTTAGCCTTGTTGTCATACTTTGGGGTCAAATTTACCCCTCTAATTTAAAAAATTGACTAAATATATCCTTCTTCATACTTTGGGATCAGATTTACCCTTGATGTCATACTTTGAGATCAAATTTACCCTCGTTGTTAAGAAATTTTTCATATGTAGCCTTTCCTAATAGAAAAGGTTAAATCAATGTTAAATATTTTATTTAAAAAAAATAAAATACACCTTAATCTAACATGTTCGATTCGACCCGAGCCACAAAAAAGACACAAATAAATATATCCCCTAAAATTTTATTGGTCAAATTTTTTCAACGAGATTAAACCACTAGATATATATATCAATGCAAAGCTCATGAAAAATTGATCCGATTAGTGCAAACACAAAGAAATATATCCCTCTCTCAGTTCATGGATCTGCATCAGTGCAAAGCTCATGAGAAATAACGTTTGACGGTCAAATACAATAGATTAGGCACATTGGACATTTCTCTGTATGACTGAGTTAAGAGGTCTCCATGTGTGACAATCGTGACATCTCTCTATTCACATATCTTTATATGCAATTAAGATCTATATAAACTTTTCATCATGTCATTTGCTTAGAAAATTTATTCACTGATTCTAGAATCTAGATGCACATAGAATTGCATACACCAAATTTTAAAATTTGAATATTATTGAACAAGAGCGGAGTTTGTAATAGACATTCTCTCTAGTTTCATGCTTCTACGTTACCCCATTTCGTTTTACGTTTTGTTCATTTGTAAAACAACCTACCAGTGTTGCACGTTGAAAGAGAAGTATTTTTGTTTGTTGGAAAAATTCGACCAACAGAATTGAAGGAGTATATTTGTTTGTATATTTTTTGTGGGTCAGATCGGGCGAATTAGATTAGGATATGATTTATTTTTAAAAATTGAACAATTTTTCATTGATTTGGGATATTTTGTTAAAGAAAGAGTACAAGTGAAAAATTTCTTAACGGTGAGGGTAAATACGGCGCCAAAGTATGAAATCTAGGGTAAATTTAGCTCCAAGTATGATGAAGGGTATATTTAGCCAATTTTTCAAAGTAGAGGGGTAAATTTGGCCCCAAAGTATTACATCGAGAGTAAATTTAACCCTAAAATATAGCGAAGGGTATATTTAGCCTGTTTTTTAAATTATAAAGGTAAATTTGACCTTTTCCCTAATTTCTTTGCACATTTCACTTTGACAGTATAAGATCTACGCTCCGCTCCAGATGCAATATATTTAGATTTTTTAGAGTACCACTCATCTTAATTACTCTTTCAGTTCCTTATTCCAAGGCTTAATACACATCTATTTCCTATTCTATCAAAGCAGGGGGAGGGGGGGAGTTTACTCTAGAAATTAGTCAACCAAATAAAATGGTAGCTTATTTTAAATTTATAATTATACTAGTTAAGTGTACGTGCACGTGTATATCACATTAACTATAATCTTTGAATATAAAAAGAATAAATTATTGTGGTTTTGGCATGTTTTCTTAAAATTACAATAACAAGTGTTCATTAATCGATGGGATGATCATTTCTCTTCTTATAATATGATGAGTATTGGATACTATTCAATTGTAAATCTAGTTTTTAACATTGAATAGAAAAGTCTTGTAAAATGAATATTATTTGGTTTGAATTTTTAATTTGAGAAAATAGTTCTTCTTCTTACCATATATTTAGAACTCCTTAAATATTAATTCTCCTAATATTTATTACCATATATTTTTTCTTACCAAATAATTTAGGACTCTTCAATTTTTAAAATATATTACTCTCTTACCAAAATATTTTAGGACTCCTTAATTTTAAATATTTTATGTTAGTACTAATTATATGGAGCCTAATTTTTAAGTATGAGAAAGTAACAGATACCGCTCAGAATTTTTTGTTATTAATAATATTTATCAAAAATTTATTTTATACTTAATAAGATGATTTACTATCATAAATATACATAATTTAATTCAGATCAAAGTTTTAAATTTATTTAATTAAAATCGATTAAAAAAAGAAATTTATGAAAAAATATTGTGCACGGGATTTTCCTCACTAGTTTTTTTCCTAATGAAGGACATTGTGTAAATAAGTCCGGCGTCAAAAGGGTTTTTTTTAACCAAAAATTTCAAAGGGGTCACTTGATTTTGAAGAAACCAAAGGGGACAAAAAGTTGTCGGTCCATCGACTTATAAGTCGCATGGGACCTAGAGACTTGCATGACTTTTTTTTCATTATTTAAGCAGCTTTTTGTTGTGAGTCGTTTTAGCTTTCTCTACACTCCCGTTTCAACCTGTGTATTTATTCCTATTCAGCTTACAGTTTCACTCGAGTTTTTATTTTTATTCAACTTATATTTTCTTGTATTAAAAATGAAATCAAGATACAGTAAGAGTAAATTTATATTGGGGTGATAAAGTTTTATATGAAGTTGGTTCTGTAATATATAGTCGACTGTCTGCATATATGCAAATATTTTTATTATCTATTAAATATGAGCGGTTGCAACGCTTACTAAGAAATAAAATGGGTATAAGTGATTCGGAAGATGTAGTGGTTATCTATCACTGGACGATATCCAACGTCTTTTCGTACAAATGAAGTTATAACATACGATGAGACTTGTATTTGGATTATTTCAATAGGTTGTACCCTTTGGCACCACTTGGACTATTCATTACGTACTTCTTTTGAATAAGGATCCCAAATAAACAATAAAACAAATAGATTATTTAAAAAAAAAACAGTAATTATATTGCTCCATTCAAATAGAAATAATATTAATACTTTAAATTATATATAAGAAAATCTACTAGTAGCAAGTATGGTACTTTACAATTCTTACATTATAATTTTTTTTTAATCAGTATGACAAATCATTAGTATTAGAAGTTCTATTACCTGCTCAATAGTTAAGTTATTTAAGACATCTCGACCGTTAGTGGAGTCTAGGTTGAATTCATCAAAATGAGTTGATATAATTTTGTCATCTCTCTGGGGCTCCATAATCTTTCACGACCCGATTTCTTAAGTCGTGATGGCACCTACCTTATCCCCCTAGTAGGCAAGCCAAGCCATAGCCCGAAATAATAGATAACGGGCTAATAGGCAGAAATCAGAAAAGATCGCGTATAAAGATAGCCGTAGTAATAAAAGTAACAAACAGAAAGTAACCATCTCTCATGTACTAAAAAGGAGGGAAGAAAAATTACCAAATACCCAAAAGAATCCCTCCCAAGACCTGATAAGGTCGGTACTAGAGTCATTACTAAAATATACTCAGAGTACTAGACAAAATCCCAAATATACCCAATATACACAAACAATCTCGAATACAAAAGGCTAAACCTGAGTAGATAGAGAAGGATCAGCCTCGGACGACAGTAAGCTCACCCTGCTCCGAATCAGTACTGGAAGGTAGGAATCACGTCAATGCCGGTTGTTAATACTCGGATCTACGTCGGAGAAAAGATGCAGAAGTGTAGTATGAGTACCAAAGCAATGGGTACTCAATAGGCATCATCGGCCGACTGAGCTCAATACAAAAACGGTAAAACTACAATGCAAGGATGTAATCTAAGTCAACAGTAAAAAGGAATAGAAAAGTAAACAACTACCAAGATACGTGTAATGAGATAAAGGAATAAACGTAAGAGATCAGAAAATAAATAACGCAATAATTTCAGACAAATCAAACATAACCTAACTGGGGCCCTATAAGCCCGCTAGGCACACAACATAACCTAACTGGGTCCCCATAAGCCCGCTAGGCACACTGAATAAGACAATTAACCCAACCGTACCCCCATAAGCCGGTGGGACACAAAAGTAGCAATTAAAGAAAATAAACGTAAATAATTTGTAACTGAGTCAATCCCAAGAAATCATGATAGTCATCCAGATATGCACCAAACTTGAACCGGCACCAATGGGTAGTAACGAGAGGCCAGATTCGGAATCGAACCAATAGTAATGGATAATAACAAGAGGACACATGCCGGATTTGAACCAGACATAGTGGGTAATAACAAGAGGCCATATATATAATATGCAATAGAACTCATAATCAGATGTCGGACTCGAACCGAAACTCATAGTAACCATAATAATCAAATACCGAACTCGAACAGAAACTCATAGTAATCATATAATCAAATGCCGGACTCGAACCGAAACTCATAGTAACCATAATAATCAAAATGTCGGACTCGAACCGGAACTCATAGTAACCAAAATAATCAAATGCCAAATTAAATTAAATAATCCATAATACATTTAGATAGTATGAAAATTATCAAAAGACTGCCTGAAAATCAAACTATCAGTCCCAACAATTCATAAATAACTTGGGACAGTTATAAAAGAATAAAGCTCTGCATATTAAAAATATGTTAAAAATACGAAAAAATGACCGTGAGGGTCATTACAACATCCACTACTAAAAGAACTTTTTGTCCGCGAAAGTAAAAGATAAGGAAATACCTGAAAGCTCAAGCAGGTAGGGATAGTGGGAGTGCATATCAAGCTCGGGAGAAAGACCAGGTAGGTCGTTCGAAAACACATCAAGAAACTTGTGAACCACAAGGACTGAGTCACGCAATAGACTCTCAACACTGACATCCCGAATATAAGCATGAAATTACTCATAACCATAAATATCAGTCTCCTAGACAGAACGTAAAAAAAAAATCCCCATCAACACACGACTAACAGAATCCTACCGCATAATGAGATCAACCTGAGTATTAAACTCTCGAACGATCACCAAACACGATCTATATACCTGATCCACTACTAAAGAATCACTCACAAGGATAGCTATATGCAATGACATAGATAAAGACTCCAAACATGAACCTAATTGCGACGCAAAATAAGCAGAAACATATGAAAATGTGAAACCGGGATCAATCAATGTAAAAGCTGGCTAATGGCATACGAAAATCATATTTATGATCTCAACATCCGAAGCCTTAGCCTCTGGGTGCCTATCCAACCAACTCTAGAACCCTGGGACCATCCACGACTATACACATTAGCCCTACTTAACAGTGACGTTGACCTGATCAGCTGTGCAATTGAAATTGAAGGCTCAATCATTCTACATGAGGAAACTCATAGGCAAAGTGACCAGCAACTCTGCAGTCATAACATACCCCAAGCAACCTACTCTGTCTAGAAGGTTCGACGGGTCCGGAATGACCACCCTAACTCAACGATGCTGACTTAGTACCCCTCTACGGTTGACTGCTACTCTGACCACTAGAACCAATATAACTGGGCTGACCCTTAACCTCTGGATTGACCTCGATCCCTAATCGAAACTCTAGCAGCTAATCTGGGGTCCCAAACCCCAATTACCAAACCTCGCGTCCAAGCCATCTTTATAAAGAGTGAACCAATAAAAACTTGAAAACCAATTCAGACACTACGCATGAAAAATGGATCAAGAAAATGAGATTATTTCTTAAAGAATGCTCTGTAGCTTCTCGAAGATAGGATACAGATGTCTCTGTGCCGATCCGCGGGACTCTACTAAACATTGGCTCTAGTACCAACAGTGCCGGTGAAACCTAAGCTCTGATACCAATTTGTCACGACCCGATTTCTTAAGTCGTGATGGCGCCTACCTTAGCCCCCTAGTAGGTAAGCCAAACCATAGCCCGAAATAATAGATAACGGGCTAATAGGCAGAAATCAAAAAAGATCGCGTATAATGATAGCAGTAGGAATAAAAGTAACAAACAGAAAGTAACCATCTCTCATATACTAAAAATGAGGGAAGAAAAATTACCAAATACCCAAAAGAATCCCTCCCAAGACCTGATAAGGTCGGTACTAGAGTCACTACTAAAATATACCCAGAGTACTAGACAAAATCCCAAATATACCCAATATACACAAGCAGTCTCGAATACAAAAGGCTAAACCTGAGTAGATAGAGAAGGATCAGCCTCGGATAACAGTAAGCTCACCCTGCTCTGAATCAGTACTGGAAGGTAGGAATCACGTCAATATCGGCTGCTAATACTCGGATCTACATCGGAGAAAAGATGCAGAAGTGTAGTATGAGTACCAAAGCAATGGGTACTCAGTAGGCATCATCGTCCGACTGAGCTCAATACAAAAACGGTAAAACTACAATGCAAGGATGTAATCTAAGTCAACAGTAAAAAGGAATAGAAAAGTAAACAACTACCAAGCTACGCGCAATGAGATAAAGGAATAAATGTAAGAGATCAGAAAATAAATAACGCAATAATTATAGAAAAATCAAACATAACCTAACTGGGGCCCCATAAGCCCGCTAGGCACACAACATAACCTAACTGGGGGCCCATAAGCCTGCTAGGCACACTGAAGAAGACAATTAACCCAACCGTACCCCCATAAGCCAGTGGGACACAAAAGTAGCAATTAAAGAAAATAAACGTAAATAACTTGTAACTGAGTCAATCCCAAGAAATCATGATAGTCATCCAGATATGCACCGAACTTGAACCGGCACCAATGGGTAGTAACGAGAGGCCAGATTCGGACTCGAACCGATAGTAATGGATAATAACAAGAGGACACATGCCGGATTCGAACCAGACATAGTGGGTAATAACAAGAGGTCATATATATAATATGCAACAGAACTCATAATCAGATGCCAGACTCGAACCGAAACTCATAGTAACCATAATAATCAAATACCGGACTCGAACCGAAACTCATAGTAATCATATAATCAAATGCCGGACTCGAACCGAAACTCATAGTAACCATAATAATCAAAATGTCGGACTCGAATCGGAACTCATAGTAACCATAATAATCAAATGCCAAATTAAATTAAATAATCCATAATACATTTAGATAGTATAAAAATTATCAAAAGACTGCCTGAAAATTGAACTATCAGTCCCATCAAGTCATAAATAACTTGGGACAGTTATAAAAAAATAAAGCTCTGCATATTAAAAATATGTTAAAATTACGAAAAATGACCGTGAGGGTCATTACATAATCAGAGATGTCCTAGATAACCCAACTATTGAGCAGATAATTGAACTTCTAATACTAATGGTTTGTCATATTGATTAAAAAAAAAACTTATAATGTAAGAATTGTAAAGTACTATACTTGTTACTAATAGATTTTATATATATATAATTGTAAGTATTAAAATTATTTCTATTTGAAAGGGGCAATGTAATTACTATTTTTTTTAATAATGATCCATTTGTTTTATAGTTTATTTGGGAGCCTTATTCAGAAGAAACAAGTAATGAATTTTCCGAGTGGTGCCAAAAGGGACAATCTATTTGGAATATTTCAAATACAAGTCTCATCGTACGTTATAACTCTATTTGCAGAAAAAGACGTTGAATATCATCTAGTGATAACCACTACATCTTTTAACTCACTTATACCCATTTTGTTTCTTAGTAAGAGATGCAACCGCTCATATTTAAGAGATAATGGAAATATTTGCACAACTACAGGCCGTTGATTATATATTACAAAATCAGCTTCATATAAACCTTTACCGCCCCAATATAAATTTACACTTACTGTATCTTGATTCATTTTTAATGCAAGAAACTGTAAGCTGAACAAGAATAAATATTTGAGTAAAACTATAAGCTGAACAAGAATAAATACACAGGTTGAAACAGAAGTGTAGAGCGAGCTGAAACGGCTCACAACAAAAAAAAACTTAAATAATGAAAAAAAAGTCATGCAAGTCACTTGGGCCCAGGTGGCTTGCAAGTCACTGGACCGACAATGTTTTGTCCCATTTGATTTCTTTCTAAATTATGTGGCCCCTTTAAAATTTTGGTAAAAAAAGCACCCTTTTAACTTCGGACTCTTGTGTAAATTTGCTAAAAGTTGTTGCCTTAAAAAATAAATAATTAACAAACGAAGCTTCCAATTGATACACCGATGATAATACACCATCTATTATTAACTCTTGGAGCTTGTTAGGTGAGAGGAATAAGGAATAACTAATCCCCAAATTAATTTAAGAATGAATTTATCCCATGTTTATTAGGAATAACTTATTCCAATGTTATTTTTATCCCATATTGAGGGTAGAATAACAATAATTCCGAGATAATTTATCCGAAATAATGTGTTCCCAACCAAACGATCCCTTAGTTAAAAATATCCCACCTCCGGTATGTATCAGCCAACCTTAGTGGTATATGCATGGCAACAAAAATAAAACCAATGTGATCCCTCAAGCGAGATCGGAGAGGGTAGTGTATACGTAGACTAGGGGTGATAAAATTAGCCCAAACTCATTTAGCCCGCCCAATTAGCCCATGTTTTAATAGGTCGGGCTAGAGTGATTTTGAAGATGGGCTGGTTTGGGCTAGCCCAAGTGAAACCATCACAAATCATCAACCCAAATGGGCTCATAATGATGCCCAACGTTGACCCACAAAGATATTTAATTCTAGTATTTATAATTTCATTTTTAATATTTTTAGTTACTTCAAATATATTCTTTTTTCGTTTTGAAATAATTGTAGTAATAAATCAATTTTCTAATGAAGAAAAATAATTTTTTTTTCTTACACCATCCCCTACCCCTATCCCATCAAAACAAATTAAATATTTTCTAAAAATTTTTTTTTTTTAAATAATTTTTCCCCACCCCCTAGCTCGACCAACCCCAATCCCCTCCTTCCCCCCAAAAATTATTTTTTAAATTTATATTTTTAAGAAAGTATTTTTTTTCTTACACCATCGCACTATCCCGACCCCTATCAGCCCTCTCCTCCCACCCCCCACCCCCCTAAAAAAAACTTAGTTTTTAAGAAAATATCAAATTCGTTTTTTTCCCCAACCAACTCCTACCCCCAACCCTCCTAAAAAAAACATTAATAAAAAATAAAATTCTTACGCGATCTCCTTACCTCCAGCTCCCTAAATACGACCCCGTACCCCGTACCCCCTACCCGCACCCCGGAAAAAAATTAAATTTTCTTAAAATTTATTTTTTTACAACAAAAAACAAAAAACTTTTTCTTGCCCCGCCCACTCCCCTCCCTACCCCATCCCATCCCAAGCCCCCTCCTAACAATTAATTTTTTTAATTTGCATTTTAGAAAAATTTCAGAACTTTTTTCTTAGCACATCCCCTACCCTTATCCCGCTCACCCCCACCCCCCACCCCACCCACACACCAAGAAAAAAAATTAAATCTTTGAAATTTATTTTATGAAAAAATCATAACTTGTTCAAAGATTGATTAAGTTGGGCGGATTGGGCTATAACCAATTGTTTAACCCCTCTTGGCCCAACCCATCTTAGCCCATCTATATTTTGGACGGGTTAGGAAATGACCCATTTATTATTTTAGCCCATTTTGACTCGCCCAAATTAGGCCCAACCCGTCCATATGCCACCCCTAACGCAGACCACAAGTTAGGGGAATATGCATGAGTCATGAGATATCAATTATTAACCTCTGATAAATCTGAATTTCAAGAGATTACAGCAGACACAAGCAAGATTATATCTATGAACGTTTCTATGAACATGACTCGGACGGAAAAAAAGAATGTAATATACATAGAACTTTCTATAGAAGCATATGGTAACTAAGTTGATTTAGCTGGGAATGGCCATGCTATTGTAATATCTATATCTTCAGCCTCTTCTGAGCTTGCTCCAAGTCTTCATCACTGCTTGCCTCCCGGAAATGATCCATATGTTGTTTGCCAGAGGGTGTAGGATTCTCATTATCCTAGAGTTAAATGCAAATGAATTGGTAAGCGTACAGTGGGGAGTGGGTGGATCGCTAAAAGAAGACATTTGGTGAGTGACTGAACATTCTCATGGTTACTGGATGCAGAGCGATATCTCCAACATATGTGCTTCTCGTTTGCAACAAGTCACAAAGTTCATACCTTTGCAATAGGTGGCCCTGGGGTCATTCCTTGGTTTGCCCGGTTCCCAAAATTAATCTGCGTTGAGATAGTAGCCTCTGAAAGATCTATACCAGCACTCAGCAGTGCTTGTATCACCGAATCCAGTAACCTGATTAGACCAAATCAATGACCAGTGATCAGTAGAAATATCACATTGACATCAAGGGAGCCTAATCCAAAGACATCATAAGTCTGGTAACACAAAAAGAAGGAATGATAAAAGTAATTGGTATTTATATGCATGTGGGAGGTAGCATATATCCAGTAGAGTAGTCGAGATGTGCACAAGCTAGACAACTACCATTATATGAAATAGATATGTATATATAAATTTGTATACACACTTGGTATTTACTTGAGACATCATTCTCCACCACAACTTTACCGGGATCATTTCTCAACTACGGAGATGAGTATGAACCATACTGTAATACCCCGTACTTCTACCTAGCTTAAATTCGTCCCGAAGATGTCAAAAACATGCCTTAAAGATGAATACACCTTTATACATGTGGTATTTTCAAGATTTTCACTTTTTATCATGTGGAAAATTGAATAAGCTTTCCATCGATACCAAATTCGCCCAAATCCGACACCCGGGCGAAGAGTTAGAGCCTTTTTAGTGAGACAGTGTATCACCTGAGTCATCAACGCATCGCGGAGCAAGCCAAAATGGCAATCGTCAAAATCCAGTGAGCCTCCGCGATTATGGCGCGTCACGCTAGGGCTCAAATTCAGAATTATCCTTTTTCCAGTGTCTCAGCGCGATGTCTCCGCATCGCGCCAAACTTCCAGGTCCCATCCAGTATTGCAACGCGATTTCACCGCGTCGCGCCGTCAGCCCAGTTCCCAGTGTGCAATTTCCAGTGACACGGCGCGATAGCGCCGCGTCGCGCCAGCCTGCCAAATTGGGAAATTTTGACAAAAATCAAAAAATGCGTCCAGGGTTAAATGGGTCTTTTCCCATGATTTTAGTTCAACCTTAAACACGAAATTTAACCCTACATGACCTAAGGATATCATTATTCACTCTATTTTTTCCCAAATTGTGTTGCTCTCTCTCAAGCCAAGGAACCCTAGCTCTCAAATTCAAGGGCCAAATCACAAGAACTCTCCATCAATCCTTCCAATTTCATTAACTCAGGTATGTCAAGTGTTGATTCATGGGTCCCTTTCACCCATGAAGCTCAAGAATCTCTTTTTTCAAAGTTCAAGTATATGGATTTTTATGAATCCCATGTTGGGTTGCTTTTGTTCATGTTGATAATGACCAATTGAATTCTAATCCATGTTTGGTGATAAATTTTATGAGGAATTAGTTATTATATGAGTAGATTCATGTGAACCCATGATTAAACCCTTGAATTGTGAAATTAGAATTGAATCATGATGTTTACTTGTTGTGCAATGTTGTCTACATATATTATGTTCATTATGTGCTTGATGAATTGCCTATGTGAACTAATAAGAGAAGAAACCATGCCATGATACATTTATGTGCAAGCGTTTGATAAATTGTCCATGAGAATGGATTAATGCCACGATATAGTATGCAATTATGTATTCCCCATTCATGTACAAGTGATACATCCCAAGTGTTCGTTGAAATGTCTTAATGAATGAATTGTAAGTATATAGCCATTGTTGGGCTTTTAGGCTTGTGTCACGATTTACATATTATGTTATCGAGTCCTGGGGGTATTTAATACCTGACAATTTAGTTGTGTGCCTAGAGCCAGTGTCATGTTTTCACGATATCCTCAGTCAAGCCATGTTCAGTAGAATTCAATCAGTCGTGTTACTCAGGAAAACTTAGTAAACTCAGTAATCCTAGAAATCTCATAAAGCTCAGTAATTCAGTAATCTCAGTAGTGTTCTGTCAGCCAACGGAACTCAATGAACTCAGTCCAGTTCAGTTCAGTTCATCATGTTCAGTGTCTATTCAGATGGGAGTAAGATTTAGCACTGAGTGAACCCAAGGATGAGGACACACACTGACAGTTGAGGGTGTGATCCTTAGAAGCAATCCTTGTGTTCTAGAACTATGTAGCCAGCATAGGTTGAGACATCAACACTAACAGATGAGGGTTGATGAGGTGGATAAACTCTGTCAGATGAGGGTCCCACCGTTCTCTTTTAGGGACACTGTCAGATGAGTGTCACCCACAGCTTGTCTTTACCAGTGGCGCGGTATTGACACCCTTCCAATCGGGGTTACAGATTGGACCCCAACATAGCTATATTGCTTTATTTGAGGCATGTCGGTTAGATGACTACTTCCCACAGTTACAGTTTCAGACTCAGTCTCAGTAATAGAACTCAGATAGTTCTTCAGAATTTCAGGACTGTTAGATACAATCAACTCAGAACAGTGAGGAACTCAGTTAGTTCCATCAGAACCTAGACTACAAGATACAGTCATTCAGTATCAGTTATATCAGTTATCAGTGACTCATGTTATCAGTAATCAGACTTAGTAGTCAGTACCATCACGAATTCAGTCAGCCACTTATTCATGCATGTATTCTCACGTTCATGTTATTCAGTCAGTTAGCAGTGTTCATGCATTTGAACCCTTTGCATTCAGTCTACCTCACTTGCATACCAGTACATTCAAACGTACTGACGCACACCATACCATAGGTTCAGAAGCACGAGCTCCAAAGCATCAGTAGCATTCCAGTTTCAGCAGTCAGAGTTAGCAGTGAGTCCTCATCCTTCGAGGACATGATCATTACTTTATTTCTTCATTACTTAGTTTATTTCAATATTTGAAGTTAGTTGGGGACATGTCCCATCAACTCCTTATTCAGACAATTAGAGGCTTTTCAGACTATCATGTTCAGACAATTCATTGCAGTTATTTTGGGTATTTCATACCTTATTCAGACAGTTAGAGGCTTCTCGGACTATCATGTTCAGACAGTTCATTTCAGTTGTTTTGGGTATTTCATACCCCATCCAGATGTTATGTTATATCAGTTATGTTACAGTTTTGAACCTTATGGCCTTTCAGCCTTTATTTCCGCATTTATACAGTATATTATGCAGTGTTCAGGTACAGATATCAGTCATGGGTTAGCTTGTGGCCCTTCGGGGTCATGAGCACCGTGTAGCGTTCCAGGTACCAGATTCAGGGCGTTACACATACTCTTGGCAATATGCTAAACTCAATACTCCATAATTTGGAATGTGATTGAACATATGAAACACAAGTAAGAAAAGAGAAAACAGAACAACTTGTTGAATTGGATGAAGCTATAACATTACATGAGATATATTTTCTCAAAACTGAAGAGAAAGGTATCAGACACTGAAGTATTTACGTCCCAGGATAGGATAACTGCTTATGTTAAGTCTCGATTTTGACAAAGAGTGTGTAATCAACAACTGACTATTATTTGTGTGACAAGAATTGACGGGAAGGAATAAGATGAAGCAAAAAGACTCGATTTAAGACAAACAAACAAACCAAAGGAACCAAGCATACAAGGAAGGTGGCTATGACCATAAGGAAGGACATATCAGGAAGTTTTGATGAACTTCAAAAAAAAGAGAAACTCCAGAATACTGATAGATAAGCTCATATAAGGAAAGAACCAGTCACACAAGACAAGTCAAGAAAGAAGACCCCTTTAATACAAGGAAAAACTCAATCACACAAGATCAGTCGACCAAAAGAAGACCTCCACAACATTGGTACAAGGAAAGATCCGCACAAGATCAATCAACACAGAAGACATTGTATCCAAATTAATCTGGAAAAGAAGACCTACTACATCTTGAGCAATATCTCTTGGGCTGCCAAAATTGGAATCTCTCACAGCTTGTTGAGATAAATGTATGTATACACAACCTTATCCAGTCAAGCAAAGGATGCGGGATATCAAAACAAACAAGGAAAAGAGTGTTGAATGCTCAATCTCAATCGGTCACCCGCAAAGTTCGGTTAAGTTTAAGGGAAATCAACTATGAAGATTCAACAACTAAGACGATTCAAATTGGAGTACTACTATGAACAGTCAGCAACGAGGAAGTTACGCACCTTAAATTCCTCTCAAGGTCCTCCTTATTCTTCTCAAAGATCTGCATTTCACACACTATAGTAGATTTACCGATAAAAAGAGGAACATAGAGAGATCTGGTTGTGTCAAAGTTGTTGGTGAGCGAATACACGAAAACCAGCTGTTAATCATCATTAGTGGAACGAATTCAAAACCACACGTGTAAACAAAACAGGAAGAGTTAAAGAGAACCTCCTTGCAACCCTAGGTGACTGGACTAGGATATCACACCGGTTCTGAACCACTACAAAAACATAACCTTGTCCAAGGAGAAGCTACACTTGCCCGGGGTTCCTTGAGGGATGAAGCGACACCCCTTCGTCAAAAACTTACACAATATAAATAGGTTAAATTTTGATTTTATAGGTATATATACCAGTACTGACACCGCTTGAAACAAGCTGAAGTCTTAGCCCAGTGGTTAAGGGGTTGCAGAAGTTCCTTGAGGTTGCATGTTCGACCCTAGCTATCAACATAATTTTAATTTTTTGACTTTGATCTTTTTCTTGTTGTCTAGATGGGTGAATTTGAAGTAACCAAGCTTGAAGTGCCTAAATCATATTTCTAAATGAGCAATCATTACCATCAGATTTGATGTTTCCATAAAAATCATACATTACTCGTTATTCCTCAACTAATTTGGAATGAGACAGTTTACGGAATGGTATATTTCATTAATTACATGTATTCTAATAGATTGAATAGAGTAAATAGTTAATTTTTTCATTTGATAGAGCAAGAGATTGAAACACACCCCTGTTAGCTCAACTCTTTATGCCATTAATCCATTATCCAGATGCTAACATTTAAAAGTTCACCAATTTCCTCCTATTTTTCTTTTCAATTTTCTAGGAACTTTCTTGGCACTATTTTTTCCATTCGTATCTGGTAGACTTGTATCTATCTAGCACTCAATTTCTTTTCCTAAATTTGGTTGACTTGTTTTTCCTTTTTTTTTTAAAAAAAAAAAAAGAAAATCATTGAACTACACCAATTTTAATTTCCTCCGGAAGCTTGAAAAACTAGGTTGTATGTATGTGAAAAACATATTTGTTTGATTCGACAATGAAGTTTATTAAGAATGACCCATGGAATCGGATAATGAACTTTTGAGTGGTTGTTTAGCGCATTATGTAGAAAAGATGTAGTTATTGATATTTTTAATGATGCTAGTGTAAAAACATTTCAAGAGATGAAACCTCGTCGAGTACAATTGTGATAATGTCATTACATTTTAATATCATCAATAGCAAATTTTTTTCGTTTTTTTTTATGTGTTTACTTCTTTTATATTTTGACACCCTTAATAAAAATCCTGGCCCCGACACTGACTGTGTCATTTACTTTTCTGCTTCTCACATTAATCTGTGTTATTTTCCCTTGACTAGGTGACTTATCTTTACCAACTAATTGAATTATTTTAAGAAGGCCACAATCCCCCCTACCCTTTCCCCCTCCTCCCGGATTAGTTAGTATTTACCTACTTATCTCATCTTTATTCTTAGATTTTTGCTATGCTTAATAGAGAAAATAGTACATTTAATGTGGTTTACTACCATTTTACATGTTTATATGTTTTGGACGTGATCGGGAAAGAAACCAAGTGAAAACAAGTCTAAAAAGAGCTAAAATGAAGAACATGGAAAAATTAGCCATAGATGCAAAAAGTGGCTGAAAATGTGAATGCTATATTTTTAATTTTTGATGTGGGAAAATTGGGGATCTATAAAAGCAAGACTTGGGGGAAATATCCTTTATCTTTGGCCATTGATCCGAGCCTTGGGAGCTAGGGCTCATTCCTTTATCTTTGGCCATTTATCTGAACCCTGGGAGCTAGGGTTCATTTTCAAGCTGTCGGGAGCAAGGAGAGAACACCTATGCAGCGTGGACTCTTCAAAAATGTCAACGGGTGCGTGTTGGATTCGCCAAAACTAGTGTATTTTTGGAGAATCTGACACGGGTGCGGCATCGAAATTGAAGAGTCCGCGCAACTTAGGAGGACGCATCCACACTCTTTGGGATTGAAGATTTGGAGCAAGTTTACGAAAATTTCTTATTCCTCTCTTTAATTTCTTGCTTTGTAATGATCTATTTGGGTTGTTGGGGTAATTTTGGAATTGGAAATTGTGTTTAGAGATGAAACAATATTTGGATTTTGATTATTATCTTGTGGTTTTATATTATTTGAATACTTGCTATTTTTATGAATAGATATTTGTTGATCTAATTAATCTTGTGATATTATTGTTTCTAAAGGCAACAGCTAACCCTAGGACTTGCTCATTTACTTTAAATTGAGTTTGGGAGAGAAAATTAAAGTTGGAAAGCTTTATTCGTGCGGTTTGAGGCTTTAAACCTTATTTAATGAGTTCAAGCTAGAGATAGGTGAATCCAAGTGTAGCCTAAAATTGAACTATATTTAATGTCACTTAGCTAGATTCGAGAGAACTCGTGAAGATAATTCGCTTGTCGAGAGACACAAGCGACAAGCGGGTGATGGATTGTTAGTCTCATAATCAATCAATAAGTAGTTAACTAATTACAATGGATCATTTGTGATATTAATTGATTCCCTATTTCCAAATTCCTTGTTTTCCCTTGCTAGTGAAGGTCCTTGATCATTTTATCTGTTTTGTAGTTAATTTTATATTTATTAGTTTTAAAAACAAAGCTCAACTATTAAAAAGTCTTCAGTTTAGTGTAATTGGTGATAATTCCTAACTTACTTGATCACATATATATTATTCTCCATGGGACTCGACCCCGACTCATAGTTGGGTAAATTATATTGCATACACTATGTTCACATTCTCTCTGACTGAGTGTTTGGACATTATCTAGTAGAGATACTAATAGTTAGGGTTTGATTCAACTCTTGTTGCTTTCGTTTTGATTATTTCTTGCAATTAATGAAGTTGGTCTCTTGTTTTGAATTGATTCCTAAGGGAGTATCTAACCCTAGGGCATCCTCAATTCCCTTTAATTTAGCTTGAGAGCGGAAATTAAGGTTGGACTTGGATTACTTAACACGATTTGGGCTTTAAACCTCTAGATTTAACCTAGAGATGGGAAGCATCAAAGTGTACCCCAAAATTGGAATCTGTTAAATGCTTCTTAGCTTGATTCGAGAAAACTAGCTAAGATAGTCTTCTTAGATTGATTAGAGAGAACTATCTAGGATAGTCTTCTTAGTTCGACTCGAGAGAACTAGCTGAGATAGACTCGCTAAATAGTCGAAAAACATTAGTGAGTAAATTGAAATGCTAATGGTTAACCCATGATTAACTAGCGGTAGATCATTATTTACAATGAATCATTTTTTATGTTAATCATTTCCCTACTTTCCACATTTCTTATTTTTCTTTGCTTGATAAGTCATTGATCACTTTACTCGCTTCTAGTTAGTTTTATCTTTGTTAGTGTTTATATCAAAAATCAAATATTATCAAATGTTTGACTTAATGTAGTTGGTAATAATTTCTTACTTGCTTGATTGCATATATACTGTTCTCCGCGGGATTCGACCCTGACTCATAGTTGGATAAATTATATTGCATATGACCGTGAACACTTTCTCACTTAAAGAGTGTATTTGGATGTTATCAGCCCCTCAAACACAATACATTCAGCCTAGTGGTTTGTGCACTAGCCAAACCTAAGTTGCTCTGACTTGGTTGCGGGTGTCCGATGTGCGGATCTAGAGGTTGGATCCTTCATGATCTAAATTTTAAGATTTGGGGATACGGATCCCGATATGAATATGGATTTGGGGATTCAATTAAAATCATTTAAACATCAAAAAAATAGAGTTATATATCTACATTATGAGACATTATGCGGAAAGCTTACAAGGTATTATGAGGAAAAATTATTGATCTAGAGGAGAACCTCCAAAGATGATATAAGGAAACAGATTGACATAGAAATTTCTATAGAAGGTACTCCATTTTCTTATATTTCACCTTAACTTTTGATTTGACTGCATCATTGTATCTGTCCCAAATTTCTTCATTGATTTAGTCAAAATACCCAAAATCAGTTGACCACATCAGACAACCAAACCCACAACCATGTCATGTCGACACGGGAGCGGAACCGAAAGTGAAAGTCTGAGCAACTTAGAGCCAAACAATGTAAAAGTTACAGGTTTGTAAAAGTCTCAAATGAATGATGAGAGTTAGACAAGCTTAATATAATGAATAGACATGGGAGATGATAGCATTTACTTTGCAGTGGGCTTCAAGTCATACGATGTTTCCAGGGTGGTTTCTAGAGCAGATACATGGTATGAATGGGCTGAAAGAGGATGCAATATGATGACAAGAACGAGTATCAGTCAGAAGACTATGGAGAGGCTGGTTTACGCACTCAAGGAGGCATCAAAAGGTCTTGGGAACTCAGTACGCAGGTGGAAATTCCGTGATCACTACTCAGTGTTTTTCTCTTCAAGAAATTACAACAAATCTGGCCGCTATATTAGCATTATAAATATGCAGGGTAGGGAGGAGTTATCATCATCCCTGAATGGTCATTCAACTACGTATGGATAGATATTGCAACCAAAATAACGAATTTCATTAATGCTAAGTCCCAGAAGGTAGTCAAAGTACTACACAGAGAAACAGAGGGGGGCTTATTATACTCGGACACTGTCAGGAACAATAAATGGGCTACAAGAGAAATAAATGCGGCAAGGATCCAACAAAAAGGGAACTCGCTAATTATTTCAGGTGCAACAACAAGAATACAAGACGAGCTGCTAGCGAAAAGCGTCGTCGGAAGTTTCCCCGGGGAGAATCCAGATATCACATTATCGGAAATTCGTCGATGGGCTACGAACACTTGGAAGCGCAACCATGGCATCAACATTTACAACATAGGGAGAAATCAATTTCTCTTCGAGTTCCCCAACAAAACTAACGCAGATCACATTGTGAGAGGCAATTGGTTCTGGAATTCTCACAAAATCAATCTACAGTGGTGGTCACCGACTTCAAACTCCATAGACGAAAGGTTGGACCAGGTCTGGATTAGAATAGTAGGATTACCCCTCCAACTGTGGTCTCAAAAAGTTTTACGCGAGGTTGGTAACCTGTGTGGTGGGTGGATACAAACTGAAGAAGAAACAGAGTTGCGAAATCATATGAAGTGGGCAAGGATTAAGGTGAAAGGAGATGGCGACTCAGTCCCAAAATCAGTGGAGTTGGTCCATGAAGGATTGACTTTCAAAGTCCAAATTCGGGTTGAGCCACCGGCAAGGCAAGAGTGATTTCTGATGAATGCGAAGAAGTACTTTCAAAGACCCAGCAGTCTGAAGAAAAGACCGGATATAAAGGGAATAGAGGACAACTAGGGTTTGCAGAAGTGTCAGGGCACGTGGGTTCCTCTGATGACTCAGCTATTTTGAATTTGCCATCTATTCCAGCATGTGAACCTGCACGTAAGGCTGACTTTACTTTAATTGCCCCTCAAAAGAGAAGTAGGCCAGCAAACAAGAGGAGCAATAAATTAGGCCCAGACCTACTGGCCCAATGCATGACTGGTGGGCCTGTTAATGTAAATAATACTTTTGCTCCTTTAATTGATCCTTTTGCAGCTGAACTGGAGGCAAATAATATAACCTCTGCAACGATACTTGACATTGAAGGAGGGAAAGAAACAGAGCATAATACAAAATGAGCGAAGAAGTTGTTGCCCAGAAATCAAGTGATGAAGAAGAAGCATCAAATAAGACACTGGGGAATCGAGAAACTCCTTCATTTCTAGGGATCCCTGACATGCAAGAATTTATCCCACAAAGAAGTGAAGGAAATAACTTGAGCTTGACACTAATTGAGGAGGCAGTACCACTTAATCAACATAACACAGAGGAAGGAGCAGACTCAAACTTTGATATTCAATCTGGATTGTACATCATCAAATTTGCCAAGGAATTCGGTGTAGACATAAAGGGGTACAAAGAGGAAGCAACATTGCTTTTTATGAAGATTGATATCATGAGGCAAAGCAACTCCAACAAGGAAGAGACAATTATGAATTCGACTCCTGCAGTCAAAAGATCCAAAGAACTGAGGAGCCTGTGGAAGCAATTTCAGAAGTAATAGTACAAGAAGTAAGGGGGATACACAATACCAAGTGATCAATGACTATCAATATTGTGTCATGGAACGTGAGGGGCCTAAACCAGGCAAGTAAGAGGTGCACAATTAAGAACTTAATTCGCAATTGGAGAGCTGATGTTTATTGCTTTCAAGAGACCAAAATTGAAGGATATATGAAGAATATTGTGAATGATTTGTGGGCCAATAGATGGGAAAAATTCGTTCAGCTCGAAGCTAGTGGAACTAGAGGAGGCATATTAATTTTGTGGGATAGGAAAACATGGATAGGAGAAGTAGTGTGGGAGAGTATTCTATATCCTGTGAGTTCACCGGAAAGAATCAAGATTTTACTTGGTTTCTCTCAGGCATTTATGCACCTAACAATAAAGTAGAAAGAGAAGTGTGGTGGGAAATTGGAGCAGCTAGAGGACTTTTTACGGGCCCTTGGGTAAGTCTGTGGAGATTTCAACACAGTTAGATTTCCTTCTGAAAAGAAGAATTGCTCTAAAATCACAAGGGCAATGACTGATTTTTCTGACTGTATTGAGGATATGAGTTTGTTGGACTCTCATCTTGTAGGGGGCAGCTATACTTGGAGGAAAGGGGATAGACACGACATAGCAGCCAGGCTAGATAGATTTCTAGTATCTGATGAGTGGGACGAGGGGTCTAGAAACATCAAACAGTCAATCCTTCACAAGGTTACTTCTGATCACACATCTATAATGCTTTATAGTGGGAACTGGGAACCGGTAAGGTCGTATTTCAAATTCGAGAATTGGTGGTTGCATACAAAGGGTTTTTTTGGATAGAATCAAAGAATGGTGGAAATCACCATAGCCTTCAAGTTGAAAGCTCTAAAAGATAAATTAAGAGAGTGGAGTCAAACTATCCAAGGAAATCTAGCAATGCAGAAACAGAGTATCGTCAGCTTGTAGAACTAGAAGAAAAACAAGACTAAAGACCTCTTAGTGAAGAAGAGAGTCATGCGAAAGCTGGACTCCTAGTTGAGTTTGAAAACATAGCCAAGCATGAGAAGATAGCATGGAGACAAAGATCAAGGGTTAACGGGTTAAAATAGAGGGACAACACCAAGTTCTTCCACAGAACTGCTAACTCACACAGAAGATATAACAACATAGAGGAGCTAAATGTGGGTAGAGAAGCTATTAGAAATCCTAAAACTATAAAAAGGGAAATTGTCGACTTTTACCAGAAATTATATTTAGAGACTCTAGTGGTTGCAGGGAAGGCAATAGAATCTCCGAGGAAGATAATCTATTGCTGCAAGAAGACTTTAGCATCCAGTGGGAATGTGTGAAACTATGTGCTGGAGACAAAGCTCCTGGGCCGAATGGATACACCATGGCATTTTATGTTCACTGTTGGGAGGTAGTAAGTGAGGAGGTAGTTGCTGCAACTTAAAATTTCCATGAGAGATGTGTTTTTGAAAAAAGCTTCAACTCTACCTATGTGGCTTTGATCCCAAAAAAGATGAGTGCAAAGGAGTTAACGGATTTCAGGCCCATCAGCCTAATTGGTAGTGTGTATAAAATCATCTCTAAGTTGCTAACAGAAAGACTCAAAAAAGTGATGCACAAGTAGGTGGATACTCATTAGCTAGCCTTCATTAAAGTAAGACAGATAATGGATGCCATTCTTGTGGCAAATAAATGTGTGGACTCAAGAATGAGAAGTAATGTTCTGGACATCCTTGTAAGCTGGATATACAAAAAGCTTGTGATCATCTTAATTGGAATTTCCTACTGGAGACCCTATCAAAAAGGGGTTTTGGTGGCAGATGGTTAAGATGGGTGAAATTTTGTATTGCCACTGTGAAATTTTCTGTTTTAATTAATGGTTCTCCTACTGGATTTTTCTCTTCACGGAGAGGCTTAAGACAAGGAGACCCTCTGTCCCCTTTCATATTCATCATTGCGATGGAGGGACTGAATGATATGCTAAAAATCCTGGCTGAAAGGTTTCAAAGTGGCAAATCGATCGGGGATTGACATGGAGATCACTCACTTGCAGTATGTTGATGATACGCTGATTTTTTGTGATGCTAATAGAAGCAGCTTATGATGGTCCGGATCATTTTTGTTCACTTTGAGGCAATTTCAGGACTACGCATTGATTGGAATAAAAACTTCTTGTATCCCATTAATAAAGTGACTGGCCTATCTTCATTGGCTAAGACCCTCAGGGGTAGAATTGGTGAACTACCAACTATATACTTGGGTATGCCACTGGGAGCCAAAAGTAGGTCCATAGATATATGGAATGGGGTGCTGGAAAAATGTGAAAGAAGACTTATGAACTAGAAAGCCAATACCTCTCTTTGGGGGAAGACTAACACTTATTAACAGAGTTTTGGATTCCATGCCTACTTACATGATGTCTCTTTTCCCTATTCCTAATGGTGTTATTCAGAGACTCGATGCTCTAAGAAGGAACTTTCTCTGGGAAGGAAATAGGGAAACCAAAAAAATTCACTTGGTCAAGTGGAATGCTTTGATTGGAAGTAAACAGGCTAGGGGACTAAGGATAAGGAATTTGAAAATCCAAAACCAATGCCTTATGTTGAAATGGCTTTGGAGATTTGCATCCGGAGAGCAGGCTTTATGGAAGGAGATAATCAAGCTGAAGTATGAAATGGATGGTCACTAAACTACCAAATTGGTCACTAACACTTACGGAGTTAGCCTTTGGAGAGCTATCAGGAATCTATGGCCAAAACTAAGAGAAAATTGTAGTATAAAGACGGAAAATGGCATGAAGGTTTTCGTCTGGGACAAAATAGATGGTTGGAGCAAGACACTTTAAAAGATCTATTTTCTGATATTTACATCCTCAACCAGCAGCAAAATGCCACTGTCGCAGAGGTATGGTCAAGCAAGGGATGGGATTTGAGCTTCAGAAGACCATTAAATGATTGGGAGATTCAACGGTTAGTAGAGTTCTTTAGAATTCTGGAGCAATTCAAAGGAACAACCACTTCACACGATAGTTTTGTATGACAGAATCATAATCAATGCAGATTCAATACTCAGGAGGCCTACATGAAGTTCAATACTTTCAACAATCAAGTTGGTAGTTGGACTGAAAACTAATTTGGAAAGTAAAAATCCCCTTAAAAATTTCATGTTTTACTTGGTTATTGGCTAAACAGGCAGTGCTTACCAAGGAAAATCTAATGAAAAGAGGTTTCAATCTGAATCCAACATGTTTCCTATGCGAAGAAGAGGATGAAACAGTCACTCATCTCTTTCTACATTGTAGGATCACTAGTTATTTGTGGAAAATCTTCATCAACATGAAGGGACTGCAGTAGGTGATGCCAAAGAGGATAGTACAGACTCTGAAAATCTGGAGCAGCTATGCTAGTATCTCTAGTCATAAAGAAAGATGGAAAATCATACCTACATGCATTTGGTGGTCCGTGTGGAAAGAAAGAAATCTCAGATGCTTCCAGAACAAGTGCAACAACATACAGAAGATGAAGATGAATTGCATAGTTTTATTTCATTTTTGGTGTAAAAAGGAGTACATGGAAGATCTAGAATCAGTTATGGATGTTTTAGGCTCATTGTAAGTTTTTGCTATAGGGTTGAAGATCTTCCTGTTACTCTCTTACAATTGTAATTATGGAAACCTGTAACATGTGGCAGGTATGATTGTTTTGGAATAGAAAACTAAATGTTACCTTCTCAAAAAAAAATATAATGAAAAGACATCCACAAGAAACTGAAGATATTGGCATGCTTTTTCATCTAAGAGGATGCTACAATTGAATACCCAAACCAACAACATGTCCCACATAAAAGAAACAAGAAACAGAGATTACCATGAATAGAAGAGAATCAAAAGTGAGCAAATAAGACATGGAGAGACCACATTCTGATTAACTCTATATAGTCCCAACTGTAAAAGTTATATAATTACTCACCCCTCTGAGTATGGAGTTGAAATGCTGATTGTGCCTCCATCTATTGCCAGATCCTCGCGATGATTCAGAGCATCAACTATGTTGGAACTTTGATCAGACACGGGTCTAGGTTGAGGCTCTGAGAAGGCACTATTGTTTGGCATTGGCGTCGGCATACCAGACTGCAGAGGAATGGTTGTTGTCATTGATTTGTTAGCTAGTTCATTCTGTTGATCCATTGATTTAAATGACACGCCCCTGCTAGTATGAGATTCAATTGGATTCTGCTGATTTGGTTGCATTGTAGAAGTAACAGTTGCGAGATTCTCATCAAACCTTCCCAGGTATGTTGATTCTGGACCAGTACCATTCTTCAAGGCATGTGGCTGTACTGGTAAACTTTGCATGTGCCAATGACTGTTCCTCTTGACCATATAAAAAGAACTTTTAACTAATGAACAAAAACAGCCTTCTCATGACATATGCAGTCATAAAACTGGTACTAGTTGGAACAAGATGAGACACAAGTTTAGGAGTTAATACCATAGCCTAAGTTGCACCTAAGACTTTTCATTACCCAAGCCACATTTATCAGAAAAATCATTCCCAAACTGTACCCGTGTATGTGAACACTTCAGAGAACGGAAGAGAATGGAACAAGAGGGCACCTATTATAATCAATCTTACATGAGTAAAGACACAATACCAATAAATAATAAAGCCAAAACTAATCTTATTGAAGGCACAGTAAGAAATAAAAGTGAGAAGTGACAGAAACCCGACTATGGAAAGAGATGGCTTGGAAGGAACACAATTCATGGAGTTAAATCCCTTGATTTGTATTGCATTGCCGTAAATACTTAAGTATAGCTGCCAGAAGCAGGACTGGCAGTGGATGGAATATACGATTTAGAAGAAATTCTCAAGACTAGGAGACAAAGGGTGGCTCACATCCCGGGATGTGGCCTAGTGGTTCAAAGAAGTGGGTTGAGCACCATGAGGTCTCAAGTTCAATTCCCAACAAAGACAAACACTAGGTGATTTCTTCTCATCTGTCCTAACCTTGGTGGACAGAGTTACTTGGTACCTGTTGTTGGTGGGAGGTGGCAGGTATCCCGTGGATTTAGTCAAGGTGTGCGCAAGCTGGCCCGGACACCACGGTTATCAAAAAGAAAGACAAAGGGTGGCTCAATATTTTGAAGACACCAAAAACATCAGGGAGTTAACCAAGAACCAGACAAATTATGGTGGAAAGCAAAGAAGGTTGGCACTTGGCAGGTTCAGAGTAGGATGTTGTAATAAACTACTGACATGACAGATGGCTACGGAAAATGATATGGAAGACAAAGGCACCACAAAAAGTTGTGTACCAATAAAAGTTGCATGTTTCAGATTGATTTCTACAAAAGAAGCCTTTTTGACTTGAGATAGTTTGCAGATTACAAAGGGGAAAGGAGAACAGCACAATATTGGGAAGCACAGATTACGGAGAACCAGAGGAAGACACTATGAAAGTCCCAGTATGCATATTATGGACAGTGTAGTCAAAAGGAACTACAGGTGCTTTGAAGGAAAGAAACCTGCAGATTTTTGTTTGAAATACAGGTGTACTTTTGGTGTAGAATGAATGATGCATATGATTTTGACAGCATAGAGATGCTAGACTAGTAGACTTTATGCACATTTAACTGCAGCACCAAACCGCTGGTACAGTTTTTGAGTATCCACTTGGTGCTTTTTACTTCATTAAATTTACTTGCCTTACTAGAAAAAAACCCAATAATCAAATTCATATGAACAACAAATCCAAAACTGATCTTATTCAAGTGTAAATCCAGAAAATCAGGAGCAAGAGCAGTCATGCATACATTCACGGAAGTAGCAGTGGAAATGAAATATACACAAAACAAAAACAATGGAACCACAAAATGAAAGCATAGACATGGACTAATCATGGATCTACCGTTATACAAGTATAACGTGAAATACGTGCACATCAATGTTCATCTGCGGGAGGTGTTTAACGTGAAACACGTGCACATCAATGTTCATCTGAGGGAGGTGTTTTTATTTTTGTGCATGCACGCATGTGCGTGTGTGAAAGAAAGAGAGAGACAGACAGAGTATTAGGAAGAAATGTTAACTGATATGGACACCGGAGACAAGAGGCCACGGCTTGCAGTGTTGGTACAAGAAATGCAGCACTCTAACGAAAAAGATGCAACATAAGATGCATCTTTTATTTGTGCAGCAATATCGGTAGCCTATGCAATATTCAGTATGTTTGTGCTGTCTAGTATATTGGATTAGCTAGCAATATAAGCAGGACTTTCCACATTAGTCTTCACTTTGTAAGTAGATTATCACACAACTGCATCTTACCGTATAATAACCTGAAGCATAAGTGTTCTCTGTAAGAAGAGTCGATCTTTCTTACAGTTGAAAAATACAAAACGCAACCCAAATTTCACAATCGAAAACGTTTGATAAGAAAATTGATATGTCATGAAACTAGCTAGAGGAATTTACCCATGGCATAAGCTTTGTAGGCTCTGAGCTCCAAGGCTGATATGATCCTTCATACTTCTGTACCTTATCCTGTAAAAATTGTACGTACTGAATTACCTGCATACAAACATCAATTATCACCAACAGAATGAACAAATAAAACAAAAGGTAAACTGGTTTTCAACTAATAGAATGTACCTCCAACAAGAATGACGCAGTGTCTCGCTTTTGATTGGTATGGGGTATCAGATTTCTCAATGCCTGAAATCTAGATTACCCAAATAAACTTTAGAACAATACGGAATTTTCTCAGGCATTTTAGATAGATTTCACCACATAATCTTCAAATACCTAAGATCAATATAGTCATTCTATGCTTCATTTCCAAATCATATTGAATACGAGGAGAAACCCCATAATTTCAAGTCCCCTGCCCCAAAAAAAAGGAGGGAAAAAATGTGCAATTTAAAGACTTCAATAGACTAATTATGAGGCATGCTTTTCTTCAAATTTAAAAACTACTTCATTTTCATGAGTGACCGGATTTATGAAATTCACTTCTCCGGGAATAGAGTTAGTAATTAACATCAGCAACCAATTAGTGGCACTGTTGCAACAATTCCTGGAGGAATAGGAAAATTAATATCCTGTAAGTATTTTCTATGTAATAATGGAGCTCATCAGTTATCAGATTTCTCTGTAACATCTTTAGATGTTTTTTGTAAGACAGAATATTTGGAGTGTAAATTCAGTGTTCGTGAGACGGACGTAGTAGTGAAGCTTGATACCTAGGCCATTCCAAAGAGAGAGAGTTTCAAGTATCTTGGGTCTATGACAAAGAGAGATAGTTTCAAGTATCTTGGATCTATGATATAGGGAAATAGTGAGTTTGACAGGGATGTCACCCATTGTATTGGCGCAGGGTAGGTGAAATGGTGGCTCGCATCCGGAGTCTTGTGTGATAAGAAAGTCCCCTCCTCGATTTAAAGGCAAGTTCTATAGAGTGGCGGTTAAACCAGCAATATTGTATGGAGAAGAGTGTCGGCCAGTTAAAAACTCCCACATTCAAAAGATGAAGGTGGCAGAGATGACGATGTTGCGATGGATGTGTGGGTTTACCAGGATGGATAAGATCTGAAATGAGGTTATACGTGACAAAGTGGGAGTGATTTCGGTAGAAAACAAAATGCGTGAAGCAAAGTTAAGATGGTTCAGGCATGTCATAAGGGGGGACGCACGGATGTCCCAATGCGGAGGTGCGAGAGATAGGTTATGGATGGATTCAAGGCGAGGTAGAGGTAGATCGAAGAAATATAGGAGGGAGGTGCTTAGACATGACATGGAGCAATTACGGCTTACCGAGGACATGACTCTAGATAGGAAGATCGGGAGGACACGTATTAGGGTAAAACGTAAAAGGTTAGTAGGATAGGGGCTAGTAGTTGTAGAGTTTCACGGGTAGTATCTTGTTCTTGGAACTTTTGGGTGTTTGTGGTTTTGAGTAGATTGTTGGTAGTATTATTACATAATAATCTTGCTTCTGCTACTGTTGTTGTTTTCTTATTGTCCGCGGTTTTGTTACTATACCTAGTGTTTCTTGTTCTTATATTATGTCTTTTCCTACATTGTTTAGTCTCGAGCCGGGGGTCTATCGGAAACAGCCTCTCTACCTCTCTACCTCGTCTCTGAGGTAGTGGTATGGACTGTGTACATTCTACCCTCCCTAGACTCCACTATGTGGGAATGAATATACTGGGTATGTTGTTGTATTACTTTTGATTTTTACAGAGTTTTAAGTTCTAAGTTCTAAGAGGACTACCTATTGCCTCCTCTTCTGCAAATATAGGTATTACTATGGTGCTCTAAAACCATCTCGCTACATTACTTAAACCTTAGAACCTTCACACAAATATCACTGAAGTCTAAAGCACCTATTATCTTCTTTCATCCCTTTTTTGCTTTATTTTATTTATTTTATATTCTTCTTGATTTTTTGATCTATTTTGAAGCCTAAAGCTTTTCTCAACTCCTTTCAACCGTTGTATACAACTTATTGAAGACCCAAATATATTATTTCAATTGGAAAATTGTAGGATTGTGTGATAGGGAGACTAGAGATTTTTCTATCCTCCTATTTTGCAAAAATTGAAATTTAGGTTAGCTTTTCTAAACAATTGTCTGCAAATAATACATTTCACCTAAGTTGCATGGACTCGGGTGCAGGTATCCGAGACAGGTACGGATTCGAGAGTCAGATTCGTCAAAATTTAATTTTTAAGATTCGGGGGTGCGAATCCAATTATGGATACGGGTGCAGGGATTCGGCTAAAAAATTAAATATTATAAATATAGTTCTATATTTAAACAGTCATTTCAATTAACTTTTTCCGATGTGTCAAGGAAATTCTATTCCTAAAAAAATATTCGTTACTTTTTTCACTTTTAAGGTAATTTCTCTTAGTTACTTTTTAAATTAGGAATAGTATTTTTTTATATGGAAAAAAATAAATTCGTTTTAATTAGTAGTATTTGAAAAGTCAAACACTCACCAGATCTGCATAAATTAGGTTTACCTTTTTAATATAATTTATTTTTTAAAAAATATAATTATTAAAAAATAGGACCACCAATAGTGAGCATTCCGGCAAAATTCCGGCGACAACCATCAGATCTGAGCATTCTACTCTTTCTTCTCATCGAAATTCCAGTGATGATAACACTTCCGCCGGCGACAACCCTTTTGCCAGAAACAACCCACAATCACAGATCTGAGTTTTCTTTCTTCCCCATCGAAATTCCGGCGACGATAACCCTTCCGCCGGCAACAACAATCACAGTCGCCGATTTTCTCCCTTCGCCGGTTTCTCCCTTTTGATAACGGAGACAACTTTCTTCTTGATGTTGGTCAACGTCTCCGGATTCAATTGACCGAATCCGAGACGAATCTCGCGCCGGCGTCCGCACCGGTGTCACGTCGAGACGGGTTCGACGGCATAACCGCCGAGTCCGAGCAACATAGCATTTCACTTAAATTAGTCCTTTCATGCTTATTATAACTAGTTATCTCGGTTTTTTACTACGGTTTTAATAATTAACTCAGCTCCATTTTTATTGATCTGAGCAAGATATGACTGATCTTCTCTCTTTCACACACACTAAAAACACGCATTAGCCAGAAACCTTACTCAGATTTCATATGTCATTTCTGTACATGAAGTCTAACATCTTATTTGATGTACCCTATACAATTTGCAGACACACCCCAAAACACAGAGATCTCATCAGAATTGCATCCAGATGCTTCCCCAGTTCCACTATACGCAAGTTAACATATGGACTGAAGTTTGAACCCCAAACGTATCTTCACAGCCTACTTTACATGCTATGTTGCTTAGACTCTCCAAAAATGCACTACTTTTGGAGGATCTGACATGCACACGGCAACATTTTTGAAGAGTCCGAGCAACACAGGTTATATGTCGCGACTTTTGTTCTAACCAATCTAGTTTAATAAATTATTTGATACTCTTAAGATCTCAACATGTTTATCTTTTAAAGAAAGGCATTAAAAAAAAAAGTAAACCAATAAAAGGTCGAAAATTACGAAAGATTACGAATGTGTTGGGCATGATAGAGGTCATTTTCCATGGAAAATGTTCTTCATAGAAAATCTTATGTTTTCTGGTGTGTGATTGGTGGGTGAAGAATATTTCTGAAAAGTATATACTAAACATCAATAATAACTGTAGCAAATTAGAGATGTTCTGATGACATTTTTGAAGAGAAAAGATTAATAATAATGTTAGTTTTAGTTAACACAAGTAACATGAGTTTGAAAGTTAAAGAGACAATTTCCCTCCAATGGGAAATGGAAAAATTTTCTGGTAACCAAACACCACAAAATGACTTCCTAATGGAAAACATTTTTCTGCAAAATGACTTCAGTCATACCAAGCACCCCCATTGTATGATACTTGCAAATTATTTAGGGAAAAGGCATCATTTCCACCCCATACTATACAAGAAAAGTCTAAGTCACACCTAAATTATATAAGTGACCTATTACACACCTTAACTATATAAAAGTGATATTATTACCTCCCCGCGACCCCCATTCTAAGGCGCGTGTGTTACACTTATTTTAGGCGCGTTCAGCCTATTAAATAACAAAAGTAAACGGCTAAAAACATTAAGGGAAAAGGCATCGTTTCCACCCCAAACTATAGTCAAAAAGTCGAATCCACACCTAATCTATATAAGTGACCTATTACACACCTTAACTATAAAAAAATGATACTTTTTACTGACGTGGTGCTGACGTGGCAGCGCGTGTAAAACACTACACCACATGCAAGTGGTGGTAGCCTGACAGGGTGTAAATAGTTTTACTTTTTTATAGTTTAGGTGTGTAATAGGTCACTAGTATAGTTTAGGTGTGGCTTCGACTTTTCGGGTATAGTTTAGGGTGGAAACGATGCCTTTTCCCAATTATTTACAAGATTTATACTCCTAAATACATTGAAATGGGGTTTTCATTTCCTTTGCTTGAAAGTGCCATATAGGAATCATGCAGACTATGCAGCACAAACAATTATTGTAAAACAATAGACGACGTGGAAAAGGAGGACCTTTGGAAATCATAACAAACAAATAAACAGAAGAAAGAGACATTGCAGAAACACTAATCCACACAATAAATATGTGAATTCACAATATTAGGAGGATTGCAGATATACGGTCAGTTGAAATAAAGAGAGTGTGCTCTCCAGAACTGAATCATTTTAGCAAATTAGGACTGAGGGACAGCATTTCACAGTATTAGGAAGATTGCAGATATACGGTCAGTTGAAATAAAGAGAGTAGCGCTCTCCAGAACTGAATCATTTTAGCAAGTTAGGACTGTGGGACAGCATTTGAAGAAGAAGCATGTAGGTTCATTTGGAGATTCATACTTCAGAACTTCATATAAAACATTAACAACTAGCCTTTACAAACAAGTATATTTCGAACTACGAGAATATTCAGACATATAAAAGTGAACCGACCCATGAAGATGATGAAAGCATTCCGGTGACAGCTAAACAAAGGATAATATGTATGTGCAATCATTCCTCTAATCAATCTCCCGTTTATTCCTTTTGCTTTCCTACTTCCATCATAAAAGTGAATGAAAGCATTCCGGTGACAGCTAAACAAAGGATAATATGTATGTGCAATCATTCCTCTAATCAATCTCCCGTTTATTCCTTTTGGTTTCCTACTTCCACCATAACAAAACATTTTTAATCATTCCTTGATTGTAAGTTGGTGCAACTTTCTGGTTGGGCATCCACCAACAAAAGCCAAATCACATTTATCATTAGAAGTTCAACAACACAATGGCTGTCACACGGTCTAATTTCTCAAATTTATCACGAGCCAAAAGATTTACACTTAATTGTTCTTCTATTTCGAGTAAAATACCAGACTGCTGATCAATCTTTGAACTTAGGGCCTGAAGAAATTTTCTTACTCAAGCCTCCAAATACTTGTTTTACGATGATTTCTTTTTTCAAACTCAACCAACAACTCCTCTTGGCTGAAAGCAATTGACTTAATCAATCACTCTACACCTCAATCCTACAATCCCTGAATAGTTGTCTGTAATTAAATCCTCTATACTCATTCTGCTGCGTTCAGGCCCATTTCATTCCAAAAGAAAATTCTACACTAAAGACGGAAAAAAATAAGCTATTTAGTGCTGAAATCAAGCTTCCCAATGTCCAGCTAGTTACAACTTCTGTCAAATAGTCACTTCACATTTACACTGTTTCTGTCCATGTAACACAGCCATTATACACAGTTATTCCACTTAATCAACAAACTACAACCGCCAGTCTAAATGAAGACCTAGAAATCTCACAAACTGACCTTTTTCATGTACAAGTAGCAACAACATACTTACAGATGAGGAGGGCAGTGTGTACACAGACCTTACCTCTTCCTTAAAAAGGATGAGAGGCTGTTTCCGATAGACCCTCGGCTCCAATCAGATGAAAAAAATGAGAACAACCATAAGCAGTAAGAACAACATGAAAATACAATAATGAAGGCTAGGGAAACAACCAATAGTTCATGTGCAAGTAGAAAAAGCCAAAACTTCAATTAACCAAAAAGGAAAACAAAATTTCAGGAAAAACCTCTCATTGATCTTGCACCTCCGACGCTGCTCTGTCACTGAATGCTTGGTCCTTAATGCACTAGCCTTGTCATTATTCTTCCCAGCTGTTGCTTCCAATAATAATACAACCACAAAACAAAATTAAGGATTTTGTGTTTTACACTTCTAAATTCAATTTAACTTCTTTTTTCCAAAACCCCTCCCTAGGAACTCCCACCCTTTTTGCTCCAGTGGAGACTCAAACTCACAACATAGGATTGGAAGCGAGGGGTGCTTACCGTCCGAGCAACTCCCGCTTGTCAAAATCCAATTTAACTTATATCCTTAGCAAAAAAAATGCAATCTTTCAACTAGAAAAATAAAAGTTACAAACCTTTGGTATTGCTACTAGAAGGTGTGGCATCTTTCTTGATACAAGCATCATCTTCCTCCTCTTCTTCCTCTTCTTGATGACCCTTCATCCGTTTCATAGCGACTATCTGCACAAAATGATTAAAGAAAAAAACAAACAAACACAATCAGACTTTTTTGCAAACACAGCAGTGGCGGAGCAGTATTTTCACTAATGAATTTCAAAATCTGAAGAATTAAACAAACAACTAACCAAAGGGGTTTGACATTTGCTATATATATATATATATACAATAAGAAAAACTATGCATAAATAGTATAATTTTTAGCGGAAGCATAGATTAATTCATTTTGCATCCATTCGGCTCAATTCAGACTCAATTCATTCCAATTCAAAGATATACACCAAATATATATATATATATATATATATATATATATATATATATGAAATAAATAAATAAATAAATAAATAAATAAATAAATAAAGGTGTATATGGATTAGAGAAGAAATATTACAGCTTTTTCTTTTCTGGCAAAATTGTGTTGTTGGGAGAAATTGAGATTCGGGGGTAGCTGGCAATAGTAGTACTTACTGCTGCAGGTTCTTGATTGTGGTATTGATTAGTGAAAGTCGAAAATTAGCTTTTTGATGTGAATCCTTAAAAAAAAACACTGTTAATTATGGAATTATTATCATGGCTTTGCCTAAATTGTTTGTCATGGCACATGTGATTTATTTTAATTAAAATTAACAAATTAATTCACGTGAATCAAAGGGCAATTAGCGTGAAGTGACTCTTCTTTTGTCTTTTGTTCTTTTTTTCTACTAGGCGTTTGATCGTAAAATTTAAAATATTTAATGATTATTTATGAAATTTGTATAAAATTTTAATTTTAATTATAAATTATTTTTAAAAATTTTAATATTTTTTGAAAAGTGAAATTTTAAATTTTAAAATGTAAAACTTGACTCGTGAGTTAATATTTTATTTTTAAAAACTCTATTATTTTAATTTTATTTAAACAAAATTATTTATATTAAAAATAGTTAATTATTACTATGATTGATTTTTTATCAGTAAATCTTTATGTTCAACCAAAATATCAACTTCAAATCAGCCTTATTTTAAATCATGATTTAAAATAATGTTCAAACGAATCCTTAGTTAACCCCTTTTATTAATTAGCAATTAAATAAGAAAAAAAATACATTAAACTCACCCTAATATTCATAAGACCCTACATTATAAGTTTCATAATTAAACTCATTTGTGGATCAAGCGACATAGAGAGTGATATTATTCTCTTTGTGGCATGTTAAGCCAAAAATTAGTAGTCATATGGCATGTTTCTTTCTCTCTCCTTTTTTTTTTTAAAAAGAGAAAAAACATTTACCCCAAAACTAGTCGTCACAACTCACTTTAGCACTTAAACTTAATTTTCATTTATTATCCCCTTAACATCTTTAAAGTGAATTATTTTCACCCTTCAAAACTGAATACCACTCTCACGACGGAGAGTACGCTACACACACGCCACGTCATTACCAAATCAGTGCCATGTCATTTGCCACGTAAGAATTTTTTATTTTTTTTAATAATCCCACACACACTATATATATATATATATATATATATATATATATATATATATATATATATATATATTAAAAGAGTATATCTTTTATAAAAAAATATATTTTATATAAATAAAATAGACCCCCCCCCCCCTCCCTTCCTTCTTCTTCTTCACAACCCCCACCCCCTTCGTTCTTTCACAGCCCCCACCCCACCCCACCCCAATTCATTCTACTTCTTCATTAGACAGCAGCCCTCGTCCCCTCCCCTTCCTTCTCCTTCTTCTTCTTCTTCACATAAAAGCACCACTTTTTCTATTTCTTTCATCATTACCACAAGCTTTTTCAATGAATTTTTTTCTTCATCAAATGCAAAATTAACTTGAATTAGCTTAAGCAAATCCATCACTAAACTAAATACAAGTACATGATCACAAAAACACATCAATACACAAAATCTCAAATCCAAATTCTTTCACATTAACCAAAATCCAAAATTTCAAAACTTCTAAATTTTTAATTTCTTACTCAAAAATGTCTACAGAAATGGCATAAACAGTTCGAAATTCGAAAATGGCATAGATGATATTCGCATGACATGAAATTTCTTGGCCATGGTTGGAATTCTTGGCCAATTGCAATGAAATTGACCAATTGATTTTTAATTCAGCTAAATTTTAAATAAAATTGACTAAGATCCCAACCATGATTGTTTCTTGAATTAGCCTAAATTCCTAACCCTTTTATTCCTAATTAATCTACCCGATCCAAGACCAATACCAACCGACCCGCACCAACCCACTACCTTATACCTCATTTTCTTCACAAAAGACACCCGACGAATAACAACAACTTACAATGATATTAACAACAACATACAACAATATCCAAATCAACCCTAAGCCCCAAATTCTCTCGCCACTTCTATCTTTTTATTTTTTCTTTGATCTCATACTCTGTCATGTGATTATTACGAGATTTCGTACAAGGAAATTTTTGGGAATAATTTTCCCCCAAAATATCTATATCTATTTATGTCATGAATTTTAAATTTGAATTTGTACTAAAATAGTAAGAAATCATATCACAAAGCCCTTATCCCTTGACGAATTTCAGTATTTTCCCTAAAAGAAGCTCGAGAAACTTTAGAAAGTCAACACTTGCTCCTCTCTAATTAGATGACAGTACAAGTAAGGATGAAGGTAAGCTCATTTTCATCCATTTTTGCGAGACTCGATAATTGCTGTTGGATTTAGGATTCTTTTATAAATTTCACATCAAATGAAATTCAAAATTGAGCCCTAATCATTTTCTTTATATACTCCCATTATTTTCACTGATAAGGTTGAAGATTAAAGACATTATGCAAGAGCAAGAACCCAGAGTAAAGGATTTCTCTAAGGTTTGCAGTCTAAAATCCTTTTAAGACTCTTAGTAGCTTAGGATTTTAGCTCAGGAATCAAGTTTATTTTTCAGTGGTGGTAAAGAAATTCTGACAAACCTTGTAGTCTTGATTTGTTGTTCTGAAAAAGTTAAGTCTTTTGCTTACACCATTTTTTTCTTTTTGATTGCTTCCGTTTCATTTTCTTTTTCTCATTTTGGCTATGGTAGGTTTGGTTTTGTTTGATTTTGTTGTTATGGTAAGAATCTGAAATTTATTGATTTCATCTATACAAATTATTTTAAATAATTAAAGCTGCAACTTGTTTGTCACCTTATGTTCAGTCTGAACAAAATTTTAAAAAGTAGTAGGGTCTGTGTATGATTTTGATTTTGGTGTTTGAATGTTGTTGGGTATGTGATGTTATTCCTAAGTCAAGGACTTTGTACGGATACTCTTGGTCTATAAATTCAAGTGAAGAAGATACATGACCATCTCTATTTACCCCTCTTACTCAACCATTTTTTATTACACGTTTGAAATTTATTCTCTGAAAAACTATTTTATAGCTCTATTAAAATTGGACATGATCTGGTTATGGTATGAATTTTAATTAAGAAAAAATTTTCTTCTTAAGATATTGAAATCTAGAAATTATTTCTTTAAGACCATGTGTATTTCATTTGTGATTTGTCTTTTCTTTACTGATATATAAGGAACGTGAAACGTCTAGTGGTATGTTTCTACTATTGAATATGAAAGAAGTTTGTAAGTTTTGAGTATATGTTGTTTGTTGAGTTATAAGAGTTTTAATTTCAAAATTAGCTTTCTCTTGTCTGAAATCAGTAGATAAATAAGTTTTTGTTTGGTTATTCTGCTTTCACGATTAATGTCTCGAGTGTGATCTCGTTTGGTGTTTTGAAAGTGATTGCATTATTTTTATGTGTATTTGAGTTGATGATTTTCTTGGATAGTATTCTTTGTTCATGATTCCAAGCAAGATTGATCAAGAAAAATGAATTTGGCTTTGAAGGAATGCTCTCCAGTTCTTCCCTAAAGATTATAATGTGGGATGAAAATAAGCTCTCCTATAATTTGCCTTTTATTTCTCATTGATCAACACAATCATGAAGTTTTCTCCCCATACTCTCACTATTTGATTTCTATTTGTTCTTTAATAACTTTAAGATTCGCGATCTGTACCCAAAATAAGTTGCTATGATATGTTAACCTTAGATGAATTCATGTATCCATCTTCAACTTTTATCCCATTTTGTTGTGTTTTCACTGCTTGTTGTGTTATTCTATTTGCATGGTTTCATATGCGTCCTACCATCCCTCAATGCGAGTGGTGATCAACTTCATTGTCTTTTCGTTCTTAATACGTTTCAGGTCATAATTACTATATGACGATGAGTCTCTAAAGATGGATAATTTATGTGTTACTGTTGTTAAAATAAAATAGATTATTTGGCTATGATCTTTTGCTTGGTGAAAAAAATATTTTTTCATGCTTAATCTTACAATACTTAATGTCTATTCATTATTTATTCGTATTGAAATCAATATGGTTTGGATAGAAAGTCATTACTTTGAAAGAAATTGATTTGAGTTCTTAAATGAGTGTTTTTTTTCTTGATTGATGTTTTGAATGGGTTATTCACAAGGTTTAGTTTTAAGTTTTAGACTGTTTAACAACATAGTCAAAATCTAAGTAGCTTCCCACTTTCGCAAAATAATCCAATTGGCTAAGTTGTGGTTTGTATTATCTCACTTTTGACCCGCCAACATCAATTTTGAGTAATTTTCCTACTTTCAGTTCATGTCCAATATATGCAAGGAGCAGTATAGGTAAGTTGATTCTTGATTTTATCTAGTTTGTCAATTTTTTTATTACTGTTATTCATCTATGGTATTGATAAAAAAAAATTCACTTGAGGTCACTTTCCATAATTGACATTTGTTATTTTTCTCCCTCTTTATGAATTTGTCTTATCTTTATCTACAAAGTCTTCTTGCCATTTGATCAACTATGCCATTTATTTGTTTAGATATAATGGCCATTTATATTTCTTTCTTTCATGATTAACTATGGGTAATGCTTATGTTTTGTAACTAATTAATTTACTCTCATGATATAATGAAATCTAATTATTTTACTTTTTTACTTTTATCCATGTGACTCGGCAAAATTGAGTCCATCATGGACTCCGCCATCGTCACCTTGCATTACTGCTTATTGGGATAAACTCAAATCATTTAGAGTCAACCTTTTGATAAGATCCAAAATGGGTTCAAAATGCAAAGATTTGAAAGAGGATAAAATATATGGCCTATGTGATACACTTGAAAGCTAAAATACAAGGTCGGAGATAAGACGGAGCAGAATGAAAAAAGAGCTTAACCCAATTTTGATAGTCCAAAGTGGACATTCGTAAGGGTTTGGGCCTAAGGCCTAAATCCAACTTCTTCTCACTCTTTGGTTCATTTTATGTGTATAATTTAATAATTTATTTGTAAATACTAACTTTTTTTAAAATTATATTAGCTTAGTTGAGTTTTTCTGCTAGAGTTGCTATACTTTTTGTGAAATACATCTTTTTATAAAATCTTTGATAATAGAAATAATTTCCTCTTAAATAAGCATTATTCCCTTTCAATGTTAGTAAAATAACATCATTTTCAAATAGATCGGATAATCGCAAGTTAGGGGATACTCTTAGTATTCTAACATCCTTCCAAGAGTATTACTATGAACCACTTACTTGAATTTCTAAAACTTAGAGATATTTTTTTATTTTATATCTTCAAAGTTTTCACCAAGGTTTTCTTGATTTTCCTTTAAATTGATCAAGTGGCGACGCTATTTTTGATAAAATTTAGAATTTTTTTAAATTTTTCAAGTATAATTAAGTCAAAGCCATTTTTCTACAAAATAGAAATGACGACTATGCTAGGGATCTTGAGATTCTCTTTCAAAATTCATTGTTTATCTAGGTTGTAACCAAATATTTGAACTAACTTTATGTGACCAACTATTCAAATTTATAATATTTAACTACATATTTACTTATGTATTTACTTTTTCTCAAATTATAACTGTTGCATTCATGGCATATAGATTTCGTCAAATGGCAATAACTAGATTACATTAGGACCAGTGATTACGCATTTTTTGCAGTCGTTTCCTTGACTGAAAAATAAAAAATTCTCAAAATGATAAATAATTAGTCGGTTCAGAATCGTCCAACACTTGTTATCATTTCAGTTCGTGATAGTCTATTTAGGTCCCCAATTTGTTTTCAAAGAAGCTCATTCTAGTAAAACTAGGATAGAGTGAAGTCAAATCCTGATGATTAAGCATTAGCCAAGGACATCTTAATATCTTAGGAAATATCAAGTCTATTAGAATAATAACCAAATATATCAAAAGAATTCATAATCTGTTGATACCACATTCAACTATATATGTGCTATTTGAAAAGACATATATGTTGAAATCGGATCATTGTCTTGGGGTGAGACCTAACTATTTACTTGTTTAGTAGGATATCACGATTCTCGAGTTTCAGCATGGTGTCAAAGAAGCCAATACTCTCTTGGAAAGATCACGAAGAAATATAAGAAAAGAACAATGAGAGAAAGGTCATTTTTAGGAGCACATTGATTCTTTCTCCTATGTGGGCTCATTTCTTATTTATCTATCATTTTTCCAAAATACCCTTGCGTGGGTTTGCCTTGTTTTCCCTTACACGAGAGTTTTTTATGTTTTATCCCATTTTATATAAGTTGTAGCCCTTATCGGTTAGTTTTGTATCCGTTTTGAATTATTTTTTTGGTTATATATATATATATGCCTATCTTGGGGAAATGGAATGGTTGTGATCCCTTTCCTTCATACTTCATATAAATTAAAACAACACATATGTCTTTTCAATCATTAGACCCACCTATGGCTCAAAACGTACCTGTCATGACTAGATTTATGAGTCATGATGTTTCCTACTAATTCTCGCCAGTAGGTAAGTCAAACTATAACCTGGTGTTAACACAATGGGTTAATTCGGTAGGAAATGCCCAACATAGGCGAATTTCAAGAACACAATTATATATAAGCAAAGGGTTCTAGATAAATAAAACTATCAATACAAGAAACTATCCTACGACCTAGTAGAGCTAGTGAAAGGGCGTCTAATAATAATACAACTCAAATATTTAGAACGGTTAATAACATCTGCCTTGATATCAAAAGACTGGATATAAAAGATAGTGGGAAAATGGGCAACTCAAACTCTAAGTGCTCACCCTATCTCTAAAAATATCAACACAACACAATCAACGATTAACGATCAATAGCGATAGCTAGTACTCGGATCTTCACTAAAAAGTTACAAAAGTGTAGTATGAGTACCAGAACAACGGGTACTTAGTAGGCATCATCAACTAACTGAGATAAATCATGGTATAAGTATGATAAAATGCAAGATAACATAACTAAGTCAGGTACAAAAACAAACCTGAATTATCTCCAATACTGATGTATATAATAAGTAATTTAATCAGAATAAGAGTATAACCTAAGGCATCGACACATGCCAATATCGCCGTGCATAATAAGTAAATAAATTGGAATAATAAAGCATCACAGGGCATCACACAGTAATCACAAACTACAAAATTGGCTCACATACGTCAATTGGTGCGGAAAGTAAATAACTCATCACAGACTCCCATATGCCTGGAGCATACACTCAAAGATAGAATAAAACAACCATTCATCGCTTACAAATAACCAACTCATTATTTAACCATTATCCCACAATTTATCATCAATCGGTCATTTACTAACATTTGACAAAGTACCTACATTCCACAATTTTACCAACATATAGCAATCTCATCATCATTATTCACTAGTAGCTATTTATTAGCTAACCATCTCTCATTAACTACTTCATTTAATTACTACTAATTATTTAGCAACTATTCACCACATATCCGCTAATCATCATTCATTAGATAACCATTATTTATTATCTAACATCATTTATCATCTAAGAATTGGTTACCAATTAATCCTCGATTATCAACTAATCATTATTTTACCATCTTCTAATTACTTGCCACTTTCGGGCCATATCCGATCTCGCTAATATCAATTTCATACTCAACTACATATAAGTGTATATATATATATATAATATCCATACATAGGGCATATCTTGACTCAAACAAATAGATGTACACATAGGCACACTAATATAATCATCCTCCGGCCTTGCCGGGTATCAATGCATCATCATAAATGTCCTCCGGCCTTATCGGGTATCAGTATATTATCATAATCATCCCCCAGCCTTGTTGGGTATCAATATATCATTATAATCATCCCCCGACCTTGGCGGATATCAATATGTCATTATAGTCATCCTTCGTTTTTGGCAGGTATCGATATGTCATCATATATAATCATAATATTCAGACTCAACCCGGTAGCCACATTATCATAGTTAGTGGAAAAACTAATATCATAAGTGATCATATAATCAAGCATCATGATTTCAAGCATAATTAATAGAACAACTTTCCATTTAATCAATAAGCATGACTTCTAACATAATTCATGACACAATTGTTAATATCATCAATGAAAATATTTTTTAGCATGATTACTAGCATAATTTCTTAGCATGATCATAATCAATATCATGAACAATGGCTTACCTATAATATATTCAATGGCTTATCATTAACATGAAAGATAACTTATATATGGCATAACCAATAGCTTGTCATAACAAGATTCATATCACATCAAAGCATAAATGACAATCTAACCCATTAGTCTATGAATATTACTTCTAATGTCATCATCACCATAACTATTAAGTGCCAAGGTTCCTCAATATTACCTCAAAAGGTATACTCTAGGTATTCAACAAACGTATAGTGCTTTCAAGAGAGCTAATCATTAATCTTGACTTAAGGCGGGTAAAAGAGCCCATTTCTGAATCTTCAAGATATACTCTAAGTCAAATTCTACCGTGGACTAGTCTAAGGTATTTAAATCCACTCTTAGATGTATAGAAAGCCACAATTAGCTCTAAGGTAGAGATTCTTCTCAAGCACTTTAACTAAGTCAAATGGAAACTAAGGCAACCTTCAATAGTATAAGCAACTAAGGCCAACTTACTCTAAGCATGAGTAGCTAGAGCATTTTACTATCTTCAGCAATCTAAGGCATTCTCATGCTAAATATGAGTAATGAAGTCTAATTCACCTAAGGCATAAGGAAACAAGTCAAGTGTTTCAAATTTGCCTAAATGGTCCAACTAACCCAAGTCTTGCATTTCAACAATACAATTCCTAAAACCAATCCCAAATCTAACACAATATTAAGAATACTATGAGATAGCTCAATCTAACAAGGAATAAACCTAGCCTACCTCGATACAGAAGAAAGCTCAATGAACTACTAAACCACCACTTTTTTCTTTTGAGAAGCCTCCTCAAGGTGCCAAGCTATCATAACACATTCTACTCATCAATGTGATTGTAATGATACCTATATTGCACTATTGTGCTTCGAGTCCAAAAATCACATCAAAACCCTATGTGAGTCTCACTTATGAAAATTGGTTTTTGAAATCAAACCAACACATCAAGATCAAGGAATTATTACCTATTAATGGGTGAAAACCAAGCTAAATTAGGACTAAAATTAAGCCCTAAAGATTTTGGGGTTTTGAGCAAGAAATCATGAAATTTCACCAAGAAAAGAGTGAATTCTTACCTTAAATTGGAAGATAATCACAAAAATAAATATTAATTAAGCTCCTATGTCACCCACAAGTCTCAATTCTGAGCTATCATGTTATTTAGGATTTATGCTCTCAACAAAGGGGGTAAGAAATGGCTAAAACCATGGCATTAAGGTCTATTTATACCCATACCAGGTACTCGAGTCCCGTTATCGCGGACCTAGACCAGAAATCGCACCATTGTTGGTGACTTCACAAGGTGTTGCAATCGCAACACCTCTTCCCACAGTCGCATAATTTTCTCTACCAAGTGTACCACAATCGCAACCCTTGTCTTGCGATTGCAGCTGCACTAGATGACAACTGATCTGCCAAGCCCTCGAGATTCACCCAAAATCCCATATACGTATATAAAATATGTAAACATACCAAATTTGATATTGCGAACATGATGGTGCACTCGAATTTTTCATCTGAGGTCATTTCGACCAGATGTGGGTCGTCCCACACCCATATTTCATTTTCTTAACTTTTCAACCAATAAGTCAAAATGAGCTCTGGTGCCTCAGGACCCAAACTAAAGGTCTACCTAGCCTAATAGACATTCTAAAGTTGATGGCACAATTAGAATTTGTATACAAAATTGTTTTACTAAAGTTTTTGCTCGATGGCCATTTGAAACCAGTGAAGACTTCTAAATAGGGAATTGACTCTAAAAACCAACAAGTTATAAATGACTTGGCTAAGCTATAGAAAATCTCTAATAGTGAAAATAAGCGAAAATATGGAAAATGACCTGAAGGGTCATTATAGTACCCAAATAGGATGCACACTTTATTATGCTTGTGTGATTTAACTATCTTATGTATCTATATGTGCTATGTTGTTTGAATCAAAGGCGAATTGATCCACTCCTATTTTTCTAGTTACTTATTAAGTAGAAACATATACCCACCATACAAAAGTTCGATAAAAAAACTCTAAGTCATTTAGAAAAGTCTGCAACCATTCTTAAAATTTCTAAGAGTTATTTCTATAATTTCAGGAAGGTTGACTATAAACTCAGAAAAAGCCATCGTAGGAAGGACTAGAGAAATTGATAGGAGAATTACTCATGTCTAAAGGTGATTATTGTACCTAGATCAAATGGATAAGATGCTGAAGGTGGTAAACAAGAAAGTGGTTAAGAAGATTGATGTGACCAAAAGAAAGATTGCTAAAATCAATCTATCGATTATACAAAAAAAGGAAGTTGCCATGGCAAAGAGTAGGGAATTAGAGGACCAAACCACCCTAACCAAGGGAAAAATCATTATATTAGACCAAATATTGGAAAAAAGAAAGGAAATGCCAATAAGGGACCTTATAGAGAAATCAAACAACCATCCATGGAATTTGAAGAAGCTGTTGAGATGATTGGAAAGGTGATAGGAGAAAATAAAGGGAAAAAACCAAAAAAAGGTAGCCTCGTGCAAGAAGAAATACTAGTGACCCTCGGAGAACTCATGAGTGAAATGAAAGAATGGTTAGAAGACACAGACAAGACATTCTTGCTTTCAAGATTCAAGTAAGAATATGAACAAATCACACTCAAAGCAAATTCAAGGATCTACTTAAAAGAACCAAAAATTGTGAAAGTCTTAGAGTTTTACCAACTGTTGTAGGCTATGGGAACTTTGTGTCTGATTAAGATCAAAGACCGCAATATGACCCCATGAATAAATATAAGAGATATGCATACCATTTACTATAGGAAGGCCATACCATATGTGGACATCGTGTGTTAAAGGACAAAATATATGACTTAATCAATAGTGGAAAAATTTCTCACTTGTATGGACCACACGCCATGATGACATATGATAAGGTTGAACCAGAAGTGCCTATTGATAGAAGTCTCACAATTTAATATTTGGACTTGATGGATTTTAATTATAACTATGAGAACATTTACTCTAAGTTGGTCCAAGCAAAAATTCTCCATCCAATCAAGAGAAAGGAAAAGAAAAGAGTTTGTAGAATAAGGAAAGAGTGATAACATTTGTAATTATCATAATGGAACCAAAGGACATGCCATTGAGAAGTTTCGTGCTTTTTTCTTTAATTTGGAGCACTTGATAAGAATTTAAAAGATCCACTTAAGATTATATGGAACCATCCATGAAGTAGAAGAAAGATAGAAAGAGCAAAAAAACTTTTCAGTATTCAGAATTAAGCTTTAAAAGTAGCAAGTTTTGTTGTTTTTATGTATTTATGCTTTCCCCAATATAATGAACATGAATGAATGAAATGAAATAACTTTGTCTATGCTATATACGAACTACATAGAGCCCGATTTCTCCTTCATGATTTACTTAGGAAATTATTCGACATGACTTCTATCTTCAAGAACTTTATTATCCCCTACCTCGTTGAAAGAAAACATAAGGGTAGAAAAAAAAGGGTCTAACCTTCTTGATAAAATCCGCTTATCCAAATTAGTGAGCAAAATCCTGTTCAGTAGAATTCTCTAATCATTATTACCATGAAACACCCTGGGTTTTGGCCCTTAAAAATTTCCTGCGCTTTGAGCTCACTACCCTTGTAATAACTCACCATAAGAGTAGTATGTGTGGGTACGAGTTTATTGACCAAACTCATAAGATGTCCAGTGAATGGTGGTTAGGTTTCTGTTATGGTTACAACTTGGTGGGTATATGTCGTATGGTTTGGTGACGGGTTGTTGGGTTAAACCTTTACTTAAATTGGAACTTAGTAACTTGACTTGGCTCTGAGTACTAGTGGCTCACAAAGAGCTGTAAGTATAGGATACGAGTGGTATAGTCAAATCATATATTATCCAGTTTAATCCCTTTGGATTCTGTCTTGGGTACGATTGGACCTTACGAGTCGTATGGTCTAGTCATGAGTTGATGTAATAGAGTCGTATGGTGGACAGTGTGTGGGTGTCCAACTTTCTATTCTGGTTACGACTGGATGGTACTAGTTGTATGTTGTGGTGATGAGTTGGAGAGTTAACTCGTACCCACCTGCAGAGATTTTACAATTTTAAGTTGGGGTATTCTGGATATTTTCTCTTTTAACTCTTTTTGACCCCACGACATAAAACACCTTTTGGGACTTCATTAACCTATTATTCTAAATCAAACACTTTTAAAAAATCTCTTAAAATCTCTCTCAAGCCTTGGTTCAAGAAAGGCTAGGGTCTCTTTAAGTCAATAAATTAAGGGCTTTCAAGAGTGAATCTCTCCATCTTCCTTGTTGTCTAAGGCATGTTACTCCTCTCTCATTGTTAGTTCAACTAAAAGTATGTTTTAATGAATGAGTTTCATAGTATTCTTGTGGTATTATTTTGGTTTTGAAATAAATGTTGGGGTTTTTGGTTGTTCTTAGTTGGACAATGCTTTCCCATGTTTTACTTATGGTTTTTCATGTTATAATTATTATTTGAACATGTGGTTGCATGGAATGGTCAACTGATACTTGGTTTTGTTTTTGAAAACTATATGCCTTCAACATGCTTGTTAAAATGCCAATGAGAATGATTTTGTGACATAGTTTGACTATTCTTTAAACCTTTACATTGAATAATATGGTAATGGAACGTAAATTGGGTTAGTTGATTTTAAATGGATTGGAAAGGCCTTGGTGGCCATTGTATTGGTTTAGTTGGAAACTTTGGAATCAAATTAGATAATGGCTTTGGTGTGGCATGAATGGATAGAATTGTAAGCTCTAATTTTTTTATGATAATATCAATGGTAGACACCTAAATAAAAATACTCCTTGGTAAATGGTTGGTTATGTATGAATAGTTTTTATATGGGCTTAAAGGGGTTCGTGTTAGCTGGTGGTCCTAGGGGGACCAAAACTGAAAACTCATATTTGCCGATGTGAGGTTTGGTCTTGGTGACAGTGTTCATGATGTCACACTTATATTTTGGGAGATATACTAGTCATCTTAGGTTTTTCTTCGGTTCATGCGCTAACACGCACCAGGACCCTTTCAGTAGGAGGAGCTGAACCCATATAGCCCATGAGTGGATTTAGGATGGCAGAGCTAACACAACCTAGGTAAAGGTTTTAAATGCATGCTAAACCCAATTCCCTTTCCTGGCATGATATATATATATATGTATGTATGTGATTGCATATGGTTATGTACCTTGGTTTTGAATAATGACATTATTTTATTTTTATTCCTGAGTACATACTAGTTTTCATTCCGCTAAAATTGCCTTCGGGCGTTGTATCCCCATGCTACGTAGGAATCAATCATACTACTCCACTGGCTCAGTGACTTGGATTTGGGGATAGCTTTGAGTCAGAATGAAGTGGTGAGCTTCCATATTCCGAAAGGCTCTATTTCATGCTATGGACTTCTTTTATTTTTGTTATTTCTTTGATTTGGTTTTAGTTATGGTCGGGGGCATGTCCCGATCGAATGTTATTAATTCTGGATAGAGGCTTTTTCAGAATACTATAGGCATGGGTAGTGTTGGTATTGGTGTCAGCCTTGGTATTAGTATTGGCATTGGGGTTGACACCAGTTGGATGTTTGGTTGGATATTTGGTTGGTTATGGTTATGAAATTTATTAAATGTCTGATTGAGGCTTTATCTTGTTATTTGTTTGGAATTCATCTGACATAGGGTATAGGTTGATTATGGTTAGGTATTGGGGATGGTCTCTAGTCCTGGTCGGACTTAAGATGCCCGGCATGACTAGGCCCTGGTTTGGGTCATGTCAAATTAGTATTAGAGCCCAAGGTTCATGGTCAGTTGGGAGTCCGATAATGCCGTATTGAGTAGAGTCTCTTTTAAGGGTGTATAGCGTGCCATACTTATAAGGGAGAGGCTACGAGGCATTTAGGAGTGTTTCTCTTTCTTGTATTTTGTTTCCGAATGGTAGAATCTAAGGTCCTGAATTCTCCTCTAATTCCTGTTTTTTCACTTTTCAGATCATGCCTCCTTGATGACCTGAAGCTCACGGAAACTCCTCTATCCTACCTGTGGATAATGTTAATGGGACCCATTCTACTTATAGAGTCCAGACTCGGTCTAGGTATCCAGTGATAGCACTTAACTCACTCCCATAATTGAGGGTGAGACGGTCGTTGTCAAGTAACCCAATGTAAATTGGGGTCGAATCTCGAGGAGTGAATGCTATAGACTTTAGACCTATGGGTATTCCAATTACTATAAGGTCATCCAAAATGCTAAAAAAAGACATGTATAATTAAATGGGGGATTTGTTTGGGAACCTTTTCTACTACTACCTTTAGCAAGAAATCAGTAAACGATATCTTTGATTAGAATTCAAGGTTTGGAAGAATTTTGGGATCATGTTTCCTTAGAGTGAAACATGTGGGATCGTGTTGGTTTAGTATGGAATTTAGTTGTTAATTAATGGATAGGCTAAGTCGAAGGTCGTTGAGGTCAATCTTTCAATAAAACCCCAATGATTTCACTCGTTGGCTTTTTCGAGCACCTAACAAGTGTGGAGTTTATATAACCACCCAAAACCTCAACAAAGCATCCCTATTTCTAGGATGATGCTCTTGACATGAATTACCATCTCTAAACACTTATTTCTAAGATTTCAAAGGGTAGTAACCCATAGGGTTAGTTGTTCACCATTGCCTTGTTCCCCGATAACCCTCTTTTGATGATGTTATGGGTTACCTAGTATTCACCTAAGTTCCTCTTTCGAGGATGAAAACGGGTTTTTAGAGCTTGGAGCTTTCACCCATCAAACCCATTTGGGAATTTGGAGTTTTCACCCATAAAATCCCAACCCATAAGCTCAAGCAATGGTAAAATCACTACTCAACAACTAAAATCCATCCAAACACAACAATACCCATACACAATCACACACTAATTCAACATAATCCTAAGACTAAATCATTTAGCTACTCATGAAGAAATTAAAGAGAAATATACCATATAGGTCATTCAAAGCATCTATTCTTCAACAAAAAACTAAGAAATTTGAGTCTCCAAAGTTGATTACACACTAGCCCAAGATTAGGGTTTCAAGTCTTGAATTCCAAGATAATCTTATGAGCTAAGATTTTCTAAAGATAAAGGGTTTTTTGCTTAAATATGGCTTGGGATACATCTAAGTGCTTTTATAGATCTGACCCTGGTCACATTCCTACTTAACCGTGATCGCGCATGGCTCCCTGCGACCGCGACCATACAACCACAGTTTTGTGCTGCGACTGCATTATTTTGACCGTCTTGACTGACCGCAACTATGGATAGAGGAACGCGGTTTCGATAATCGATGCTGATGTATTCTAGGTCTTCAACCGCAATCTTCTTATTTCCCTTTTTATCATTTTCAACTCCTATCCATATCTTTTGGTCTCCTTAACTTTATTCCTGCAAAAAGTGGTTATTAGTGCATCTATCCATATATTTTGTCTCATTTATTCAAAACAAGGAAATGTGCACGAATAATAAGTACGAATGAATGGTAAACTCACCACTCATCAACATCCCCAACTTAAGACCTTGCTTGTCCTCAAGCAACTCTACCTCTTACTATGAGATAATTTCATATGTATGCCCTCATTCTATAACCCAATGATCATAATGACTCAAACTAGATTGCTATCACAAAAACATTTTTACACATGGGCAAATAGGATTTTAACTACTCTCCTCATCATAAAATAGAATAGTGAAGAATGCAATAGACTTTGAGGATCAACCATGTAACAACTATTAATGCTTTAGAAATGACTCACATGTTGACTTCAAATATGCAATACTTCTGATTATCTCATTGTGCGGTAGATGACAAAATTACCCACCTCAACTAGTTCACATGCCTCCTCACAAGAAAGGAGAAATCACACACCTAGCTACCAGTCCTGCAACAATTAATTTTAAGTGCAATCACTCACTCTCTCAAGAAATTCTCCATGTTAGCAAGTACCATGCCATAGTCTTGCCCCAATTTCAGTCACCACTACAATGACTACACTTGGTTGGGAATCACAAAGGGCTTGTTGAGCTTGTAATGCAGGTTTAGGGTAGGGTAGGAGATCAACTTAGGAGCACAAGGCTACACCCTCCTTCAACTTCTATATTGTACTCTTTTCAAGCTTCACTTATTGCCACTTCTTTTTACTTTACTATTTTTCATACCTTTGTTTTTTCTTGGTTTTACCACTTTCCGTTTTTTCTCTTCTTCCATAATTTTTGCATGTAGATAAAGCCTTTCTTTCCTTTATGGGATCTTTTCTTTATTCAAATCCAAAAATCTTTACTTTCTCAAGATTTTAGGAACCTTCTTAAGACTTCGTGGTCCAACTATACTTCTTTCTCTTTCCACCACCCCCAACTTAGGATTTTAGCCTCAGTTTGTATTCTCAAGCTCAAAGAGGATAGGGTTTAAGGGCAGATGAATAGAAGGGTCACGACTTGTCATGCGGTTTCCAAAGAAAAGTCCAAAGTCTCGAAAAAGGTGACTAAGGGTAACTCTTATGTATTGGTAGGATCTTTAGGCTAAAGTGGACGTCGAAAATCACAAGATGACCTATGATCATTTTACCAACCAAGCACAGTCAAACATTAGCTTTGAAAGACTAAGGGGGAAAGTTCTAGATAGTACAAGTACACATAAGATGGAGACAATTAACTTCACACATATGGCATGCGAATATCGTCAAGGGGATTCAGTTGTTCTACCCGCTCAAGACAAAGATGGAGTATTCATTATTTTGCCGAAGTCAACTTTCGGAGTCATAGGAAGAGGAAAAAATTTCATCACAAAGTTGCTCACGCCCATGCCTTCGAATATTTCAAAATTTTTGGACAGAGGGGGTTGTTTACTTTTTCATATGCACCACATATAATTTACTAATCATGGAAACCATCCAAGTTATCCTCTCACATTGGAGTTCATAGTATGGGCGACCCACCATATAGTTACTCAGACTTCGCCAATGGACACTACTAGAAAATACCCCTATCACAATAATTTTTTTTACAACGGTTGGACAAGCGTTGCGATAGAGGGCCTATTGTAACAGTTACAACCATTGCCAAAATAAATTATTCTAGTAGACCTATTTAGTGGTATAAGTGTTACGGTTGTTGCATAACCGTTGTACTAGACTACCCTATAGGAATGGTTGACAAAATCATTGCCATAGAGTTAGCTATGACAACACTTCATTTTGGAAAAAAGAAATATTGCATCAGTTTTATCTTATATAATATTTATATCCACAAGTGCAAAAAGGAAAAAGTATTTCTAACTTCACATTGCTTAACCCTTCTCTCTACAGCAAAAAACATCGGTATGAGTAAATTGAGCTTTATTTCTCCATTTATGTAAGAATCAAATATACCTTCAGCCAATAATTTCTCTATTTATGTAAGAATCTCCATTTATGTACGCACCAGAATGTCAAATCGACCACACACCAGTACTGCAAAAAGCAATTTCTAAGCTTCTCCGACCACCACTTCAATTTTCTATCAAATTTGGGGCTTTCTGCTAATTTGATGATTTTAAGGTTAGTTTATTTTTCTAATTGATGATTTTGACCTAATTTTTTTAGTTTCTAATTTGGGATTTTCTTCTCCTTCACTTTGACGGGTTTAAATTTTGACATGCACAGTATAAATGCTTAGTATTACTCCGTTGTTTCCAAAATAGTTGTTTGTTAATGTTTTGATTTTTGTTTATTTGTTAATGTTTAATGTTTCACATACCATTTAGTGAGGATGAAGTGTGGAAATTAGACTTCTTCTTTTGTTAGATAGGTGACAGAGACCTGTATAACAAATGCGAGATAAAATTACGCCCTAACACCATATGTCTAATATCTTCCTGTAGTTAGGGAATTGGCAATTTAGTTATTAAATGTTCAGCAATATCAATTTTTCCATTTTATAGACCATTCAGTTTGGACATATTAGTAACAATGGAATTTAGATATAAATGTTGAAAATTTTTAGACTTTAAGAGAAAATGCACCAAAGGAAAATGATGCCTGCTTCTTTGCTACACGGGCAACATATATAGCAAGATTTTGTCCATCTTCTAAGAGAATAATGTAATGCCCCGAGTCTATACCCCGTACGCTACACGGTGCTCATAATCCTAAAGGACCACAAGCTAACCCATGACTGGTACCTGCTGCAATATCTGAATAATAATGTTGTAAATATGCGAAAATTAAGTTGAAACTTGCCATAAGGTTCAATACTGAAATAAAATAGAATACGGTATCACAATACCGAAACTAAAATAACGGTCTAAAAATACTCTAGTCTAGAAAGCCTCTAAACTATCTGAAATAGGGAGTTGATTAGATAAGTCCCTAACTAACTCTGAACTACTAAAATAACTGAAATGTTGAAGTAATAATCATGTCCTCAAACTATGAGGACTTACCACTAACATTGACTGCTGAAAATCTATAACTGTTAGGGATAATCGGGAGCCCGTGCGTTTGAACCTATGATATAAAAAATCATAGCATAAAAAAAAGGTATGCGTCAGTACTTTGAATGTACTGGTATGCAAAGTGAGGTAGGCAGAAATGTATGGGTTCATATGCATGAACAATACTGACTGAATAACATAAAATGTAACTGAATGAGAGTACATGCATGAATACATAAACTGTAATTGAGATTGTGAAACACTGGATACTGAGTCTGAATACTGATTAACTGATATCTGAGTCTACTAATACTGAATTACTGATAACTGAGTGACTGTATCTGACAGTCCTAAATATAGAACTATATTGAGTTCTGTTCTAAGCTGAGTGATTGTATCTGACAGTCCTGAATATGTAGAACTGGACTGAGTTCTATACTGAGATTGGAACTGAGATTGAGACCGTGAGAGGTAATCATCTAACTGACATGCCCCTCTTTGAACTTATTGGGGTCCAACTGGTAGCTCCAGTTGGAAGGGTGTCTATACCATGCCACGAGTAAAGACAAGCTGAGTCACCCTCATCTGGCTGGTGCTCTGAATGAGAATGGTGGTACCCTCAACTAGCAGTTAGATCACCTCATCAACCCTCAACTGGCAGGTTGATGTCACAACCTACGCTGTCTATGTAGTTATGGAACACAAGGACTGCTTCTAAGGATCACACCCTCTACTGGCAAGTGAGTCCCCATCATTGGGTTCACTCGGTGCTGAATCCTAATCCCAACTGAATAGACCTTGGACTGATTTCTAAACTATTCTAAGCTGGATTGAACTGTTACTGATCATAATGTTTAACTGAACTGAACTGAGTTCACTGAGTTCCGTGGACTGACCGAATACTACTGAATTCTGTTAACTGACTGAGCACTACTGAGTTTCCATGAGTTCTTTAACTGACTAATTTCTACTGATCGTAACATGGCTGAATACTATTCTGTAACTGATACCGACTCTAGGCATACAACTAAATTATCGGGTATTAAATACCCCCAGGACTCAATAGAATGAAAAACAAATCACTACATGACTTTAGTGTCAGAATGGTACTAGCTTACTAACAATACATTCACTTAGGCATTTATGTCAAACACTTGATATACATTGGGCATGTGCAAGATTAAATTCACATAATAGCATGTTATGCTTGGTCTAGTCAATTCACATAGACATTTTGACGAATACTTGAGAAGTATGGGTATTTCACATATCAATACACATGTAGTACTATCATGAATTCTACATTCAACTTTCAACTCAAAAGTTTAACATGAAGTTCACAAAGTTCAATTCACAATTAGCTCGTTTGCATGAAACTTAGGACAAATCATGGAGTTAGATAACCGTTAACATCATAATTATGAATGCATTCAGGATCCAACAAAAAATCCATGAAATCAATTAACTTAAATTTTAAAAGAGGTTCTTGAACTCCAAGGGTGGAAGGATACCCTAGGATGAACACTTCACATACCTTAGTGCTTGAATTCTGAAAGATTGGTAGTGGTTTCTTGAGTTCTTAATTTGAAATTGATTCCCCTAGGGTTTCTGTTCTTGATAAATTTGAGAATAATGAATGAATTTAGCCTCTGAAGGGTCTTAATCTCGTGTCTTGGGGGCTGATAAATGTGGGAAAAAGACCCTAATACCCCTGAGGACGCAGATTTTTAATGACTAAAAACTAAACTGTCGATGCGCAGCCCGACACACTACGTCGTTGGCATCGACGCGATAGCTAACGCGCCGCGTTAAATCCATGTCGATTCATTAAAAATTGCCACTGGGAGCCAAGGAAAATATTAATCGATGCGATGGCCGACGCGCCGCATCGAGATCGCGTCGATACACTATTTTGGATTCTCAAACGTTGTTCAAACGAGGTTTAAAAAATACGAAACTCATCCAGGAATACCTATTGATATTCCTGATCATGAATTAACCTAAATATTGACATTTTAAGGTCATAGAGGTTGTGAACTAGAGTTGCCAACTTACGAAGGCCAAAATGAAACTAAGTTTGGATACTTAGCTAAAATTTCTAAGTCTGGGACCCCTTAGCAAGCTTAAAATACTGAGTTGAGCTTAGGATTTTTCGGGGTCTTACAATATCTCTCCCTTGGGAAAATTCCTTATACTCAGAATACTGATAGAATTGATTTAGACACTAGACATGCACAACTGAAGCATGATTCCATGACTGGAATTACTGATATACTGAATTATACTACTGAACATACATATCTGATGCATGAGTACATAGCTGAACATGATTCATGAATACATGACTATGATTACTGATAAGTTGAGTTTTATATACTGAACATGTATGTCTGATGCGTGAGTACATGACTGAACTGATTTGTGAATGCATGACTGGGTATGCAATGTTAATTGATACTACGTTGGTAGCTATATCTGAATATGAGACTGAGTAATTCAAAGGAAAACTGTTACCTTGGTCTGAGTTTAAGTTTACGTAGAAGAGTAAGGATACTTGGTTCGCATATCTTCTTCTGCCTCCCAAGTAGCTCCCTCAACGGATTGATTTTGCCAAAGAACTTTGACTAGAGAGACTTCTTTGTTCCTCAGTCTACGATTCTATGAATCAAGAATTTTGACTGGGATCTCTTCATAAGAGTGGCTGTTCTAAATATCTATGCCCTCTATAGGGACTACGACTGCTGGGTCACTTATGCATTTCTTAAGCAAAGAGACATGGAACACTGGATGCACTGAAGTTAAGTTTGAAGGCAACTCAAGCTCGTAAGCTACCTTTCCAAAATGACTGAGAATTCGGTAAGGACCGACATATTGGGGACTGAGTTTTCCCTTCTTACCAAACCTTTTCATTCCTTTCATAAGAGAGATTTTCAGATACACAAAATCACCAAGCTCGAACTTGAGATCCTTTCTGCGCATATCTGCGTATGATTTCTTTCAGCTCTAAGCTGTCTTAAGACTTTACCCGATCAACTGAACTTTTTCTAAGGTATTAAATTCCAAATAAGGACCTACCACTGTGGCCTCACCCACTTTAAACCAACCAATGAGAGATCTATACCTCCTTCCATAAAGCGTCTCAAATAGAGCAATTTGAATACTGAAATGATAACTGTTATTATATGTGAATTCAATCAAAGGCAACTGGTTATCCCAACTACCTTTAAAGTTTATCTCACACGCTCGCAGCACATCTTCTAAAGTCTGAATGATCCTTTCTACTTGACCATCTATCTGAGGATGAAAGGCTGTACTGAGGTGAACTCGGGTACCAAGACCTTTTTAGAATATACTACAGAAATGAAAGGTGAAATAGGTACCTCTATCTGAGATAATGGACAATAGAACACTGTGCAATATGATCAACTCCCTGATATAGAGTTTGGCATAATCCTAAGCTGAATTTGAGGTACGGACTGGTAGGAAATAAGCTGATTTGGTTATACTATCTCAATGACCCAAACTAAATCATGTTGACGACGGGTATGAGGCAAACCCATCAAAAAGTCCAAGTTCACTTCTTCCCATTTCCAGGTAGGAATGCTAAACTCCTGTATGGACCCACTAGACTTCTGATGCTCAATCTTAACCTGCTGACATGTTAAGCACCTAGCCACAAACTCTGCAATGTCTCTCTTCATCCCACTCTATCAATAGATCTCCCATAAATCACGGTACATCTTAATGCCCCCTGGATGAATAGAGTACCATGCACCATGAGCTTCTGTAAGAATTCGTTGCCTCAATTCATATACACCTGGCACACATAGCCGACCCTGGTAGCACAAAACACCATCTTCTCCTTGGGACAAAAACTTCTATCTTCTGATCTCTGACTGATTCCTTTAACTTAGCTAGACTGGGATCTCTATCCTGCTTTTCCTTTACCTCAGAAACTAGGGATGATTCTGAACTACTCTGGACCCATACACTGCCTTCTGCTGAATTGACTAAGAGAACACCTAGTCGGGCAGGCTGATGAACTTCTTGAACTAACTTCTTCTTACCATCCTCCACATGAGAAACACTACCTATGGACATCCTACTGAGAGCATCAGTCACTATATTGGCTTTACCCGGATGATACAGGACACTCATGTCGCAGTCTTTCAACAACTCCAACCACCTTTTTTTATGGAGGTTTAGGTCTTTCTAAGAGAACACATACTGTAGGCTCTTATGGTCTGTGAACACATCAACGTGCACACCATACAATTAGTGCCTCCAAATATTTAAGGTAAATACTACTGCTGCTAACTCAAGATCATGAGTAGGATAGTTCTTTTCATAGGGCTTAAGCTGTCTAGAGGCGTAGGCTATGACCTTACTTCTTTGCATCAAAACACACCTCAAACCGACTTTGAAGGCATCACAATATACCACAAACCCATCTGAACCATCTGGTAGGGTCAAAACTAGAGCTATAGTGAGTTGAGTCTTCAACTCTTGAAAACTTTTTTCACAAGAATCTGACCACTAAAATTTGACTTTTGTCTGAGTCAATCTGGACATAGGGGATACAATAGATTAAAATCCCTCAACAAACCATCGATAATAGCCAACCAATCCCAAAAAACTCCTGATATTTGATGGAGAGATTGGTCTAGGCTAGTTTCTCACTACTTCTGTCGTTTGGTGATCAACTCTAATGCCATCACCGAAAATGATATGGCCAAGGAAGGCTACTGACCTTAGCCAAAATTTACACTTACTGAATTTGGCGAATAGCTCATGGTTTCTGAGAGTCTGTAGTACTATTCTGAGATGGTCTGCACGATTATGCTCACTGCGGGAGTAGTTAAGAATGTCATCTATGAAGACTATGATGAACATATCCAAGTACTTCTTGAACACACGATTCATCAAGTCCATGAAAGTTGCTGGGGCATTGGTAATACCAAAGGACATGACTAAGAATTTGAAGTGACCATAAAGAGTTTTGAAGGCTGTCTTTGAGATGTCACATTATCTGACACTGAGCTGATGTTAGCCTGATCTGAGGTCTATCTTAGAAAAGTTACTGGCACCCTGAAGTTGGTCAAACAAGTCATCAATTCTGGGAAGTGGATACTTGTTCTTGACCGTGACTTTATTTAGCTAACGGTAATCAATACACATTCTGAGAGAACCATCTTTCTTACGCATGAATAAAACTGGTGCACCCCATGGGGACACAGTGGGTCTAATGAATCTCTTATCTAGAAGATCCTTTAACATTTCTTTTAATTCTTTGAGTTCTTCAGGTGCCATTCTGTATGGAGGAATAAATATGGACTGAGTATCTGTAAGGAGGTCTATTTCAAAGTCGATTTCCTTTTAGGGAGGAACTTTGGGATGATCATTGGGAAACACATCTGGGAATTCACATGCTACAGGAATCGATTCAAGAGTAGGGGTTTCTAAACTAGAGTCCTGGAGTTGAACGAGATAATAGACACATCCCTTAGATATCATTTTTCTTGCCAGAAGGTAAGAAATAAGCTGACCCCTAAGTGCTGAAGTACTACCCTTCCACTCTAGGACGGGCTTATTCGTAAACTAAAACTAGAAAATTCTATTTCTATAGTCGACTGAGGCATAGCAGGAATGAAGCCAATCATGCCGAGAATGACATCAAAATCAATCATCTCTACTTTAACTAAGTCTGCTGAAGTGACTTTCTAACATATTATAACCATACAGTTCTTGTATACCCATTGGGCCATGATAGATTTACCCACTGGGGTAGAGACTGAGAAAGTCTCTACTAGGATTTCGGGACTGACTCCAAAGTCAACATCTATATAAGGAGTAACAAAGGACAACGAAGCTCCTGGATCTAGTAAAGCATAAACATGTAAATGGAAAACTTGTAATGTACCAATGACCATATCTGGAGAACTCTCCTGATCCTATCGGGACTGAAGAGCATAGAGTCTGTTTTGGCGCTACCCACTGGTGGCACTGGATGCCGCACCCTGCTGATTCAGGCGACCGAACTGAGCTTGGGGAGGGTTATACTGACCCTGAGAACCTAACTGGGGACAATCTCTGACTTTGTGGCCTAGCTTACCATACCCGAAACACACATCACTGCCCGCTCTGCAAATACCCTGGTGATTTCTTCCATATTTTCAACAAAGGGGATTGGTTCGGGCACTGCTGACACTACCCTGGGGTTTAGGACCTGGTGCCTTATCCCTATTGCTATCTCTAAATTTTGGCACAGGATCACTGACTGAGGACGAAGCTGGAATTGAGGATTTTTGGTAGAATTGAGAACGATTACCACCCTCTTACTTAGTTTGAGAGAAGATAAAACTACCTGTATTTGCTCTTTTATTCTCCCTCTTTCTCTCTTTATTCTTAACTTCCTCTATTTGCTGAGCATGGACCATGATCCTGGATATGTCTATCTCCTTAATCAATATTGCGATCCTACATTCCTTGACCATGTTATTAGACACGCAAACACAAATTTATTCATCTTAGATATGCTATCTGCTACCACATGAGGAGCGTATTTGGCTAATTGAGTAAACTTAAGAGAATACTCTTGCACCATTATGTTGCCCTACTTTAGATTTATAAACTCCAAAACCTTCATTTCCCTCAACTCTAGCAAAAAGAACCTATCCAAAAAAGCCACAACAAACTCCTCCCATTCTATGGACCCTGCATCTGTGGCCATTTTTTCTTTTCACTGTTTAAACCATGAGTGTACACATACTTTAACTGATATGCATCTAACTCGGCACTCTCACTATCTATCACCTCCATAATATCTGTAACTTTCTACACCTGGTCAAGGAACTCTTGAGGGTCCTCATCTGACTTAGACCCAATAAAAATGGAGGGTTTATTCGGGTGAAATCCTGAATCCTTGCAGCAATAGTATTGGCCATTGGGTTGGTTGGAACAACAACTAGGCATTTATTCTAGGCTGCCACAGAATGAGCTAGGGTGGTAAAAGCTGCTCTGAATTCAGCATGGGAGACGTTTTCGTCCAGAGGATCTGGATGGATGAGCTGGGGTTCTGGCTGGTCTCCCATTTCACTTCCCTTAGTCCTTTTTGGAGGCATATTCTATAAACGGAAGAGAAATTTAGATTAGACAGAGAGTTTAACTGGAGCTCATGCTCACTCACACAACATGAAAATTGAAAGAAGGGAAACTTTTCCTAAAACACCTCGCAACCTCATGTCCATAAGTGTGGTGTGCTACACACCCATGCACAAGACTCTACTAGATACGGCTTTTAGACTTCCTAGGACTCTGTTGAATCTTAGACTCTGATACCAAGTTTATAATGCCCTGAGTCTGTACCTTGGATGCTAACTGGTTCTCATAATCCTGAAGGACCATAAGCTAAACCATGACTGGTACTTGTTGCAATAACTGGATAGTAATGTTGTAAATATGCAAAAATTAGGTAAAAACTTGTCATAAGGTTCAACTCTAAAATAAAACTGAATACGGTATAACAATACCAAAACTGAAACATCTGTCTGAAAATACTCTAGTCTGGAAAGCCTCTAAACTGTCTGACATAGGGAGTTGATGGGAAAAGGCCCAAAGGCCCCAACTAACACCGAAATACTAAAATAATTGAAATGATAAAGTAATAATCATGTCCTTAAACTATGAGGACTCACCACTAATTCTGACTACTAAAAATCTATAACTAAAAGGGATGATTGGGAGCCCATGCATTTGAACCTATGATATAAGACATCATAGAGCGAAAGAAAGGTATGTGCCAGTACTTTAAATGTACTGGTATGCAAAGTGAGGTAGGCTAAAATGTATGGGTTCATATGCATGAACAATACTGACTGAATAACATGAAGTGTAACTGAATGAGAGTACATACATGAATACGTAAACTGTAATTGAGATTGTGATAACACTGGATACTGAGTTTGAATACTGATTAACTGATATCTCAGTATACTGATACTAAATTACTAATAACTGAGTGACTGTATCTGACAGTCTTAAATATGGAACTGTGTTGAGTTTTGTACTGAGCTGAGTGACTGTATCTGATAGTCCTAAATATGTAGAACTGAACTGAGTTCTATACTGAGATTGGAACTGAGACAGAGACTGTGAGAGGTAATCATCTAACTGACATGCCCCTCTCTGAACTGATTGGGCTCCAACCTGTAACCCCAGTTTGAAGGGTGTCCATACCGTGCCATGGGTAAAGATAAGCTGAGTCACCCTCATCTGGCAGGTTCTCTGAACGAGAACGGTGGTACCCTCAATTGGCAGGTAGATCACCTCATAAACCCTCAACTGGTAGATTGATGTCTCAACCTATGCTAGCTATGTAGTTCTGGAACACAAGGACTACTTCTAAGGATCACATCCTCTACTGGCAGGTGAATCCCCATCCTTGGGTTCACTCGGTGTTAAATCCTACTCCCAAATGAATAGATCCTAGACTGATTTCTAAACTGGATTGAACTGTTACTGATTATACTATTTAACTAAATTGAACTGAGTTCAAAATTTCCTTGGACTGATGGAATACTACTAAATTCTGGTAACTAATTGAGTACTAATGAATTTTCCTGATTTCTGTAACTGACTGCATTCTACTAATTGTGACAAGGCTGAATACTATTTTGTAACTGATACTGGATCCAGGAATACAACTAAATTGTGGGGTATTAAATACCCCCAGGACTCAATAGCATGAAAAGCCAATTACTGCATGACTTTAGTGGCAGAATGGTACTAGCTTATTAACAATACATTCACTTAGACATTTCTGCCAAACACTTGATATACATTAGGCATATGCAAGATTACATTCACATAATAACATATTATGATTGGGCTAGTCAATTCACATAGGCATTTTGACAAACACCTGAGAAGCATAGGTATTTCACATATCAATACACATGTAGTACTATCATGAATTCTACATTCAACTTGCAACTCAAGAGTTTAACATAAAGTTCACCAAGTTCAATTCATAATTAACTAGTTTGCATGAAACTTGGGACAAATTATGGAGTTAGATAACCATTGACATCATAATCATGAATACCTTCAAGATCCAACAAGAAATCCATAAAATCAATTAACTTAAATTTTAAAAGAGTCCTTGGACTCCAAGGGTGGAAGGATACCCTCTGATGGACACTTCACATACCTTAGTGCCTGAATTCTGAAAGATTGGTGGTGGTTCCTTGAGTTCTTGATTTGAAATTAATCCCCCTAGGGTTTCTGTTCTTGAGAAATTTGAGAATAATAAATGAATTTAGCCTCTAAAGGGGCTTAATCTCATGTTTTGGGGGATGATAAACGTGGAAAAAAGACCCTATTACCCCTGAGGACGAGACTTTTTAATGATTGAAAATTGAACTATCAATGCGCAGACCGACATGCTGCGTCGTTGGAATCGATGCGTGTCACGCCCCAAATCCCATTGGAGCAGACTGGCACCCGTAGCCGAGGAAGCCCGGGAGAACCCGTTCATAACCTATACTTTCACATTTACATTACTTATGAAAATAAGAAATTTAGGCAGCACCTCGTTATAAATAGAAGAAAACAGTACCTGTATCAGTCCAGCAGACACGCATATATATATATATAAACAGTAATTGGCCGTCAGAGCCATCACGTCTATAAACCAAACACTCCTATGGCTGTACAATATGTCTACAAAAGCCTCTACATAGATACACAACTGAGTTAGGGTCGGGACAAACTTCCGCCCACAAAAGACTTTTATACAAATACCAAAAATACATATAGAAACGACTTGGGATGCCCCAAAACAATTGGAGCTCACCACTATCAACAGAATGTCCTGGATCTTACTGCAGAGGTGTACAACCTGAAGTACTAGTTCCTGCAGGCATGAATATAGGTCCCCCGTGAGGGACGTCAGTACGGAAATATGTACTGAGTATGTAAGGCAGTGAGTATCAAGATGAGATACAAAAGATCAACAGAACCCAGATACCAGTGAATAAACAGTATGAGTAGACCACACTTAAAAAAGCTGATGGGATACATGCACATTACTTTCATATCATTACTTCCCGTATTCCTTATCAATACATAACATATGTCATACAATGGCCAACTGATCAGTGGTACTAATACAATACATCAGGGACCACCCCTGGAATAACATATATACATAATCTTTATAATACAATGGCCAACTGATCAGTGGTACTAATACAATACATCATATCATCAATTTAAAATAAAGACATTCCATTTCTTAATTCAATTAATCTTTGAGATTGGTTACTTTGTGGTCACACCTTATGGAACTTGAAACCATGATACCTCAATAGGAAAAACATGTAAATAGGTAATCAATATCATGAAAATGAAGTAGAGAATCATGGATACCTCATTAAACCATTTCGGAGTCAACAATAGTATATGGACATTTTTTTGACTAGCCGGACATCTTAAAAGTGAAAACAAGTTCAATTGGTAGTGTCGAAGATCATATGATGTTATTATGAGTCATGTGTCGTAGGACAATGTTGGAAGCTTACTTGAGAGTGCCATGGGTCATTATTCATGCCAAAGATTAGATAGAGTATGTCTTACATACCTTGATATAACCACTTCAATACAAGTCCAACTTGACTTCCCGTACTCTTCGAACAATTATCTACAATAAGTCATTTGTGGCAAACTAGTATTAGCAACCAAACCTTACCATTTAGGTATTAACTTCACCAAATAATGTCTAGGAAGTAATCCTTTAACTCATCAATAAGAGTGCTACATACATCCTCTTATACTCTTATTACATTCACATATCATGCATTTTCATGCAATATCCCTCAACATCACTCTTAGCCTTTATTTCCCCTCTTAATCACCATCCAATACCAACATGATCACTAGGCATACATAACCACTAATATAATGATATATCACCACAATTCATCCTCCATAATCCAATACCAACAACTTCCATAATTTACTAACAATTTATACAAAACAATTCATAACTATGTTTCTAGTTATCTTCCAACATCAAGACAATACTCATAATCCCTTATCAATACTTATTCATGGATAAGAATCAAGAATAAACAATATTCATACCTTAACAATGAACTCTTGTATTTAGAATACTCCTTACATAACCATGGGGTGCTTCTCGAAGCTTTCGAGATGGTGAACACAACTACGGAACCAATTCGAATTTTCTACGGTTGAATCACAAAATATTTGAAGTTGAAATTAGGCTAGGGTTTCACCTTCTCTTAATAATTGGATGATATATGATATATATGAGGCTAAGTGTATGTTTATAAAGGCCAATTTTTGTCCAAGAGGTAATAGAAAATGACTATTTTTCCCTAAAAATTTATATAAATCCGAATCTGTCCCCAGTGGACAGTTTTGACAGGCTGAAGTAAATCGATCATAACTCTTTGCTCCGGTATCGGATTTGGGTGAAACCAATTGCATTGGAAAGATAATTCAAAGGGATTTCATTTTCATATAAATTATACCACCCAGGTATTCCTGTAAAAGGAGTTATGGTCATTTAAAGTTGACCCAAAAATCTGTCCCAAAATTCTATTTTTTTTTATAGGCTGTAGTAAAACGGGTATAGCTCCTTACTCAGACATTAGATTTAGATGAAACCAATTTCATCAGAAATAAGACTCTCGGAGCTTTTCGTCGATATATATCATCTCACACAGTTCTTTTTGTACTAGGAGTTATGATCGTCTAAAGTTGATCCAAAAAAAATTGCCTAGCTGCAGTAATTTTCCTGCAGATTTACTGTTCACAGGCTTCCCGGCCACCATTTTGAAATTTCGAATGTGCTCGCTTATATGAAATACTCCTCTGTTTTGGGCAAAATTTATATCGTTGGAAAGCTTATTCTAATACCTACACATAAAACTATTGATGGGATACTTCCGAACACCATAAACTTAATTTAACCCATACGCAAGACTTTAGGACTCCATATAATCGCGATAAGTGTACGAAAAAATTTACGGGGTGTTACATTCTCCCCCTCTTAAGAACATTCTTCCTCGAATGTTAGCATAGTTACTCAATTAAGACATGTCCAAGCTTACAATTAACATATTCATCATCATAACATACTTGCATAAAAATAAACACTTACTAGTTATTGTTCTTCTTCCGTCTCATGAACTTCCTCCTCATCGTTGAATAAGTATGGGTACTTAATCTTCATCGCTTCCTCGGATTCCCATGTGATCTACTCAACTTGTTGATTCCTCCAAAGTACTTTTACCGATGCTATCTCTTTATTCCTTATCTTATTAATTTGGCGATCAAGAATAGCAATAGGCATTTCTTCAAAAGTGAGATCTTCTGTAACTTGTACATCTTCCGTAGTAGTGATGTGCGATGGATCTCCGATGTACTTGCGAAGCATCGAAACATGAAATATGGGATGAACTTCTGAGAGCTCTTGAGGTAGCTCTAACTCATAAGCAACTTGTCCAAATCTTTGAATGATCTTGTACGGACCTATGTATCGTGGACTTAACTTTCCTTTCTTGCCAAACCTCATCACTCCTTTCATTGGTGATACTTTCAAGAATACCCAATCGTCGATAGAAAACTCAAGTCCTCTTATTCTAACATCCGCATAAGATTTGTGTCAACTTTGAGCTGTTTAAAGCCGTTGTTGAATCACTTTAACCTTCTCCATTGCTTTATAAACAAGATCCGGTCCAAACAAGACCGCATCACCTGCTTCAAACCATCCTATTGGCGATCTACACTTTCTTCCATACAATGCTTCATATGGTGCCATTTTGATACTTGAATGATAGCTATTATTGTAGGCAAACTCAATAAGAGGTAGGTGATCATCCCAGTTGCCTTTGAAATCTAATACACATGCTCGTAGCATATCTTCAAGTTTCTGGATGGTACGTTCCGCTTGTCCGTCTGTTTGAGGACGAAAAGCCGTACTTAGATTTACTTGTGTCCCCAAACTCCTTTGAAAAGACTTCCAGAAATTCGCGGTAAATTGGGCTCCTCGATTGGATATAATGGAAATTGGAACTCCATGTAACCGAACGATCTCCTTAATATACAACTTCGCATACTCTTCCGCCGTAGAAGTTGTCTTCACTGGTAAGAAGTGCGCGGATTTGGTAAGCCTATCAATGATCACCCATATGGAATCAAACTTCCGAAATGTACGAGGCAAACCCGTGATGAAATCCATATTGATCTTGTCCCACTTCCAGACGGGAAGATCTATACATTGCATGTAACCACCAGGTTTCTGGTGTTCTACTTTGACTCTTTGACAATTCGGACATTCAGCTACAAATTCGGCAATATTCTTCTTCATGTCATTCCACCAATATATTGCTTTCAAATCTTGATACATCTTAGTCGACCCTGGATGGATGGAATACCTTGAACAGTGTGCTTCTGTCATAATTCTCTTTCTTAGCTCAACTACATCAGGTACAGATAAACGATTCTGACACTGAAGCACTCCTTCTCGCGTAAGCTCAAATGCCTTTGTCGTGCCACTCTGCACATCCTCCTTAAGCTGCAATAAAATTGGATCTGCATACTGCTTCTCTTTCACTTTAGCTATCAATGAAGATTCCGCTGCATTACGTACAATAACCTCTTCATCTGGAGTTTCGAGAAGTCGAACTCCCAAATTAGCTAGTTGGTGAAGATCTTTAATCATCCCCTGCTTTTCTATAGATGCCATTTTAGACTTACGACTCAGTGCATCCGCTACCACATTCGCTTTCCCTGGATGATACAAGATATCAACATCGTAATCTTTCAACAATTCAAGCCATCTCCGCTGCCTCAAGTTTAGATCTTTTTGACTGAAGATATATTGCAGGCTCTTATGATCGGTATATATGTCAACATGAACCCCATATAAGTAGTGGCGCCATATCTTCAAAGAAAATACAACTGCAGCTAGCTCAAGATCATGCGTGGGATAATTCCTCTCATGTGGTCGCAACTGTCTAGAGCCATAGGCTATTACTCTACCATGTTGCATTAATACGCATCCTAAGCCAATTCTCGAAGCATCACAGTACACTGCATACCCTTCTATGCCTTCAGGAAGTACCAATACCGGTGTAGAAGTCAACTTGCTCTTCAGATCTTGGAAACTCTTTTCACAGGCATCATTCCATTGAAACTTGGAGGCTTTATGAGTCAACTTAGTCAAGGGTGCAGAAATAGAAGAAAAACCTTCAACAAACCTTCTATAATAACCTGCCAACCCGAGGAAACTACGAATCTCCGTAGGCGTCGTGGGTCTTGGCCAATTCTTCACAGCCTCAATCTTCTGAGTGTCAACTTTTATGCCTTCACTGGATACAATATGGCCCAAAAATGCCACTGACTTGAGCCAAAACTCACATTTAGAAAACTTCGCATACAGCTTACGATCACGAAGAATCTGCAACGCCTGCCTTAAGTGATTAACATGATCCTCTTCTGATCTAGAGTAGACCAGAATATCATCTATGAAAACTATCATGAACACATCTAGAAACGGCTTAAACAACCTATTCATCAGATCCATAAAAACTGTGGGTGCATTTGTCAGCCCGAATGACATAACCAGGAATTCATAATGACCATACCGTGTTTGGAAAGCTGTCTTGGGTATATCTTTATCCTTGAATCTCACTTAATGATAGCCTGATCTCAAGTCAATCTTGGAAAAACACTGGGCACCCTGCAACTGGTCAAATAAATCATCAATTCGGGGAAGAGGGTATTTATTCTTGATAGTCACCTTATTTAATTGCCGATAGTCAATACACATCCTCAGCGAACCATCTTTCTTACGCACAAACAATACTGGTGCTCCCCAAGGGGACATACTAGGCCTGATGAATCCCTTCTCTAGCAAGTCTTTCAGTTGCTCTTTCAATTCTCGCAACTCTGCTGGTGCCATTCTATAAAGAGGAATTGAGATTGGCTGTGTGTCTGGCAACATATCAATACCAAACTCCACTTCTCGTTCAGGAGGTAAACCTGGTAGTTCTTCAGGAAATACATCAGGAAATTCATTCACAATCGAAACGGTCTGAAAAGTTGGCGGCTCTGCCTCTGTATCCCTTACTCTAACCAAATGGTATATGTACCCCTTGGAAATCATTTTTCTTGCCTTAAAGTAAGAAATAAATCTACCTCTCGGCATGCCAACATTACCCTTCCATTCAAGGACTGCCTCATTTGGGAAATAGAAATATACCTTCTTAGAACGGCAATCTACTGTAGCATAACAAGACGCTAACCAATCCATGCCCATAACAACATCAAAATCTACCATTTCTAACTCAACAAGATCGGCCATCGTATCACGACCACAAATATTCATAACACAATTTCGATAAACATTCCTAGCTATAAGAGATTCCCCCACTGGCGTTGATACTTCAAATGGCTTGGCTAATAATTCGGGTGTTCTTCTGAACCTTCCCGCAACCAAAGGAGTAACATACAATAATGTAGAACCAGGATCAATTAAGGCATACACATCAAATGCAAAGATGGACAACGTACTTGTAACCACATCTGGAGAAGCCTCTAAATTCTGTCGATCTGCTAGGGAATACACACGGTTCTGAGCTCCGCTAGAACTAGCTGCTCCTCTATCACCTCTACCATGACCCATAGGTTGTGCAGCCCTACTCAAAGGAGGCACCGATGATGACACAACAACTGATCCGGTAAAAGTAGGAGGATCCAGTTTCAGAAAATCCTGTGTCCGAAGGCTAGCTGCTCTATCCGTACCACTAGAACCCGTGGTAGGAATAGCTTGCCCTTGAACATGACCGGCAACTATATGCGTCAGAAGTTGTACTGAATCCCTCAAATCTCGATCAACGGCATTAATAGATGGCCCTTCCGGAGGAGAAGAAGCTCCTGATATATGCTCAGCTTGAGACTCACTTTGTTCAGCTTGTGCCGGTGGTGACTTACTAGTACCTTCTCCGGCCACTACATCTACTCGCTTCCACTTATTCTTTCTCCTTGTAACCAACATCGTTACTATAATAAATAATAAAAAAAACAATTGGATTAAGCGATCGATTATGACTTTATCTCTAATTAGGGCTCTATTGGACGATCTAAGAAATGGAGAATGGAAACAATCCCTAAATGTCCAATAGCCTCCTGTTTATAGATGTGGTGCACAACACACCGATAAACGAGATTCTACGTAGACACGGCTTTGTAGACTCACTAGGACGAACTGTCTCTGATACCGCTTCTGTCACGCCCCAAATCCCATTGGAGCGGACTGGCACCCGTAGCCGAGGAGGCCCGGGAGAACCCGTTCATAACCTATACTTTCATATTTACATTACTTATGAAAATTTGAAATTCGGGCAGCACCTCGTTGTAAATAGAAGAAAACAATACCTGTATCAGCCCAGCAGACACGCATATATATATATAAACAGTAATTGGCCGTCAGATCCATCACGTCTATCAACCAAACACTCCTATGGCTGTACAATATGTCTACAAAAGCCTCTACATAGATACACAACTGAGTTAGGGTCGGGAAAAACTTCCGCCCACAAAAGACTTTTATACAAATACCAAAAATACATATAGAAACGACTTGGGATGCCCCGAAACAACTGGAGCTCACCACTATCAACAGAATGTCCTGGATCTTACTGCGGAGGTGTACGACCTGAAGTACCAGTTCCTGCAGGCATGAATACAGGTCCCCCGTGAGGGACGTCAGTACGGAAATATGTACTGAGTATGTAAGGCAGTGAGTATCAAGATGAGATACAAAAGATCAACAGAACCCAGATACCAGTGAATAAACAGTATGAGTAGACCACACTTAAAAAAGCTGATGGGATACATGCACATTACTTTCATATCATTACTTACCGTATTCCTTATCAATACATAACATATGTCATACAATGGCCAACTGATCAGTGGTACTAATACAATACATCAGGGACCACCCCTGGAATAACATATATACATAATCTTTATAATACAATGGCCAACTGATCAGTGGTACTAATACAATACATCATATCATCAATTTAAAATAAAGACATTCCATTTCTTAATTCAATTAATCTTTGAGATTGGTTACTTTGTGGTCACACCTTATGAAACTTGAAACCATGATACCTCAATAGGAAAAACATGTAAATAGGTAATCAATATCATGAAAATGAAGTAGAGAATCATGGATACCTCATTAAACCATTTCGGAGTCAACAATAGTATATAGATATTTTTTTGACTAGCGGACATCTTAAAAGTGAAAACAAGTTCAATTGGTAGTGTCGAAGATCATATGATGTTATTATGAGTCATGTGTCATAGGACAATGTTGGAAGCTTACTTGAGAGTGCCATGGGTCATTATTCATGCCAAAGATTAGATAGAGTATGTCTTACATACCTTGATATAACCACTTCAATACAAGTCCAACTTGACTTCCCGTACTCTTCGAACAATTATCTACAATAAGTCATTTGTGGCAAACTAGTATTAGCAACCAAACCTTACCATTTAGGTATTAACTTCACCAAATAATGTCTAGGAAGTAATCCTTTAACTCATCAATAAGAGTTCTACATACATCCTCTTATACTCTTATTACATTCACATATCATGCATTTTCATGCAATATCCCTCAACATCACTCTTAGCCTTTATTTCCCCTCTTAATCACCATCCAATACCAACATGATCACTAGGCATACATAACCACTAATATAATGATATATCACCACAATTCATCCTCCATAATCCAATACCAACAACTTCCATAATTTACTACTAACAATTTATACAAAACAATTCATAACTATGTTTCTAGTTATCTTCCAACATCAAGACAATACTCATAATCCCTTATCAATACTTATTCATGGATAAGAATCAAGAATAAACAATATTCATACCTTAACAATGAACTCTTGTATTTAGAATCCTCCTTACATAACCATGGGGTGCTTCTCGAAGCTTTCGAGATGGTGAACACAACTACGGAACCAATTCAAATTTTCTACGGTTGAATCACAAAATATTTGAAGTTGAAATTAGGCTAGGGTTTCACCTTCTCTTAATAATTGGATGATATATGATATATATGAGGCTAAGTGTATGTTTATAAAGGCCAATTTTCGTCCAAGAGGTAATAGAAAATGACTATTTTGCCCTAAAAATTTAAATAAATCCGAATCTGTCCCCCGTGGACAGTTTTGACAGGCTGAAGTAAATCGATCATAACTCTTTGCTCCGGTATCGGATTTGGGTGAAACCAATTGCATTGGAAATATAATTCAAAGGGATTTCATTTTCATATAAATTATACCATCCAGTTCTTACTGTACAAGGAGTTATGGTCGTTTAAAGTTGACCCAAAAATCTGTCCCAAAATTCTGTTTTTTTTTTATAGGCTGTAGTAAAACGGGTATAGCTCCTTACTCAGACATTAGATTTAGATGAAACCAATTTCATCGGAAAGAAGACTCTCGGAGATTTTCGTCGATATATATCATCTCACACAGTTCTTTTTGTACAAGGAGTTATGATCGTCTAAAGTTGATCCAAAAAAAATTGCCTAGCTGCAGTAATTTTCCTGCAGATTTACTGTTCACAGGCTTCCCGGCCACCGTTTTGAAATTTCGAATGTGCTCGCTTATATGAAATACTCCTCTGTTTTGGGAAAACTTTATATCATTGGAAAGCTTATTCCAATACCTACACATACAACTATTGACGGGATACTTCCGAACACCATAAACTTAATTTAACCCATACGCAAGACTTTAGGACTCCATATAATCGCGATAAGTGTACGAAAAAATTTACGGGGTGTTACAATTCGATAGCCAATGCACCGCATTGAGTCTCCATTAATTCACTGGAAATTACCACTGGGAGCCAAGGAAAATATTGATCGATGCGATGGCCGATGTGCCGCACTGAGATCGCGTTGATACACTATTTTGGATTCCTAAACGTGGTTCAAATGAGGTCCAAAAAATATGAAACTCATCCGGGAATACCTACTGACATTCCTGATCATGAATTAACCTGAAGATTGACATTGCAAGGTCATAGAGGTCGTGAGCTAGAGTTGCCAACTTACGAAGGTCAAAATGTCACTAAGTTTGAATACTTAGCTAAAATTTTCTAAGTCTGGGACCCCTTAGCAAGCTTAAAAGACTGAGTTGAGCATAGGATTTTGTGGGGTCTTAAAATATCTCTCCATTGGGAACATTCATCCTCGAAGAAGACTGATTAAACTGAGAATACTGATAGATTTGATACAGATATTGTACATGCACAACTGAAGCATAATTCCATGACTGAAATTACTGATATACTGAATTATCATACTGAACATGCATATCTGATGCATGAGTAGTTAAACATGATTCATGAATGCATGACTGTGATTCTGATAAGCTGAGTTTATATATACTGAACATGCATGTATAATGCATGAGTACATGACTGAACTGATTCGTGAATACATGACTGAGTATGCAACATTAATTGATGCTACGTTGGTAGCTATATCTGAACATGAGACTGAGTAATTCAAAGGAAAAGTGTTACCTTGAGCTGAGTTTGAGTTTGTGGAGGAGAGTGAGGATACTTGGTCTGCATATCTGATTTTGCCTCCCAAGTAGCTACCTCAATGGACTGATTTCACCAAAGAACTTTAACTAGAGGGACTTCTTTGTTCCTCAATCTGCGACTCTGTTAATCAAGAATTTCAACTGGGATCTTTTCATAAGAGAGGATGTTCTGAATATCTATGCCCTCTATAGGGACTATGGCTACTGGGTCACCTATGCATTTCTTAAGCAAGGAGACATGGAACACCGGATGTACTGAAGCTAAGTCTGAAGATAACTCAAGCTCATAATATACTTTTTCAAAACGACTGAGAATTCGGTAAGAACCAACATATCGGGGACTGAGTTTTCCATTCTTGCCAGACCTCTTCATTGCTTTCATAGGAGAGATCTTCAAATACACAAAATCACCAATCTTGAACTCGAGATCCTTTCTGCACACATTTGCATACAATTTCTGTTAGCTCTTAGTTGTCTTAAGCCTTTCCCTGATCAACTGAACTTTTTCTAAGGTATCAAATACCAAGTAAGGCCCTACCAATGTTGCCTCACCCACTTCAAACCAACTAATCAAAGATCTACACCTCCTCCTATAAAGCACCTCAAATGAAGCCATTTGAATGCTGGAATAATAGTTGTTGTTATATACGAATTCAATCAAAGGTAAGTGGTCATCCCAACTTTCTTTAAAGTCTATCGCACACGCTCATAACATATCTTCTAAAGTCTGAACAATTATTTTTGCTTGACCATCTGTCTGAGGATGAAAGGCTGTACTGAGGTAAACTCATGTACCAAGACCCTTTTAGAATGCCTTCCAGAAATAAGAGGTGAACTGGGTACCTCTATCTGAGATAATGGACAACGAAACACCATGTAATATGACCAACTCCCTTATATAGAGTTTGGCATAATCGTCAGCTAAATATAAGGTATGAACTAGTAGGAAATGAGCTGATTTGGTTATCCTATCTACAATGACCCAAACTGAATCATGCTGACGACGGGTATGAGAAAAACCCATCATAAAGTCTATGTTCACTTCTTTTTATTTCTAGATGGGAATGCTGAACTCCTGCATGGACCCACTAGGCTTATGATGCTCAATCTTAACCTGCTGACTTGTTGAGCACCTAGCCACAGACTCTGCAATGTCTTTTTTCATCCCACTCCACCAGTAGATCTCCCGCAAATTCACGATACATCTTAGTGGCCCTGGATGAACTGAGTTGCGCATACTATGCGCTTCTGTAAGAATTCACTGCCTTAAGTCATCTGCTTCTGGCACACATAGCCAACCCTGGCAGCGCAAAACACCATCTCCCCCTTAGGAGAAAAGCTCTACCTTCTGATCTCTGACTAATTCCTTTAACTTAGCTAGACTGGGATCCCTATCCTGCTTTTCCTTTACCTCAAAAACTAGGGATGATTCTGAACTACTCTACACCCATACACTACCTTCTGCCAAATCGACTAAGCGAACACCTAGTCGGGCAAACTGATGAGCTTTCTAAACTAACTTCTTCTTACCATTCTCCAGATGAGCAACACTACCTATGGACATCCTACTAAGAGCATCAGCCACTACATTGGCTTTACCCGAATGATACAGGATACTATGTCGTAGTCTTTTAACAACTCCAACCACCTTCTTTGATGGAGGTTTAGGTCTTTCTGAGAGAACACATACTGCATGCTCTTATGGTTTGTGAACACATCAACGTGCAGACCATACAATTAGTGCCTCCAAATCTTTAAGGCAAATGCTACTGTTGCTAACTCAAGATCATGAGTAGAATAGTTCTTTTTATGGGGCTTAAGCTGTCTAGAGGCGTAGGCTATGAACTTACCTCTTTGCATCAAAACTCACCCAAACCAACTCTGGAGGCATCACAATATACCACAAAACCATCTGAACCATCTGGTAGGGTCAAAACTGGAGCTGTAGTGAGTCGAGTCTTCAACTCCTGAAAACTCTTTTCATAAGAATTTGACCACTGAAATTTGACTTTCTTTTGAGTCAATCTGGACTTAGGGGATGCAATAGATGAAAATCCCTCAACAAACCATCGGTAATAGCCAGTGAAGCCCAAGAAACTCTTGATATTTGATGGAGAGATAGGTCTAGGCTAGTTTCTCACTGCTTCTATCTTTTGGAGATCAACTCTAATTCTATCACCAGAAATGATATGGCCAAGGAAGTCTACCAACCTTAGCCAAAATTCGCACTTACTAAATTTGGCAAATAGGTGATGGTTTCTGAGAGTCTGTAGTGCAATTCTGAGATGGTCTGTATGATCATGCTTACTGCGGGAGTAAACAAAAATGTCATCTATGAAGACTATGATGAACATGTCTATGTAATGATTGAACACATAATCATCAAGTCCATAAAAGTTGCTGGGGCATTGGTAAGAACAAAGGACATGACTAAGAATTTGAAGTGACCATACCGAGTTCTGAAGGTTGTCTTTGGGATGTCACATTCTCTAAATTTGAGCTGATGATAGCCTGATATGAGGTCTATCTTAGAAAAGTAACTGGAACCCTAAAGTTGGTCAAACAAGTCATCAATTCTGGGAAGTGGATACTTGTTCTTGATCGTGACTTTATTTAGCTAATATTAATCAATACACATTCTGAGAGAACCGTCTTTCTTATGCCCGAATAAAATTGGTGCACCCCATAGGGACACACTGGATCTAATGAATCACTTATCTAGGAGATACTTTAATTGTTCTTTTAATTCTCTGAGTTCTTTAGGTGCCATTCTGTATGGAGGAATATATATGGGCTAAGTATCTGGAAGAAGGTCTATTCCAAACTCGATTTCACTTCTGGGAGGAACTCCGAAGAGATCTTCAGGAAACACATCTGGGAATTCACATTCTATAGACACCGATTCAAGAGTAGGGGTTTCTGAACTAGAGTCCTAGACTTGAACGAGATAATAGACATATCCCTTAGATATCATTTTTCTTGCCCGAAGGTAAGAAACAAGATGACCCTAAGTGCTAAATTACTGCCCTCCACTCTAGAATAGGCTCATTCAGAAACTTAAACTGGACAATTATCTTTCTACAGTCGACTGAGGCATACCAGGAATCAAGCCAATCCATGCCGAAAATGATATCAAAATCAGTCATCTCTAATTAGACTAAGTCTGCTGAAGTGACATTCTGAGATATTATAATTGGATAGTTTTTGTATACTAGCCAGGCTATGATAAATTCGCTAACTGGGGTAGAGACAGAGAAAGACTCTGCTGGGATTTTAGGACTGACTCCAAAGTCTACAGCTATATAAGGAGTAACAAAGGACAATGAAGCTCCTGGATCTAGCAAAGCATAAACATGTAAATGGAAAACTTATAACGTACCAGTGAACACATTTGGATAACTCTCCTGATCCTGTCGGGATTGAAGAACATAAATTTTGTTTGGGCGCTGCCCACTGGTGGCACTGGATGCGGTACCCTGCTGATTTGGATGATCGGACTGAGCTGGGGGACAGTTATACTGACCGTGAGAACCTGACTGGGGACAATATCTAACTCTGTGTCTTGGGTTTCCATACTAAAAACACACATCACTTCCCGCTCTACCGATACCCTGGTGATTTTTACCATATTTCTGACAAAGGGGATTGGTTCGGGCGCTACTGACACTACCCTGGGGTTAGGTCCTGATGCCCTATCCCTATTGCCGTCTATGAATTTTGGAATAGGAGAAATGACTAAGGACGAAGCTAGAACTGGGGATTTTTGGCGGAATTGAGAGCAATTACTACCCTCTGACTTAAGGTGAGCGAAGTTGAAACTACCTGTTCTTGCTCTCTTGTTCTTCCTCTCCCTCTCTTTATTCTTAGACTCCTCTATCTACTGAGCATGGACCATGAGCCTAGATATGTCTATCTCCTTAATCAACATTGGGTCCTATATTCCTTGACCACACTATTAGACACGCAGACACAAATTTACTCATCTTAGATCTGCTATTTGCTACTACATGAGGAGCACATATGGATAATTTAGTAAACTTAAGAGAATACTCTTGCACCATTATGTTGCCCTACTTCAGATTTATAAACTCCAAATCCCTTGCTTCCCTCAACTCTAGCGGGAAGAACCTATCCAGAAAAGTAACAACAAACTCCTCCCATTCTATGGTTCTGTTGATACTAGAATTACCTACAAAAGTCTCAAAAATAACATGGAAAATAAAGTGTGACACTTCTAATTCTCTAAAGAAAGAATAATACCACACAAGCAAAATCTATATTTCACTTCCCGATAATGACACAATTTTAATAACGCTCAACTCACTCCTATAATTGAGGTCTAAGATGGTCGTTGTCAATTATCCTAATGTAAATTGGGGTCAAATCTTGAGGAGTGAATGCTATAGACTTTAGACCTATGGGTATTTCAATTACTATAAGGTCATCTAGAATGCTAAAAAAAAAGACATGTATAATTAAATGGGGGGATTTGTTTGGGAACCTTTTCTACTACTACGTTTAGCAAGTAATCAGTAAATGATATCTTTGATTAGAATTCAAGGTTCAGAATATCTTGGGATCATGTATCCTTAGAGGTGAAGCATGTGGGATCGTGTTGGTTTAGTATGGAATTTAGTTGTTAATTAATGGGTAGTCCAAGTCGAAGGTCGTTGAGGTCAATCTTTCAATAAAACCCCAACGATCTCACTCGTTGTCTCTTTTGAGCACCTAACAAGTGTGAAGTTTATATAACCACCCAAAACCTTAACCAAGTATCCCTATTTCTAGTATGATGCTCTTGACATGAATTACCATCCCTAAATACTTATTTCTAAGATTGAAAAGGGTAGTAACCCATAGGCTTAGTTGTTCACCATTGCCTTGTCCCCCGATAACCCTCTTTTGATGATGTTTTGGGTTACCTAATATTCACCTAAGTCCCTCTTTCGAGTATGACAAAGGGTTTCTAAAGCTTAGAGCTTTTGCCCATCAAACCCATTTGGGAATTTGGAGTTTTCACCTATTAAATTCTAACCCATAAGCTCAAGCAATGGTGAAATCCCTACTCAACAACTAAAATCCATGCAAACACAACAATACCCACATACAATCACTCACTAATTCAACATAATCCCAAGACTAAATCATTTAGCTACTCATGAAGAAAGTTAAGAGAAACATACCATATAGGTCATTCAAAGCATCCATTATTCTACATAAAACTAAGAAATTTGAGTCTTCAAAGTTGATTACACACTAGCCCAAGATTAGGGTTCAAGTCTTGAATTCCAAGATATCTTATGAGCTAAACTTTTCTAAAGAGAAAGGATTTTTTGCTTAAATATGGCTTGGGATGCGTCTAAGTTCTTTTATAGATATGCCCCTAGGCACATTCCTGCTTAACCACAATCACGCATGGCTCCTCGTGACTATAAAACTGTGGTTCTGTGCTGCGACTACATTGTTTTGATCGTCTTGACTATCTGCGACTGCGGATAGAGGATCGTGGTCGTGGTAACCAAGGCTGATGTATTCTAGGTCTTCTGCTGCACTCTTCTTTGTTACCTTTTTTATCATTTTTTAGATCTTATCTATATCTTTTGGTTTCCTCAACTTATTCCTACGAAGAGTGGATATTAGTGCATCTACCCATAGATTTTGACTCATTTATTCATTCAAAACAAGGTAATATGCATGAATAATATGTCAAATGAGTGGTAAACTCACCACTCATCACTCTCTGGGAGTTTCATCAATTTTCTCCCATCCTTCTCATGCCCCTCAGGCTGATGTGATGAACACCAAGTTTTATCAGTCTATCCATATGTTGGCACAGTTGGTAGCTTCTTAGTCTGAGTGTGGTACTTCTTTTACTCTATTTTCTGAGGCCATAAGGGTTAGACAATTCATGAGGTTGAATCCTCCAACCTTTACCAGTGTTAAGGTAGAGAAGGATCCTCAAGGTTTTCTGGATGAGATGGAAAAGATATTTCGTGTTATGCATGCTACAGATGTAAAAGGCGGGGAGTTTGCTACCTACCATCTAAAAGATGTGACGTACCAGTGGTACAAGGAATGGGATCAGTCAAGGGGTGACAATGCTGAGTCATCTCTTTAGAAGGATTTTTTTAATGCTTTCCTGGACTACTTCTTTCCTCAAGAGTTGAGGGAAGTAAAGGCAGAAGATTTTGTTTATCTAAAGCAAGGTAAGATGTCAGTCATTGAGTATGCCTTGAAGTTTCACCAATTATCTTGGTATGCTCCGGTGTTGGTTTCTAGCATGAGGGCTAGAATGAGGAAGTTTACTTCTAAGTTATTTCGAGACTTAATTTTGGAGAGTAATGATAACTTGTTAAATAAGGACATGGATATCTCCAGGTCAGTTGTAAACATGCAGCAGGTAGATGAAGAGAAGAAGAGGCAAGCTGAGATAGGGGAGAGGTAGAGAAAGAAGTTTAGATTTTTTGAGCAGGGTGGTGGCTAACAACAGAGTGGTAGGGATGGTGGTAAGTAGATAAAGAAGAGGTAGGGGAATTTTGGGTCTTAATCAACGGCTAGGCTCCCTACCCAAAGCCGTCAGGTGATAGACGTTTCCATAGTAGCGACAACTATAGGGCACAAAGTGCCCAATCTTAGGCTTATGAGGCCCAATCAGCTCCATCATATTCTTTCTGTAGATTCTGTAGTAGATTGTATCAGTGTTACTGTAAGGGATAAGTGCTTCAACTGTGGTCAGTTAGGGCACATGATTAAGAGTTATCCCATGGCCAAGTTTGCTTTGGGGGCGAACAAGGTTCCATTTTCCTCTTCATCAACTTCAAAACCAAAGGGTGCACCACTTGGCCCTGGCACGGGTTGGAACCGTGTCTATGCTCTCACTACCTAGCAGGAGTTTGAGGCATCACCTGATATCGTGACTGGTATGTTGAAACTCTTTTCCTGTGATATATACTGTTTACTTGATTTGGGGTCCACCTCTCTTATGTGACCCCATTTGTGGCTATGCATTTTTGTTTTTGTCTTGAGTGTGTTTCAAACCTTTTTTCTATTTCTACCTCGATAGGTGATTCTGTGGTGGCTAGCAAAGCCTATAGGGGTTGTGTGGTATCTTTGGGTGGTTGAGAAACTTGGGTGGATCTTTTAAATTAGACATGGTTGATTTTGATGTCATATTAGGGATGGATTAGTTGTACTCGTACTACACATCTCTAGACTGTCAGACTCGTAAGGTCATCTTTAAGTTCTCTATTAAGTAGTTATTAAGTGGGAGAGTAGTTTACTAGATCCCAAGATGAGGTTCATATTATATCTTATAGCTCGGAGATTAATCTCCAAGAGGTGTCTTTATTATCTGGTCCAATTTAAAGATTCTAACTCGGAGGGTCCTTTCTTGCATTTCATCTCAGTGGTGAATGAATTTCCTGAGGTTTTCCATGATGACCTTTTTGGTGTCCCTCCTTATAGGGAGATTAAGTTTGGGATTAATCTTGTTCAAGACACTCGTCCAATTTCTATTCACCCATATAGAATGGCTCCAACTGAGTTGAAAGAGCTTAATGAGAAACTCAAGGATCTTTTAGACAAGGGTTTCATCCATTCTAGTATGTACCCATGGGGTGTAACTATTTTGTTTGTGTGTAAGAAGGATAGGTCCCTTCGAATGTGTATTGATTACGTCAGTTGAATAAGGTGATGGTAAAGAATAAGTATCCTGTTCCAAGGATAGATAATTTGTTTGACCAGTTGCAGGGTGCTAAGTTTTTCTCCAAGATTGATCTTTGATCCGGGTACCATCAGTTAAGGATTAGGGAGGTAGATATACCTATGACTGCCTTCCCTACTCAATATGGGTATTTTGATTTTCTAGTTATGTCTTTTGGGTTGACCAGTGCCCCGACGACATTTATGGATTTGATGAATAGGGTCTTCCATCAGTTTTTAGATTTATTCATCATTGTATTCATAGATGACATTTTGGTGTACTCTATGAGTGATGCGGATTATGCTGATCACCTCCACATTGTGTTGCAGACCCTGAAAGAGAAGCAATTGTATGCCAAATTTCGAAATGTAAATTCTGGTTAAACGCTACCACTTTTCTTGGTTAGATCATTTCTAGTAAAGGGATTATAGTGGATCTGCAGAAAGTTGCAGTGGTTAAAAAGTATCCTAGACCCATGACTCCAACCGATATTCAGAGCTTCTTGGGTTTAGCTGGCTACTATAGAAGGTTTGTGGAGTGTTTTTTGACTATAGCTGCCCCATTGACTAAATTGAGATAGAAGAAGGTAAAGTTCCAGGGGTCTGATACTTGTGAGGATGGTTTTGAAAAGATGAAGGATAAGCTAACTTTGGCTCTAGTTTTGACTTTGCCGGAAGGCACGGATGGGTTTATGGTCTACTGTGTTGTATCTCGTGTGAGGCTTGGTTGCCTTTTGATGTAGTATCGCAAGGTGATAGCTTATGCCTCTAGACAGTTGAAGGTGCATAAGAGAAATTCTCTGACTCATGACTTAGACTTGTTAGCAGTGCTGTTTGCATTAAAAATCTAGCGTCACTATTTGTATGGAGTGCACGTGGATATTTTTTTAGATACTGAGATCTTGTAGTATGCGTTTACTTAGAAAGAGCTTAACCTCAGACAAAGGAGATGACTTGAGCTGCTCAAAGATTATGATATGAGTCTTCACTACCATCTACGTCAAGCTAACGTGGTTTCTCATTCTTTTAGCAGGTTGTCTATATGGAGTCTAGATCACGTGGAAAAGGAGAAACGGGAGTTGGTGAGGGATATTCACCATTTGGCTAACCTTGGAGTTTGCCTCTTGGACTCCGAGGATAGTGGCGTGTTTGTACAAAGAGAAACAAATATTTGATCCTGTCTTGATATGGGTCAAAGGTGATGTAGGTGGGCTGTAGGTAATGGACTTTGAGATTAGTGGTGATGCTACCTTGTGGTACTAAGGGAGATTATGTGTTCCCGATATTGATGGTTTGCGAGAAAGGATCTTGGCTGAGGTGCATGATTCACGCTATGTCCTTTATCCTGGTTCTATAAAAATGTACCATGAACTTAAAGAGATGTATTGGTGGAACAATATGAAGTAGGATGTGGCTAGTTTTGTGTCTAAGTGCATGGTGTGCCAATATGTTAAAGTTGAGAACATGAGGCCTAGATGATTGTATCAAGAAATTGAGTTGCCAGAGTGGAAGTAGGAAGTGATCAACATGGATTTTGTTACTGGTCTTCCTTGGTCTCAGAATCAATTTGATTTTGTTTGGGTCATCATGGATACGATGACAAAGTTGGCTCACTTTTTTCCTGGGAGGACTAACTTCTCGGCTGAGGATTATGCAAGGTTGTGCCTCCAACAGATTGTGAAGTTGCATGAGGTACCTGTTTCTATCATCTATGATCATGGTACTCAGTTTTTATCTCACTTTTGGCGGTTATTTCAGAATGATTTAGGGACCAAGGTGAGTCTTAGTACTGCTTTTCACCGGCAGTCGGATGGGTTGGCAGAAAGGACTATTCAGACATTGAAAGGTATGCTTCGTGCTTGCATGATGGACTATGGTGGTAGGTAGGTTGATTACTTACCTCTTGTAGAGTTTGCCTATAATAATAGCTATCACTCTAGCAATGAGATGGCTCTATTTAAAGCCTTTTATGGTCGGAGGTATAGGTGTTCGATCAGATGGTTCGAGGTTGGTAAGGCGGAGATGTTTGGCCTGAATTTGGTTCAGCAAGCTGTGGAGAAGGTGAAAGTGATTCAAGATAGACTGAAGGCTTATCAAAGTTGCCAAAAGTCCTATGCGGATGTAAGGTGTAAGAAGTTGGAGTTTGAGGTTAGGGACAGGGTGTTCTTAAAGGTAGCTTCCATAAAGAGAGTAATTCAGTTTGGGAAGAAGGAGAAGCTTAGTCCCTAGTATGTTGGTTCGTCTTTGATTTTGAGAAAGGTTGATAATATTGTGAATGAGTTGGAGTTGCCTTCTAGTTTGAGCTCCATTCACCTGGTATTCCATGTTTCTATGTTGAGGAAGTGTAAAGGTGATCCATCGCAAATTAGCCTATCAAGGATATTTGTATTTTAGATTCCCTATCTTATAAGGAGATCCCGATTGAGATCTTGGATCGACAGGTTCGTCAGTTGTGGACCAAGGATGTGGCCTCAGTAAAGGTTTTATGGAGGAACCACAAGGCGGAAGATGCTACATGGGAAGCTAAAGAGTACATGAAGTCCAAGTATCCATTTCTATTCTCCATTCTGAAAATTCATGTATAAGGTATGTGTTCTTCTTAACATCTTTGTTTTCTAACTGAGTTAAAGGAAAGATTGATTTCCTTGCATCTTTGTTTTCTAACTTAGTTAATGGTAATAGTAGAGGCGTGTGGAGTCCAAATCATTCTTGAACTATCTTGTTCCATCATTCGATGATGAATAATCCATAGGAGAATTGAAGCACCCTAGGTTTTGAACCTTGAAGATTTCCCGAGCTTTGAGCTTACTGCCCTTGTAATGACTTACCATAAGAGTCGTATGGTATGGTAAGGGTCAGGTGACCTAACTCTTAAGGTGTCCAACAAGTGTTGGTTAGGTTTATGTTGTGTTTATGGCTTGATGGGTACGGGTCGTATGGTTTGGTGATGGGTCGTTGGGTCGATCCTTCACTTAATCTGAAACTTAGTAACTTGACTTGGCTCTGAGTACGAGTAGCTCACTAAGATCCATAAGTATCGGGTCTAAGTGGTATAGTCAAATTATATGTTGTCCGTCGTCAATCCTGTTGGATTCTATCTTAGGTATGACTGGACCATACGAGTCGTATAGTCTGGTCACAGTTGAGGTAATGGAGTCGTATGGTGGACAGTGTATGGGTATCAAACTTTTTATCCTGGTTACGACTGGATGGTACCAGTCGTATGTTGTGGTGATTAGTTGGAGGGTCAACTCGTACCCCCTGCGGTGATTTTACAGTTTTAAGTTTGGGGTATTCTAGATATTTTCCCTCTTAACTCCTTTTGACCCCACGACATAAAACACCTTTTGGAACTTCATTAACCTATTATTCTAAATCAAAAACTCTTAAAAATCTCTCTCAAGCTTTTGGTTCAATAAAAGGCTAGGGTTTCTTTAAGGCAATCAATTAGGGATTTCAAGAGCAAATCTCTTCATCTTCCTTGGTGTCTAAGGCATGTTACTCCTTCCTCTTTGTTAGTTCAATTGAAAACATATTTTAATGATTTCATAGTATTCTTGTGGTATTGTTTTGGTTTAGAAATAGATGTTGGGGTTTTTGGTTGTTCTTAGTTGGACAAGGCTTTCCCATGTTTTACTTATGTTTTTTCATGCTATAATTATGATTTGAACATATGGTAGCATAGGAATGGTCAATTGATACTTGGTTTTGCTTTAGGAAACTATATGCCCTCAACACATTTGTTAAAATGCCAATGAGAATGATTTTGTCACATGGTATGAAAATTCTTTAAACCTTTGTATTGCATAATATGGAAATGAAACGTAAATTGGGTTGGTTGGTTTTAAATGGATTGGAAAGGCCTTGGTGGCCATAGTATTGGTTTAATTGGAAACTTTGGAGTAAAATTGGTTAATGGCTTTGGTGAAGCATAAATGGATAGACTTGAAAGCTCTAATTTTGGTATGGTAATACCAATAGTAGACGCCTAAATAAAAAGACTCCTTGGTAAATGGTTGGTTATGAGTGAATGGTTTTAATATGGACTTAAAGGGGGTACCTCTCCCATGTCTCGTGAAGAGTTTTAGTTGGGATCTGCCTAAAGTTGCTGATCTCATCCCTCAACTATACCCTCCTGGAAGGTGGAAATAACCTTTCTAGGAAAGACACTTTCAATTGTTTCCAGTTAGTTATAGAATCGGGCGTCAACTCATTTAGACACAATGTTGCCTCCCCAGACAGAGACAGTGGAAATAAACATAGGCGAATGGCATTCTGTCCCACTCCCAAGTTATCGAAGGACTTACAAATAGTGACAAAGTTCACTAAATGCATATTGGGATCATCTCCAGGGAAACCACCGAACAACCTCTTCAGATGAAGGAGCTGAATCATTGTACTGGTAATATTGAACTTTGACCCTGGTACTAAAGGCGAAGGAATAACAGCTCCAGTAGAACTAGCTCTGTCCATTCCATCTTCATCATTATCAAGATTAAATTGAACAGCTTGGCGATCAGGTCTCGCCCTGAAAGGACGGTTTCTGTTTATATTTTTGTTCACCGGTTCAGCTACATTCTCTGCACGCCTTCGATTAAAAGGATCTAACAAGTCATCATCCCCCAAATCATCATCATCAGGATTAGGATGACGTGCCTGCTAAACATCATTCTGCTGATTTAGTTGAGTTCTATCCAACGCAGCCTCTCAGCATCTTGGGGATCTGCCATTCTGCTAATTAGTTATGGTTCCGGATGTATTGGTAATAACGGTGAACCCTATATTCGTGTACTTGGCATACACAACAACTCTCTTGCACAAAACAAAAACAACAAACAAAAGTAAAATTTGGGAAACTTGACCAAAGGTCAATTAACAAGCACAAACTTAATTGACAACCTTATTCCCCAACAATAATGCCAAAATTTGATATGCCCAAATCACACCTCTCTTACGAGAGAGTAAGCGATCGCTGTCAAATATAGAACCCAACTGGGTTGGGTGTCGAATACCACAGGGAATACCATGTTCACTAAGTATTATGACTATTATTAGACTGTCCATCTAAGGTTATGAAATCAAGGGTGTTTTGAAATGTTAACAGTTCTCTTTCGTATTTGTGTCACAGAAAAGTCCAGCTACTGAAAGTTAATGTAGATGTAATTTCAATGAGAATAAATTAACTATGGTTATGCTCACCAAGATGTTCAAACAATTAGGGTTGTGAGTTTGTGTTCAAATTCTAACTTATGTATTCAATTGCAAGAATTATTGAATTCTAAGAATTACCCACATGTTTCTCAACCTAATGAGTGTTTCACCCTTTATTTCTCTCGAACTTAAAGGATTCATGCATTATTCAATAACACTCTTATGAGGGTTGATCCTGTTAAGGCATCAAACCGTTAACCCAAAGGGTAAATTTATGGAGTTTATGTGAATCACTTCTTTTCCTAACATCCACTTTCTTGTCAGACAAATGGAGTTCATGGGCTCACTTCTCAAGTTTACAACCAAGAGATGTCATTATAATGAAGAAATATTCATGAAATTTCGATAGATGTTAGGAATCAAACCAATTACAACCCCAAAATAGTTCTCAACATCAAGGCTCCCATAACCCTATTTATGGGAGTTTAACTACTCATCTCCATATAAGAAATCAAAGATATAATGATGTTCATAAATGGCTTCAAGAGGGCACTTACAAAAGTCACAATATTGTTTTCTCAATCTTCAATGGAAAATGTCAAAACTAATAATCAGATCTTAATCTCTAAATTCAAATCTCAATGAAAGGTGTACACAACTCTCAATAGAGAAGAAAGCATGAAACTAATGATAAAAGATATGGACTAAACCCTAATACATGGAATTTATATGATTCCAGAACTGGGGTTTTAAAATTCAAACTCAAATTTTTCGCTTTATGGTCGACGGGTCAAGCGATGGTTCATCGCAGGTTTGATGGTCCATCTCCTGCACCGTTGCTGCATCTCCAGTGACTCTATTCTCTGCTTTTGGGCGATGGGTAGTGCGATGGCCCATCGCAAGGTTGACAGTTCGTCGCCTGGATCGTCGCAGGGCTTCTAGTGATTATGCGTTCTGTATTTTGGCAATGGTTAAGACCAATGTTTCATCGCAGAGTCGACAGTCCGTCACCTGGACCATCGCAGGATGTCCAGATTCTATGACTTCTACTTTTGGTTGATGGCTTAGACCGACAGATCATCGCGATGATGCGTCACCTAAACCATCACTGCTCATTTTACCTCTGTTTTGCTCAGATTGTCCAAGTTATCTTTCTCACTCAGTTCTTATCCTGAAAGCACTAAAATACCATGTTAAATACAACAATGGCTGGTTGAAAACACACAATTATCCTATGAAAAAGGCCTAAAATATTTCGTCAAAAACTGGAACATCATGTTCCAACCTCTTGCATCATCAACATCATCACCATCATTATATCATACATCACATTTTCTTTATTGTGATTGATGTTGTGATTGGATTTCCATATTGACTTTTTATATGTCTACTTTCTCTATATCCTATAACTTATACTTGACCATCTTGTATATACATGTTGCACCCAAGCAAATATACAAGTGTACGTGGTCTCAACAAGTAATACAGTGGCCTTAAATAAAGCCGAATATTGATCCCTTAGAGACTTATGTTAAGAAACTATCCAATTCTAGTTTAATAATTGAAATTAACTAGTGCAGCGCAGCCAAAATAGTTTTGAAAGTTTATAAACTAAGAGTAAACTAAAATAATGCAGAAAAATAAAGACTTTGGACAATAAATGGATGAAAACCCAGGGTTAAAGCACTACAAACAATCATACTATGCTATTGAACTTCATTCATTAGATTACTTATCTTGGTTGTTGATTTGCAGGGTTTATCGTATGATCATGGTCTCCCGATCTCTAACCTACTACCTAACTAGACATTACAACTACATTATAGAGTGGAGATGTAATAATCCATTTAGATGCACTAACATGCCATCCTAAAAGTGAACCAAGCAAGGCTTCTAGGTATATCCCTATCCTAGATGCTAATTCAAATTCCTTATTTCATAAAAGAATAAGAACCTTGCTCTATCTATCCCTACATTCTATCCTCTAATTCCCTCTCTCGAGCTCACAAGGTCGACAATATCTATATTCTAAGGATCAAGAATCCTTAAAATAGTTATAACAAGGTTAAATAAACATCCAAATATGATAATTAATCCAAACAAACTCAGTTCAAAGCAATTGTAATCATGTTCTTGGCCTTAACCTCGGAAAAGGGGCGTTTAACCACTGATGGGCATAATCGTTATCCAAATCAATGAATATATGATAAAATCTATTAAAAAGATAAATTAAAGAGATATAAACCCTAAATAGAATGTTTTGTAGACCCTCCTTAAGCCTCCAAGACATCCAAGGTGAATAACAATAAGTACAAGAGTCCTATTAATAGGAAAGGATTTAGCCGTGTGTGTAACAAGGGTCGCACCGTGTGGTCTGGTCCAGGGGAGCATGGGTCGTGTCAATAGTATTATTTCATGGGAGTGGGGGTCACTGTGAACTGGTTTTTCTAGTGGAATAGGGGTTCCTCGGCCCCTATATTGCGAGGCCTTACTGGAAATTGCATTTTTGCCTTCTTCCTCATCTTATGCCTTTGTCCTTCCACCCCAACCCTTGTGGTGGTGTTTTGACTTGATTTATGGCTCTTTGAACATCCTTATATCATAATAATCAACTCAAAAAGCATCCTATAACATCACACACCACTGATTAGATCTTAAAATGGCATAATATCAAGAACGGTGAACTAGAAACTCAAGCTAAGAACTAGTGACGTCCTTTAAATCTTTAACTTAATGTTTTGACTCTTGGCTTATTTAAATTGCACTTTGAACACTATAAATAAGTTTTTACACACATAATTACACAATAATAACCATAGGAACTCATCAAACACATTAGAATCCATTGAGATCAACTAGACAAACACCTAGCTCAAGCTAGTAACACTAGTTTTCTCATTAGAATTTTAAGTGATCCAATTAAGTACAAACTTGTTTGAAATACACCTTAAACATTATAATCACATACTTAAACACTTATATGCTCATTAATATCATTATTAACACATTAGGAGAACAAGTTTCCCACAAAACAAAGCTAAATAAGCAAGGATAACACACTAAAGTGCATAAAACCACCTCAGATTACCACCCCACACTTAAAGCCTTGTTCGTCCTCGAACAACTCTTTACTCTAAGAATCATAAGACAAGGAGACTCTAAACTTCTACTACAAGTAAGACACTCAATCTAGTACTACAATGACTACACAGAATGCAAGTTTCTACACTAAGCATGTTACATACACAATTGAAAGTTCAAGAATACTACTTCAAAACATCCTAGCCTCAAGAATTGACTCACCAAGTTGGCAAAATCATGCATATTATTCAATCACTGACATCATATAATTCACCAAACTATCATCAAACATGTGTCCTCACAACCTAAGAGTTACCCATAATTACTCACACAAAAGCAATTTATCACAAAATGGGTACAAGAATTAGATTGTGCTCCCCCTTACAAGGAATTCGCAAGTCACACAAGATAAACATATGCTTACTCTTAGTGTAGTACTAAAATAATATCAGAATGTTAAAGCTTAGGATCAAGTAGATCTTTAAGGGTTGTAATGTAAGATAAGGGATTATTAGGAACTATTTTGGCCAAGAACAGTGACTATCTTTCCTATACAAGAATAGTTGGAGTATTATCTATTCATTCATGATATAATTTTACCCTTCTTCACACCCATTTTACGTTACGCACCCCTATGATAGCCATCCTCAACTTAAGCGATTGCCTTAGTTTAGGTGCATAATGTCCAAGGAAGACCAGGGCCAAAACAGGTTCATTGTAACACAATTGGGCTAAAAATGGGGATATCTTTAGCAAAAATTTCTCTAACTCCCAACCACTATAGATCAATTGCACACACCAATAACTATTACTATGGGGATTTAATTTCACCTTTCTCCTACTTGAATTTCAAACTCCTTACTCAATTAATTTTACACTAAAGTGCTTAGGAGCTTTTGATCAAATCAAAGTCAATCAAAGAAGAGGATACATGCTACATATGAGTCTGCCAAAGAAAATAAGCTAAAGTCTCAATGGGGTTAACTAGGATTATGCAAAAGGGTAGGTAATAAAAAGGGTATAAACATGGCTATCAAAGAAATGTCTATATTATCTCCTAAACCCACACTCTTTATTTCACTTTGCACATACACTAGACAAGTTCTAGCACCAAATGCAACAAGGAATATATAACAACCTCACACACACATGGCACATTCTTAACTCAAGTAGGATCATTATAGACTCTTAACCAAACAATCACATGAATTCAGCATTAAGCCACCAAGTACAAGAGTCACAATCATAAGCCTATGAGTCTCAAAAGTAGTAAACACAATCAACATGCTCTTACAACCAAAACACTTGCATTATGCAGTCAAATATAGTGCCAACACAAACATACGAAAATTTTAAAATTACCCTAAAAGTTGGGAATTTCCCTACACTACACTTAAAAAATCTACTTTGTTCCCAAAGTATACTTTAAAAGTAGAGATATAAATACTCTTCGAGGCCTCTAGGCCTAGCTAGTAGAATCCTTATACATCAAAAGGGTTCGGGGACCCATACTTAATCTTCGCTATGCTCCTTAGCTCAAGTTTTTCGATACTCAGACTTCCCATCAACCTGTGACTCAACAAAAATGAAAAACTACGTGAAGTAAAAACTAAAAATATTAAAAATAGAACCTACCTTAACTTGGGTTACCTCCCAAGAAGCACTTGATTTAGTGTCGCGGCATGACCCAATCTACGACTTATCTATTTTTCTTCATCCTCATCCTCCTACTTGAAGGCCATTTTCTTATTTATTTCTGAACTCTTGAGTGTGAACTCTCAAGGTCAACAAATTTCTCAATAATAGCCTTTTCAGGCTCATCAATTTGTATCATTTTAGGTTGGGGTGGTTGTGTCTTGGGATGCTCAATGAGGAAGTCCAAAGAGGTCTTTTGTGGAATAGACTCTACCACCCCACACTTATCTACTTTAATCATTATAATCATGCATAAATCTTTGTAGTGGGATAGTGTGTTGATCGGTTTGTACATTTTGAAAACTGTCTCTTCATCATCTAACCTTATTGTGAGCGTTCCCTCTCTCACATTTATCAATTCTCATCCCGTCACTAAGAATGGATGTCCCAAGATGACTGGAACTCTTTCATATGCCTAAAAATCTAAACAATAAAATCAACAGGAATAATAACTTACCGAACTTGATGAGAACATCCTCTATGATTTCTTCGGGATGGTCTAGGGTCCGGTCTACCAATTGGAGTATCATAGAGCTCGGTCTTGGCTTTCCCAAACCTAAAGTGTTGAATAGGGAGAGGGGCATCAAGTTGATACTTTCCCCCAAATCACTAAGTGCGTAAACCACCTTACTGCTGCCAATTTGAATAGGGAGCATGAATCTCCCAGGGTCTTTAAGATTTTTGGGCATCTTCTGCATAACTACAGAGCTACACTTCTCAGTGAGTGCTACTATCTTAACTTCCTGCAGCTTAACTTTGTTAGTGATCACATCCTTCAAGTACTTGGCGTACTTGGGCATTCCCTTCAAATCATCTAAAAGAGAAAGTTTAATGTGAAACTCTCTGAACATGTCAAAGAACTACTTGAAGCATACATCCTTTTTTTCTTTTCTAAGTCTCAGTGGGAAAGGTGGTGGTGGTCTCTGCTTCTCTTGTTTAACAACTTTAGTTTTTGAGTACTCAGACTTCGTTGAATTTTCAGCAACCTTGTCATCTATTGGTTGGGTAACTATCTCTGCATCTACTTCCTCAGTTGTCTTTAGAGGCTCTTTATTCAACTCTTTACCACTCCTCAAAAATTGCCATTACTTGTTTAGGAGGTTCTGTGTTACTTAGTAAACCACCTTAAGGCCTGCCATTTTGTGCCTGCTGTATCTTCCTAACCTGCATCTCCAAGTTCTTTGTAGCCACTTGCTGGCTCTTTATATTTGTTGCCAATTATGCTTGAGCAACTAAAATTTGTTTCAACATCTCTTTCATATTGCTAGTTTGAGTCGTGGCCTAATTCTGATATTGTTGGTTGTTCCATGATGGATTTGGTGGCTAAGACTACCACTTTAGATTATAGGCATCCCCATATTTTGTCTTTAAGCATTTCCCACAAAACTGACTCGGGATTTGCAACACACATAGCCACAGAATGACGACTATTGCCACAAATCTCGTACCAAGTACTCATCTAATACATTGCATTCACTGTTGCTGTGTCTGTGTAACCCCCAATTTCACATTGCAAAACTGAGTAGTTAACTAATTTTGTAGTGCAGTAATATAAGTGGATATAGTAGTAAACTGGTCAACTTCCAATATGCCTGCAACCTTCTTTGTAACACTTCTTGAGTCAGAATTCCACTCAGGATTTCCTTGTACAATTTGGTTCAATAAGGTGTATAGATCATCATACATTAATTTTAAGACCACCTGTAGCTGAATCTCAAAATTTTTTTGTGTTGTAATTAAGTGCCTCAAAAAAGTGTGAGCTAGTACCTCATTGGACTGCTGATGATGTGGATAGACCCAAAGAAAAGATTTGAACCTCTCCCATGCATGATATAAGTTTTCATATGGATTCTGTTTGAAGCACACAATCTCACTGCACAGTCTCGTAGTCTTTCCACATGGAAAGAATTGGATGAGGAATTTTCAGTCTAAGTCATCCCAGGTTGTGATTGAGCTTGCTGGCTCAGGGTTCAACCACTTCTTCTCTTCCCCCAACAATGAAAAAGGGGAAAAGTGTCAGTTGACACACCCGTTGGGTTGAATGTATCACTGATATCCAAGAAGTTCAGTAGATGAACTTGTGGATCTTTATGTAAAAGCCCCATAAACTATCCACTACTGATCAACAGCTGCACCATGTTCTGTTTCAGCTCAAAGTTACCTCCAATAGCTGATTTCTAAAAAGGACAGGTCAAATTCATCGATAGTGGAATTGCCACTTCACGAACTATCTTGCGGTCTGATTGTTCTTCCTCCATGAGAGCAGGATTGTCTTATTTCTCTTGAATTTATGGGACACATGGAAGAAAGACTACTTCTTTCCTTAACTAGTTAAAGTGTTGCTCGGGTTCGAGACTTGGTTCAACCAATTCCCTATCCCTTGCAAGCTTACTAGTTTGTACACCTGTTTCCTACAAATTCAATACCAAGACAAAGTGTAAAGCACCAAACAAATCTAAAAAATAAAACTAAAAGTAAAATAATTGCCAATTTACAAGTCCCCAACAATGGTGCCAAAAACTTATTGTGCGCAAGCGCACACACAAATGTATATGGTCTCACTAAGTAATACACTGGATTTAAATAAAACCGAATATTTATACCTTAGAAACTTGTGTTAAGAAACTCTCAAATTCTAGTTTAACAATTAGGATTAACTAGTGCAACGTAGCGAAAAGAGTTTTGAAAGTTCATAAGCTAAGATTAAACTAAAATAATGCAGAAGAGTAAAGACTTTGGACAATCAATGGATGAAAACCCGGGGTTAAAGCACTCCGAACAATCATACTACACTATTGAATTTCATTCATTAGGTTACTTATCTTGGTTGTTGATTCGCAGTGTTTATTGTATGAACATGGTTCTCGACCTATAACCTTCTACCTAACTGAACATTACAACTACATCATTGAGCGGGGATGTAATAATCAATTTAGATGCATTAAGATGTCAACCTGCAAGTGAACCAAGCAAGTCTTCTAGGTATACCACCATCCTAGTTGCTAATTCAAATTCCTTATTTTATAAAAGAATAAGAACCTTGCTCTATCTATCCCCACATTCTATCCTCCAATTCCCCCTCTCGAGCTTACAAGGTCAACAATATATGTTTTCTAAGGGTAGTGAATCCTTAAAATATTTATAAAAAGGATAAATAAAACAACAAAATGTGATAAGAAATCCAAACAAACTCAATTCAAAGCAATCATAAACATGTTCTTGGCCTTAACCCCAGAAAGGGGGCGTTTAGCCACTAATGGGAATAATTGTAATCCAAATATATGAATACATGCTAAAATACATTAAAAATAAATTAAAGTGATATAATACCCAATTAAAGTGTTTTGTATCCCCTTCTTAAGCCTCCAAGACATCCAAGGTGAATAACAACAAGTACAAGAGTCCTATTTATAGGACAAGGATTTAGCCATGTATGAAACAAGGGTCGCGCCACATGGTATGGTCCTGGGAAGAATAGGTCACATTGATAGGATTATTTCATCAGATTTGGGGTCTTGGTGCAGTGGTTGGTCCAGTGGAATAGGGGTCGCGCCGCCCCACTATCGCGAGGACTCACTGGAAATTGCATTTTCTCCTTCTTCATCGTCTTATGCCTTTGTCCTTTCATCCCAAGACTTGTGGTGGTGTTTTGACTTGATTTACAGCTTGTTAAACATTCTTATATCATCATAATCAACTCAAAAAGCATCATATAGCATCAAACACTACTGATTAGAGCTCAAAATGACACAATATCAAGAACGGTGAACTAGAAACTCAAGCTAAGAACTAGTGACGTCCTTTAAATCTTTAACTTATTGTTTTGACTCTTGTATTATTTTAAATCTTTAACTTATTCTGCATTTATTATACTTGGGTGGTTTGGCTTCATTCTAGAAGCCTTAACTTGGGGTTATTATTGTATTTTCCCCTTTTGTGTATTATTTGGGTTATAGTCTTACTTGACAATGTTCGTCATGACAAGTGCCATCATGACCTTTTGGATTTTGGGTTGTGACAATTGGGGACTAATATTTCCCTTATTTCCAAATCTCATTACCCCATTTATGGGCGACACCTTAAAAAACACTCAATTACTCACCTCAAACTTTAGTTCTCTCCTCCTCACATTTGCATATAATTTCTTATGACTTTGAGAAGTCTTCAACCTCTAACAAATCAACTGAACCTTCTCCATTGCCTCAAGAATAGAATTGGTCCAACCAAAGCCGCTTTACCAACTTTGAACCAACCTATAGGTGATCTGTACCTATGCCCGTACAATTCTTCAAACAGAGCTATCTAGATACTAGAATGATTACTATTGTTATAGGAAAACTCAATTATGAGAAAATTATCATCTCAATTTCCTTTAAAGTACATTACACAAGCTATCAACATATCCTCCAAAGTTTGAATCATATGCTTGGCTTGACCATCAGTAAATGGATGAAAAGCATTACTATGTTTCACCTTTGTACTAAGGCCCTTCAAAAATGATTGCCAAAAATGAGAAGTGAATTCCGTACATTGGTTTGTAATAGCAGACAAGGTAATCCTATGGAGACTTATGAGCTCGCGAACATAAAGCTTAGCATAATCTCCCATTGTATCTATGGTCTTAACTGGTAAGAAATGGGTTGACTTGGTCATTCGATCCATGATGACCCAAATTGAATCATGCTGATGTCTGGTGTGAGGAAGTCCAGTAGTGAAATTGATATTAATGACCTCCTACTTCTATGTAGGGGTGCTAATATCCTGAAGCGTACCTCCTGGCCTTTGATGCTCAATCCTTACATGCTGACAATTGGGACATTTAGCCACAAACTTTATTATATCCCTCTTCTTACCATTCCACCAATAAACTTCTCACTGATTGTAGTATATTTTTGTAGAACCAAGGTGAATCAAATAGTTAGAGCTGTGAGCTTCAACTAATATCCTTTCTATTAATCCAGTAATTTTAGGAACACATAACCGACCTTGATAGCAAAGGACACCATCTCTCTCTTAGGAGAAAACCTTATTGCTGCTGATCTGCATCCATTATCTGGCTAAGTATGAGATCATTATGCTATTTCTCTTTCACTTCCATCACTAAGGATAACTCTAAATCGTTCTGAACCACTATACCCCCATCATCCATATCAACCAAACATAGATCCATTCGAGCTAATCGACGTACTTCCTTGATCAGTTCCTTCTCTTTCTTTTTTTTTACATGAGCCATACTACCAATAGACAATATACTCAGCACGTTTGCCACTACATTCACCTTACCCCATGGTAGAGCACATTCATGTCATAATCTTTTATCAACTCCAACCACATTCTTTGATAAAGATTTAACCCCTTCTACATAAATACATACTGAAGACTCTTATGATCGGTGAAAGTATCAACATGCACACCATACTAATAGTGTCTCCAAATCTTTAGGGCAAACCCAACACCTGCTAACTCTAAATTGTGAGTTGGTATAATTCTTCTCATGATCTTTAAGTTTTTTTTAGATGTATAAGCTATTACTTTTACATTCTACATCAAAACACAACCTAACCCAACTCTGGAGGCATCACAATACACCATAAATCCATCTAACCCATTTGGAAAAGCTAGCACTGGTGCTGAAGTTAATCTCTCCTTCAGCTCTTGAAAGCTTTTCTCATATTTATTTACCATATAAACTTCACTTTCTCTTGGTCGATGATGAAACTATTGAGGAAAAAGCCTCAACACATCTTCTATAGTAACCGACTAAGCGTAGAAAGCTCCTAATAACGGATGGTGTAATAGGCCTAGGCCAGCGCTTCACTGCATTTGTTTTCTGAGGGTCTACGTGAATACCTGCACCCGAAATCATATGCCCCACAAAGGTAACTAACTCCAACCAAAACTCACACTTACTAAAGTTTGCATACAACTGACGATCCTTGTGGGTCTTCAACACTATCCTCAAATGGTCTGCATGCTCTTTCTTACTCCGAGAATATACAAGTATGTCATCTATAAGGACAATGAAAAATATGTCCAAATACAGCTTGAAAACCCTGTTTATTAAATCTATAAAGGCTGTAGGAGTATTTGTTAGTCTAAAAGACATAACTACAAACTCAAAGTAACCATACTGAGTTTTAAAAGAAGTCTTCGAAATGTCACACTCTATGACCTTTAACTGATGGTATCCTGGCCTAAGTTTAATCTTTGAAAACCAATGGGAGCCTTGAAGTTGGTCTAATAGGTCATTAATTTTGGGGATAGGGTACTTATTCTTGATGGTGACTTTGTTTAATTGTCCAAGCTACACCTCTTCTCAGAAGAAGATATGGTCACTACCAAATATAGTAACCCAACAAAGGTTAGGGTCGAATCCTAAGAGAATATGTGGAATAGTGGTTCTTAGCTGTTGTAATCAACAGGAAGAATTGGAAAGATAAATAGGAGGGTTTGAATAAATATATTGAACTAGTAGCAAATACCGACTTTGATTGTAATCAGTTGTAAGTGAACACTAGGATTGTGTTTCCCCTGGCTTCTTAACTCGATAGCTTATCTTGCTATGTTGAACCAACCCGATACCTTGCATGCACAATCGATAAGTTATGTACCTTCTGCAGTCTTTCAGACTAGCAGAAAGATTTCACCCTTTACTTTTTGAGTTTCAGGATGTCGCTTTACTAACCCTTATCTGGATCCTAATTAACTATTACCTTTGAGTCTCTAATTATTTGATGAAATATAACCATCTTACATAGATAAAACCTAGAAGAGTGGATCAATAGCTAAACTCTAAATTATTGCCATCCTTATCTTTTCCTAGTCACTACTCCTCTTTTGGAGTAAGTAGCAATAATCTAGGCGGGATCCTAATGTTTGCACCCGTTAAGAAAACTATTATATTAAAAATAAAGCAATACATGCATGGGTATCGGTTCAAAACAACAATAGCACTTTTCCTACTTTGTCAATTTGCCAGGGTTTCCACAACCCTAGCTATGGGTTTTTAGCCACTAATGCTTATGAAATAATCAACAACATTCATAATTGAAAGCATAGATGAAATCATAATAATAAGAAATAGAAAACCCATAACCGTAACTGAATTAATCAACTGAAGTTGATACAAGAGAATCCCAAGATCAAATCAAATCTTGAAATCAAAATATGTTTGTGAGTATCAAAAGTGCGTAACTTCTTCTAAAAAACTCATAAAGGGTATTTATAGTACATGTGGAAACCTAAAACCAAAGCCTGAATGAAATAGGAGAAAACAGGGTCGGTGGTTACTTATGGCCTCTACTTGCGCCCTAACCTTGGGTGCATATAGAACTTACAACCTGCAAGGTGGGCGCAACCAGCGACCATAAGTACCAAGACTAAAAATCCTGTAGGTCAGCTCTCAGGATTTTGGACTTCTGGCACTTGCTTTGCCCACATGCGGTCCATAAGTGCTACTTTAAGTCCACATGTTGACTTAGTAAGTGCTGGGAGTCATCTTTTCAGCTCTTCTTCAACTCCCAAACATGCTTTGATCATGAATAATATAAAAAGTGTCCCGAACATTGATAATTGCTCCAATAAGTATCCAAAAACACCTTTTTCACAAACTTAGCATCCAAAACATGATTTCCTACAAAACATACTCAAAATGCATCATATCTAACAAAACAACCTTAGAAACTTGTATATTTTCCTTGTTTTAAGCGTTGAAAGTGCTATATTTCTATAGCACATCAACACCCTCAACTTAGAATGTTTGCATGTCCTCAGGCCACAAAATACAACAAAACTAAAATGATGTTTAACTAGGAGAATCTAAGCTATTCATGGTAGTCTGTCAACACTTTTAAGCTCAGAACACAACACCCCCTCCAACCTCACTTTTTAAAAACTAACTGTGTATGAACATAAAGCACAACAGTGTGAGATAATGGGATCAAGGTATGGCATTACATTAGCCACAGACAACCACACATATGTATAAGTTACACTACTCAAAACAAGCAAATAGCTAGCGATATGACTCATGTGCCCTCATAGCAAAGATTTCCCACTCGCTCATATGAAATAAAACATGTAAATGTAGGGATAGTCAAGAGACACTCATACTCAGAAGAGAAGTTCCAATCAATGTGCATCAAATACCATAGACTTGCCCTTATTTTCTTTACCTTAGTATTCAGACAATCAAGCTAAGATCACTATACAATTTTTCTCGGCTTGTAATGTAGGCTTGGGGGCTTGTATGATACATATGGATGTATCAAGTGACTAAGCCTCCTTGGAGCTACACTAACCTTGGGGTCTCACTTACTGGACAATTTTTCACTTTATTTCCACCCTTATTTCTCTCTTTTTATTTTAATGCACATTCAGGTTGGGTGTAGTCTTTTATTCTTTCTTTTTCACTTTTGCATAATTTTTTTTTCTTTTTCTCTTTCTTTTGCTACCACACCCAGCCCTACTAACTTTTTTTCTTATTTACCTTTCTTCGTACCCACTTTACACTATGAATCCCTATGATATCCACCCTTAACTTAGGCATTTTGCTTGAGTTGAGGTGCACAATGTCCAAGGAGGACCAGGGCCAAAATAGGTTTATTGTAATGCAAATGGGAAGGTAAAAAGGTAAAATAAAATAAAATAGGCTATAAGGTTCAAAACAAGGATCAAGGGATACAATTCACACATGGAAGGTTATTTAGTCTAAAAGTGGATTGAAATAAGAAACAACCTATGATTATTTCCTAATCGACTATCTTAGAATCTAGGAAAGACTAACTGGGAAAGTTCTGGATTCAACACACAAAGGGAACTAAGTAGCATCTCACACACATGACACATAGTCAATTACAAGCTACTACATATCTAGTTCATGCAATTATCAGGAAGTGATTATCATGCCCCTAATACTAATGCCATAGCAAGATCCACAAAGTTCACACATATATATATTTACATAGTTCTAAAACACAAGTTTTAGAGGGGTATCATTTTTCTCAAAAATCAATAAGAAATATGATTACTGCCTTAAATACTTAAAAATCTTCTAATTACAAAAAAACAAAACACAATATGAAACAAAATATAATACAAGACAAATTATCCTATACATACTGGTTCTACAATCATACCATGACCGACATGAAAAGAAGCACATCAACAAAAACCTGCAGTGTCTACGGTATCTCCCACCCCCATCTAAAAAACTGCATACTGTCCTCAATGCGCTAAATTAATATAAAACAAAAGGAAATAAGAACATACCTGGGATGCGCTAAGTATCCGTGTCATGAGCATCCCTAGACAGGGTCATATCAGCTGGCAGAGGCGATGCTCTACTAGAGTATGACCCTTCTGCTAGATTTGTTTTTCTCTACCTGTCAATGACCATATTCTCTATTGAATTATTTCTGGCCGTTTTAACGTCCTGGTCATATGGCATATCAGGATTTTGTAAGTCTCCTATGTGACCTCTCTTGGATCCAATAGCTGGGACCTCCTTCTCATCCCCTGTAAAGAAATAAAACTGTATCAGTGCATGTAGAAGTGATATCTAGACCACTAGAGGTATAAATAATAGAGTGGTTGCTATACGACTCGCTATGAGAGAGCGTATCTTTGATCATAATATATCATACTCCTCCCTCATCTGAGATAGATCTGGAGTATCTTTCTTTATGAATTGGGATATAACCCATCTCTCAAACTCATCAAGATATGTTTAGAAGTCAGCACATAGCTCAGACAGTGTAGCTCTCTGTGTAGCCTCCCATCTGGCCTCTACCTGCTTAAATCTGGTTTGAATTCCTAATCTTATCTACTCATAGAGGGTGGTTATCTATATCTCAACAACCCTCAACTGAGCATCACTTGCCCTCTGGCTGTCCACTAAGCTCTGTAAGCACTCTTAAGATATAGTAATCATACTTGTAGTAGGAGCAGTAGTTGATGGGTGAGTAGGCTCTGAATATACACCAACTGTCACTAAAGTCGAAGTCAGGGCTAATCAAGAAATAGCTAGTTTCCCCTCACCTTGCGTACTTAAATCTGGCTCTGTGTATCACCTCCATGTGCATCATCAGGCTCTGTGGAAACTGTTGGACCCTCAATTTAGGCCCTAGGTACTGCGACTATCTTCTTAGATCTCCTGGTAAGGCCTATTTGTGCCAGAATCTTCATACCCTTTGTCTGCATAATAGCCAAAGCATATACCCTCTCATCTATGCTTGATATCTCAGGTACACTAGACTCGTCACATAGTCTCTGAATCATGTAAGGAAATAATAGATTAGTCAGCTCCCCAAATGCTTTGTCATGGATCTTATATCGGAGGATAGCTACAAAATCAATAGCATATCAGTCCATCATACAATAAACTAGGGTTGCTCCCTTCCAAGTCAATAAATTATCTGAGGCTATGGGGAATAGTCGGTATGGTATGAGCAATCACCAAAACTTGGCCTTAAAGGTCAATGTTTCCTTCTTGATCACACCATGCCCCTCAATCTATGGGGTAGCATCACCCAAAGGTGAAATATAGCTAGCTATCCACCTAATTATCTTAACCCCCTCTCTTTTGTGCTCAACCTCCCACATAATATGTCGATCACGTTCGACTCTCTATTTGTAGTTACACTCAACATTAGACGTGAGAGTGATATAATCTGGGCCAAAAATAACCCGGCGTATAGTCTCTACTAACAAATCAACTCTGGCCTCTCTCACAGGTGTTTGATCAAGCTGTGGTTGCTCTATGTGCCTCATCGGTCCTAGCAATCTATGTATGGAAAGATTTACTATAGATAGGTATGATTCATAAAACTCATGCACCATAGATGGGCTATAAGAACCGAGTAATCTAGTCATCCACTCTAACAGATATCAATCGAATTCATCCTATAACTAAGGTACTCGACTAAGTCCTGATAGATCAATCCTGCGGTCCTCTTAAATAAGTCTCTTAGGCCTACCAGAATCTAAGATATGACTATCTATATCATAAACCACCTATATATCCTCTACACACAACCTCAGAGATACCTTCATGGCATATGTGGGTGCAGGACTCTGCCCTTACTGTACTGATGCATCATGGGTAACCTACTCTATACCCTCGTCAGATTGGGGCACATCTAACTAATGTACATATGTGGTGGTACCCTCCTCAGACTGGGGTACCACTAATGACTCCTCCAGCTCAGTATCCTCAGATAAATCCTGGGACCTCTCCTCAGACTGGGGGTACTGAGCTACAACCTATTGAGTAGAGTCAGAATCTGTCTCCTTCTTCTCCTCCTTTTTATCTGGTAGAAGAGTGTTTAGGGGTGACATCCGTGCTGACTTTATTCATGTCCGGGATGCAACTGCCTAAGTATCTTGGTGCCTCTTCCCTCTAGTAACTCTACATATCACCCCTTCTGCAGTGTCTCTACATCGCTGCATCAGGTACTCCTCCCCTAAACCACTAGGCTCGGGAGACTCTACACGCCTCCTCAAGGTATCAAACTTATTTTTCCTCACAGCTTTAGGTGCCATATGTACCTTAAAAACTAGTCGTTAGTTTTCAACAAAAATTAGGGATAGCAAAAGTTGAAGAAAAACCCAAAGTTCAAGAAGTTCAAATTTTCCCTCAATTTAACACCCCTATGACTTATATGAAATCCCAATAATTCCAATGGGCATGCATATAGCAAGAATCATAGTTTTTAAAGAAAACTCAACATGCTCAACTTGTAGTATTACTCTACTCCTTCAAGTTCAACTTTCAGTTAGGGCCTAACCTTAGAAATTAATTCAAAATAAGGCCCTACATTATGATTTTAGGCTACTTCAAGGCTCCTACATACAAGCATGATAGAATTTATATATTTTTCATGGTAATACACATATCAACTTGTTTATACAATAAATAAATCAATACATAACCATTAGAAGCCGAGAAAGTTACCTCTTTTATGATGAGCTGGAAGTGAACAATGAAGAACTTGAGAAAAATATAAGTTGGAGCTTGTTTTAGTGTATTGAGGCAAGTTGGTATCTCTAACAAGTGTAAATTTAGCCTTTGCTTAAGTGTGAGGTTAGTTTATATTTTAAGAGGGAAGTTTGAATTCAAAGAGAAAAGTGAAGTTTTGAGGATTTGAATGAGTTAGAATGAAGATAAGGATGTTTACATATGGATGAGGGATGTTTTATGTCATATATATGTGTTGGTGGGCCCAAAATTTTAACTAAAATTTTGACCCACTTAATACCTAGTCGCGGTAGCCACTTTCACCTGGTACCTGTTACTAGGCATGGGGCGCAAGTGCCACCTACGGCCAACAGATGTAGGGGCAAAGATTTTGGCCCTTTTTCCTGCAATCCAAACTTATATTTTTGATATTTTTCCAACTACTAATGGTCCCAAAAAGTAAATTACATTCCCAAAAATTTGAACAGGTGTCAAAGTCCACAACTTTCCATTTTCATCCTCAAAATTTTGACTTTTCTATTTATTGTTCAACTTACCTAGTCCGTGTGGGACTTGTGACCATGATGGTTTTGGTCACATAATCCCCTTACCTAGAAATCGATGAATGTAGAATTCTTACCATATTCCAGGTAAGTTCATAAGTTAAAACCTACAAAATAAAGACAACAAAAGTGTGAACACTAAAATAGTGGGTTGCCTCCCACTCAGCGCTTGATTTAACGTCACGGCATAACGTGGCAGTGTTGATTACTCAGACTTCACCAATAAGCCCATGGATTTCCTCCCATACAACTTTATTAACGCCGCGGCACGACACGGGTATCTTGATTACTCAGAACTCATCAAGATACCCATAAGAGTACCCTCTAAGGCCATCAATACAATCAATCACTGACACCACCCTTATGTCGGTAGGCTACTTTATTGATTTTTGAATGTTGAATGTGGCCTTCTCACCATTGAATTTGAATTTTAGCTCTCCTTTCTCCATTTCAACCATCACTCTACCTGTGGCTATAAATGGTCTCCCCAATATAATGAGCATCTTGGTATCAACCTCATAGTCCAGAATGACAAAGTCAGTGGGGAATATGAAATTATCCACTCTCACAATAACATCAAAAGAGATTCCCATAGGTTTCTTCACCGTACGGTCAGCCATCAATAACCTCTTTGAAGTTGGTTCCAGAGGGTTCAAACCCAATTGCTTAAATATGGCCAGCGACATCAGATTTACGCTGGCTCCTAAGTCACATAAGGCTTTGGTGAATCAGGATGAGCTAATAGTACATGGTATAGTGAATGCACTGGGGTCACTTTTTTTGAGCCAAAGACATCGTAATGATTGCACTATAGTGGTTTAAGCCATAATATCCTCAATAGTCACTCCTTTCTTCCTTGTTACCAACTGCTTCATAAACTTGGCATTTCCAGGCATTTGCTCCAATTCCTCAATAAGAGGAATATTCAAGCTGAGCTTTTTTAGCATCTCAATAAATCACTTAAACTTTTCTTCCTCTCTCTTTTTCTTCAGTCATTGAGGAAAAAGTGAGGGCGGTCTCAGAATTTGTCTTATTTCCTGCTCAATAATTGGGCCTATACCTCTTTCCTTAGCAACTGCGTCATCACCACCTATTGTGTTTTCTGTCTCCATAATAAGTGTCTCCTCATCATCAGCTTCTGCAACAGGTAGTAGGGGATCCATAGTAGTAATACCACTCCTTGTAGTAATGGCAAGAACATGACCGTTGTTTTTCAGATTTTTCTGTGTTGCTCGGAAGGGTACCTGGCTACCTCTATTTCATAGTTGTTGACATCTGCCCGAACTGGTGCTCCAATTACTTGACAGCAGTTTCATGAGATTCGACCTTTGGGTCAACCCTGAAATGTAAGCCTTAATCTCCTTAAGGATGATTTCCTGATTTTCTTGACCCTTCATCAACTTAGCAATATCTCTTCCATTCTAAATTCTGCATCTCATTTTTCAAGCGGAATATACCTATCTCCCTTCTCTATGTAGTCATCCTTCTTCCTCTAGTCACCATCCCACTCTCTAATATGGTCTCTATATCTATCATTGTAGTTCTGACCTTGGTTCCCTTGCCCTTGGTCTCGAAAACCCCCCAACTGACGATCCAGATAATTTGCTTCCTCTTCTAATTTTGACTCATAAGCTTTAGAAGCTGAACCCTATACTGCTACTACATTTACTTTTTTGGAATTCGCTGCTGCAAGATGCTTTGCTAGTACCCCTAGATCAGTTTATAGCAACGTAATTTCTTGTGCTACTAAATCATCAGTTACTTTCTGGTTGTAGGAGGCTCCAATAGCATACGTGCCAGATCCCCTTTCAACCTCCCAAGTTTGCATCCTCGGTTAGTGAGTGATATCTAATATTGCATCTCCGAAGATGCCTACCAGCGTAGTCTCATAAAATCTCCTCCAGGTATGGTGTCTGCTATGGCTCTGGAGCTGATGGTCAAGGCTTGGTAGAATATTTCCAACAAGCTCATCCCTGACATCCGATGGTTGGGTACCATACTCAGCTTCTTCTTGAACATGAACCATGCCTCGTAAATAGATTTCAACTGTAGCTACCTGAAATTATAAATCTCATCCTTAAGATGCAACATCCTGGATAGAGAAAAGAACCGATTTAAGTATTTCCTGCACAACTCGTTCCATGTAGTGATAAAGCCTCTTGGCAGTTCCCTTAACCATAAAGATGCTTCTCCTATAAGTTAGAAGGGGAACAACCTCAGTCTAAGTTCTTCCTGATTCACCCTCGGATTTGTATATGATATGCAGATCCCAATAAAGTTGGCAAGGTGCAAATTTGCATCATCTGTAGGCAGACCTGCAAAGACACCCTTAAAATTTAAGAGCTGGATCATTGCACTCGTTATGTCAAACTTGATGCCTGGGGGTAAAACAGGAGGAATAATGGCTCCAGTCTCTACCAGATCAACTTATCCAAGATCTTCTTCATCATTTATATATAGCTGTATATACTGATATGCTGGGATAACCTGAACACGGGTACTGCTAGCTCTATTCTGATTTCCACCGAGTATTGCTCGACGGTCTGCTTCATGTCTTTGCTCAGCTAGGTCTACCTCCTGAGCTACCCACTGAGATTCTTCCGTTTCCCTTCTCTCCTTCTCATCTTGAGCTAAAAATTGACCAGTCTATCGATCAACAATATCCTGTACTCCTTTGGGAGGAAGGAGAGGCGCAATATCACAAACTCCTTCAGGATTATCATCTCTTTTCTGTTCCACCATCATACTGGGTGTTTGTAGGATCCTCTCTGGATTTAGATTTACTGGGAATAAGGGATTTCCTCTACACCGTGTGCTAGGCATACACCGACATATGCCCAATTAAGAAAAAAAAATAAAAAAACTGAAAACTACAACAACATCAAAACACAAATAAACACCATATTCCCCAATTATGGCTACAAAATTTAGTGACGTCTAATGTATACCTCCTCTGAGAAGATGATACGGTTGCTACTAAATATAGTAACCCAATAAAGGTTGGGGTCGAATCCAAAGGGTATACATGGAATCATAGCTCTCAGTTGTTGCAATCAACGAGCGGAACTGGAAAAGTAAATGAGGGGTTTTGAATAGTAATATTGAACTAGTAGAAAATACCAAGTTCAGTTGTAATCAGTCGTAAGTGAACACTAGGATTGTGTTCCCTCTAGCTTCTCAACTCTGTAGGCTTATCATGTTATGTTGAACCAACCCGATACCTTGCATGCAAAATTGATAAGTTATGTACCTTCTGCAGTCTTTTAGATGAGCAAAAGGATTTCACCCTTTACCTTTTGAGTCTTAGGATGTCGCTTTAGTAACCCTTATCTTGATCGCAGTTAACTATTACCTTTTGAGTCTCTAGTTATTTGATGAAATTTAACCATCTTACGTAGATAAAACCTAGAAGCATGGATCGACAACTAAACTCCAAATTACTATTGTCTTATCTTTTCTTAGTAACTGCTCCTCTTTTGGAGTAAGTATCTATAATCTAGGTGGGATCCTAACATGTGCACCCATTAAAAAAACTATTATATTAAAGATAAAGCAATACATGCATGGGTATCGGTTCAGAACAACAATAGCACTTCCCCTACTTCGTCAATCCGCTAGGGTTTCCATAGCCCTAGCTATGGGTTTTTAGCCACTCATGCTTGTGAAATAATTAACAACATTCATAATTGAAAGCATAGATTAAATCACAATAATAAGAAGTAGAAAACCCACAACTGTAACTGAATTAATCAACTAAAGTTAATACAAGAGAATCCCATGATCAAAATTAAATCTTGAAATCAAAATATGTTTGTGACTATCAAAAGTGCTTAACTTCTACTAAAAAACACATAAAGGGTATTTATAATACATGAGGAAACCCTAAAACCAAATCCCAAACAAAATAGGAGAAAACTGGGTCGGTGGCCACTTATGGTCTCTACTTGCGCCCTGACCCTGACACACGTAGAACTTATGGACTACAGGGTAGGCGTAAGTAGCGACTGCAAGTGCCAGGACAAAAAATCCTTCAGGCCAGATTTTGGAATTTTGGACTTCTGGCACTTGCTTTGCTCATATGCGGTCCATAAGTGCTACTTGCAGTCCAAATGTTGACTTAGCAAGTGCTGAGAGTCATCTTTTTAGCTCTTTTTCAACTTCCGAACATGCTTTGACCACAAACAAGCCAAAAATTGTCCCAAATATCCATAATTGCTCCAATAAGTAGCCAAAACACCTTTTTTTCATTTTTTCATAAACTTAGCATTCAAAACATACCCAAAATGCATCATATCTAACAAAACAACCTCAGAAACTTGCATATTTTCCTTATTTTAAGAATCAAAAGTGCTATATTTCTTTAGCACATCAATGAACCCCTTAGCTAGGAAGTCCTTAAGTTGTTTCCTCAATTCTTTAAGCTCTGTCGGGGCCACCCATTAGGGAAGAATGTATATAGGATGGGTGTATGGAAGAAGATCAATTTTGAACTCTATTTCTCTATTGAGAGGTACCCTGGGTAGATCCTCTAGGAAGACTTTAGGAAATTCATTGACTATACAAACTGACTGAATAGTTAGGGTTTTAGACTTAGTATCTTTAACCCAAATTTAGTGGTAGATACAACCTTTTGAGCTTAAATTTATGGCTTTAAAATAGGAGATTAAACGACCCTTGGGAGATACTAAACTACCCTGCCACTCGAGGGCTGACTCATTAGGGAATTGAAAGGTGCTATAATTAACTGATGCATAGCATGAATGGAGCCAATCCATGCCTATAATGACATCAAAAAATTATCATCTCTAGTTTTATTAAATATGCTAAAGTGATCCTAGGAGGATAGTATAAGGGCACTTTCTGTAGACTCATCTAGTGACAACTGATTCACCCACTGGAGAAAAAACTAAGAAAGGTTCAGAAAGACTTTCTACACCAAAGTTCATAGAGACAAGTGGGGTCACAAAAGAGAGGATTGACCCCAGATCTAATAACACATAAACATCAAGGTGAAAGACATAAAGCATACCAGTAAATACAACTGGGGAGATCTCCTACTCCTGATGTGATGATATTTCATAAAACTAGTTCTGATGCTGATCACCACTCGTACTAGATGATGTGCCTTGTTATGGAGCTGGGTGGCCTAATTGAGCTACTGAAGTAGTGGACTAAGCCTAAAAATGAGCAACCCTGTTACCCTCTTTCACAATTGGGTTGTCCTCAATATGTTGTCACAACCCGAACCAAGGCCTGACCGTGACGGGTATCTCAAGTCCACCATGGACTTGAGACCACCCCCTAAACCTAAACAAAACACCACACATTGCCCAATAAGGGTCGAATTCCAAACATATAAAGAGATAGTATAAGATGAGCTCAATAATAAAAGATATATTTATAACCGACAACCCACAACTAACCCAAAATAACCAACCAGCACCACCCAAGTCCACAATAATCCAACAAAGCCTCTATGTAAAGAAAACCAAAACTAGTTTTGGTCGGGATATGCCCCCGACTCTGACATTGACAATGATAATGTTAATGATAATGTAAACTCTCAATTCTAGTCTATGAAAGGAACTGATGAAATGTCTAAGTCTATCGGAGAGTGGAAGCTCACCAGTTTACTATAACGAACCAATGAACTGATCCGATCCACCTAACTCTACATAGGAAAAGTAGTAAAATCTCCAGTGTTTGCATCGCATGGGGATACAAATTCTGGAGATGGTTAGTGGGGTGAACATAAGCATGTAACTAGGGGATAGAGGACAAAATAATGTCATGCCAAACCATTTCAATTACCATATGAATCACATCATAATACATATATAAATAATATACCGGGATAGGGAACAAGGTTTAGCATGAAGTAAAACATTATCCTGGACTATGTAGCTCAACCATCATAATAGGCACCCACGGGATATATGGGTTCAGCCCCTTACTGAAAGGGCCCTAGTGTGTGTTAGCCGCACGAACCATTGAAAAATCCGAGGGAAAGATAAATCCATCAAGGCAACTAGCCGTCCCAAAATATATATCAAGCGTGACATGTGGACACAGGTCATCAAGACCAAACCTCATGTCAGCAAACAAGAGTTTCTAGTACAAATCATCCAATACCCATACCTTTACGACTTCTCTATATAACCCCTATTAAGACCAATTTAAAGCAAGTTTCACACAATCCACTTATTAATCAATGAACTAACCGTTAAGGAACACCATGGGTATAGTCATACCCAAACACTTGCAAGCTTATATCTTGCCATAACAATCACATTAAAACTAGAGGGAATGCCTCACCCACTTTGTTCATTAATATCAAAATATTGGGGGAACGCCTCACCCCCTTTGTTTATTAATATGATAGCCAACAAGGCCTTTAAAATCCAAGTTCATTGGTTTACTAATTATGCAATGCAATAACATAGGTGATCAAGTTAAACCAAGTGACAATTTTTACAATTCAAAACCATTTACACAAGCTGGTTGAGGGAATACCGTTATTCAAAATCAATTCCAATCTTTAAGACATCAATTTTGGGAAAACCATGCCCCCTTTGTTTATTCAACATTGCCATGCACCCTACAAGTTCCAAACCATTAATAAAGCATAAGCAATTTATAACAAATCATGGGAAAACAATTCAAGGAGCAACCATGTCAAAACCATCAACCATATTAGAAACCCACATTCAAAACCATTCAATTGAACCATGTAATAAATTAGTGCCTTTCACAAATAATAATTAGGGAAAAGTAACATACCTGAAATACCAAGTTTTATGGGAAGAAATCAACCCTTTATCCCTTGGATAACCTACTTCTCAAAAACCCTAAGTATCATGACCTTAGAATCTTTGCGAGTGTTTTGAGAGTATTTAATTACATTATGAATGAGAAATAAATCCCTTAAGTGCTTTATGAACGTGGGTTTTAATTGGGTAAGAAGGGAATTGTCCAAAGTACCCTTAAATTAAAAGGTTAAATTTAGTCATTAATGACTACAGGATGCTATACGACTTGTCACCACGAGTCGCAGCCAAGAAAGTTTTAAGGGCCCACTCACACTATTGACCCTACAACTCACCTAATACAACTTGTAATGGGACAGTATGACTCATAGAATCCTGTCATAGTCAACACAACAACCATTTGGGTATATATTAGACATCCTATGATTTGTACACAATGACCCATAAGGAGTCCTCACGACTCGTAGTGAGCCACTCGTACTCAGAGTAGAAAACTTAGCCATACACACTATTTAGGCTATGATTTAGGTCTAAAGACTCGTACAGACTCCCTACAATTCGTAGGGTATTTCATAGTCAGGACAGTGAGGATAAAATTTCAGAAATTTCCAAGGACCAAAAACTTGGGGTGTTACATTCTCCCCCTTTTAAGATCATTCATCCTTGAATGATAGGACAAACAATTAATTAGCACGATTTGACTCCCAATACATCCACACCTACCTTTAACAAAGACAGAAAACAAAGATATTAAGGAATTCATATACCTCAAGCATGATTATCTAAACCAGGAAATAGGAATGGGTATTTGGACTTCATGTCCTCTTCAGCTTCACAAGTATCTTCTTTATGCTTTTGGTTCCTCCATATGCCTTTATCGAAGCCACATTCTTAGTCCGCATCCGACGGACTTGCCGATCCAAAATGCCACCGGGACTTTCTTGTAATACAAGGAATCTGAAACACCAACATTCTCCCAAGGAACGACCAAGGAATGATCACCTACACACTTCTTCAACATTAACACATGAAAGATCGGATGAATAAAATTCAAACAAGAAGGCAACTCCAACTCATAAGTAACCTTTCAAACATTATACAAAACACAATATGGGCCAGCATAACAGGGACTGAGCTTCCCCTTTCTTCCAAATTGCATCACTCTCTTCATAGGAGACTCCTTTAAAAATACCAAATCATCCACCTCAAACTCTAAATCTCTTCTTCTTACATTTGCATAGGACTTTTAGCGACTTTGGGTGGTCTTAATCCTATCTCGAATCACTTTCACATTCTCCAAGCTTGGTGAATAAAGTGCATGCCAAATAATCTATTTTTTCCAACCTCAAACCACCTAATAGGAGATCTACACCTCCTACCATACAATGCTTTGAAAGGATCCATCCCAATACTCGAATGATATCTATTATTGTATTCAAACTCTGTAAGAGACAAATGGTCAACCCAACTTCCACCAAAATCGATCACACAAGACCTTAGCATATCCTCCAAAGTTAGTAATCTATTTTTGCCAACCTCAAACCACCCAATTAGAGACCTATACCTCATACCATACAACGCTTTGAAAGGATCCATCCCAAGACTCGAATGATATCTATTATTGTATTCAAACTCTATAAGAGGCAAATGGTCAACCCTACTTTAACCAAAATCAATAACACAAGACCTTAGCATATCCTCCAAAGTCTAAATGGTCCTCTTTGCTTGTCCATCCATCTGAGGATAGAAAGTGGTGCTAAGGTTCACCTGAGTCCCCAAACCTCTTTGAAATGAGCGCAAAAAATTAGACGAGAACTGAGTAACTCAGTCAAAAATGATGGAAATTGGAGCACCATGCATCTTAACTATCTCCCCAATAAACAACTTGACATAATCCTCTGATGAGAAATTAGTCCTTATCGGTAAGAAGTAAGCCGACTTAGTCATCCTATCCACAATGATCCAAATAGAATCCAACTGGCCACAAGACCATGGGAGGCCGGTAAAAAAATCCATATTAACTACTTCACATTTCTACTCGAGCAACTCAATCTCTAGAGAGAAACCACCAGGCCTCAAGTGCTCAACCTTTACTTGTTGACACACCATAAACTTGGCCACAAAATTGGCCACATCCATCTTCATGTTATTCCACCAATATATATCCTTCAAGTCATGATACATCTTTGTAGAACCAGGATGAACAGTACAACTCGACTTGTGATCTTCAACCAAGATCCTTTCTCGCAGACCATTAATGTCAGGAATATATAACCTACCTTGGTACCTTAAGATGCTGTCACCACCAATCTCAAAAGTCATCACTCTCTGGTGACTAACATCATCCTTGATCTTCATAAAAACATGATCCAAAATCTTCTTCTCCTTCACCTTAGCACCTAGAGATGACTTCGCCACTTCTTGAACAACTACACCACTATCCTCAGAGTCCAAAATACAAACTCCAAGATTACCCAAATAGTGAAATCTTTCACTAATTTGCACTTCTCCCCATCAACATAAGACAAAATTCCCATGGACAACCTGCTAAGAGCATCAACAACCACGTTAGCTTTACTTGGATGATAATTGAGACTCATGTCGTAATTCTTGAGTAACTTAAGCCATCTCCTTTGCCTAATATTCAACTCTTTCTAGGTGAACACATATTGCAAACTCTTATGGTCTGAGAATATATCAACATGAACCCATACAAGCAATGGCGCCGGATATTTAGGGCAAAAACCATATCTAACAACTCCAAATTATACACCAAATATTTTTTCTCATGAACTTTCAACAGTCTAGAAGAATATACAACCACCTTTCCATGTTTCATCAACACACAACCTAATCCCACATGGATGCATCACAATAAACCACAAAACAATACGTTCCTTCGGGTAGGGTCAAAATCAAATTTGAAGTGAAATTATCCTTCCACTTCTCAAAACTACCCTCACATGCCTCCAAACACAAAAACTTTTCCTTTTTTGGAGTCATCTTAGTCAATAGGGAAGTAATAGAAGAGAAGCTCTCCACAAACCTTCCATAATATTGTCTAAACCTAAGAAGCTCCGAATATCAGTTGGAGTCGTGGGTCTAGGCCATGTCTTAACCACTGCAACCTTCTGTGGATCCACCATGATCCTTTTTCTAGAAATAACATGACCTAGATTAGTCACAATATTTAACCAGAACTCACACTTAGATAATTTATCATACAATTACTTCTTCTGAAGGGTCTGCAACACTAAATGGTGGTGATCGACATGATTTGACTCGCTCTTCGAATATACCAAAATATCATCAATGAACACAATTATAAAAAATTCCTGGAACTGAATAAAAACCCAATTTGTAAGATCAATGAATGCTGTTGGGGCATTAGTCAAACCAAAGGACATCACCAAAAACTCAAAGTGACCATACTGGGTTTGGAAGGCGGTCTTAGGGACATCCACCTCCCTAATCTTCAATTAATGATAACCCAATCCAAAGTCCATCTTGGAGAAGTACTTAGCACCCTGAAGCTGATCAAATAGATCATCGATACTAGGAAGTGGATATATATTCTTCACAATCACCTTATTCAATTGGAGGTAATCTATGCATGTCCGAAGGGACCCATCATTCTTAAGCATGAATAGAATCGGGGTGCCCCAAGACAAAACACTAGGGCAGATAAAACCCTTATCCAAAAGATTTTTCAACTACTCCTTGAGTTCTTTCAACTCAGTTGGAGCTATTCTATAAGGAGGGATAGAGGTAGGATGAGTGTCCTAAAGAAGATAAATTTCAAAATCAATTTTGCTATTAGGAGAAACAACATGAAGATCATCAGGAAATACCTTGGGGAACTCACAGACCATAGCGATACATTGAAGTGAAGGACATTTGGATCTAGAATCCTTAACATACACTAAATGGTAGAGACACTCTTTGAAAATAAATTTCCAGGATCTAAGATAAGATATAAACCTTTCCTTGGGCACTAGGGAACTACCTTCCCATTCAATCATCGGCTCATTCGAGAAATGGAAACTGGTCCTTCAGGTTTGACAATTAAGGGAAGCATAGCACGAGTGAAACCAATAAGTCCCCAGAATCACATCAAGTTCTAACATGCCCAACTCTATCAAATACGCTAATATCTCCCTACCACAAATAGATACTGCACAACCCCTATAAACTCTTTAGGACATAAAAGAGTCACCAACTGGGGAGGACACAAAAAAGGGATCCGGAATACACTCAGGACCAATACAAAAATGAATAGCTACATAAGGGGTCACATAAGAAAGAGTAGACCCGGGATCAAACAAACAATACACATTATGATAGAAAAGTGTTAGCATACCAGTAACAACATTGGGAGATACCTCAAAATATAATAGGTAGCAAGAGCATACAGACGATTTTGACAAGCGCCGGAGCCAAAAGTAGCACCTTTTGGTGTGGGAGAAGAAGAAGCAACCGGTACCTAATTTTCCCCCATAGCAACATCTCCTAAAGGACAGTTCCTCTGAAAGTGGCCAGGCCAGCCGCACCTAAAACACTTATTTCATCCTTATCACAAAAACCACTATGCAACTGCCTATAAAATCTATAATGAAGATGAGATGAAGCTGAGTGGGACCTACTGGCCTAAGATTGGGCACCTTGTGCCTTGGGACCAATATCGTTCTGAAGACGACAATCACTCGATGCATTCAGATGAGGAGCACTAGCCTTAGAGTAGGAACCAAAGTTGCCCCACTTCTTCTTAGACCATTTTCCACCATCCCCAGTACTCTACTACTGACCTCCACCCTGATTCAAATATTAAAACTTCTTATTTTGTCTTTTACTCATCTTAACCTACTTTTTTTCCTCCTCTACCTGCTGCATATACACCACCAATCTGGATATGCCCATGTGTTTGTTCAATAGAGCAGCTTTACATTCCAATACCAAACCATAGGACAATCCCGAAGCAAATTTCCTCATTCAAGCTCTCATAAAGGACACCAACTCTGGAGCTTAATGAGACAGCTAGTGAAACTTCAAGGCATACTCTTTCACTGTCTCCCGCCTTGCCTCAGGTTCATGAACTCCTCGGATGTTGCCTCCTTCAACTCTTAAGGAAATAAGTGATCAACAAAAGAACTAGAAAAGTCATCCCAAGATGCCAATTCCACCTTATCACCCCTCGACTGATCCCATTTCTCATACCATTGATATGCTATATCTTTCAGTTAGTATGTGACAAATTCCATACCCTTAAAGCTAGAGGCATGAATCACATGGAAAATCTTTTCCATCTTATCAATAAAGCCGAAAGGATCTTCGTCAACCTTAGAAATAGTGAAAACCAGTGGTTTGAGCCTCATAAATTGGACAACTTTAGCAACCTCAAAAGGAGTAACATCACTCTCAGGCTCAGACTGGTGAGACAGAGAGGCCACCAACTGAGTAAGAAGAATGGATTGAATGGCAAAACTCAACATTTGTCATATCACCCTAAGGATCTCGAGAAGGACTAGTGGAATTTAGGGGAACCCCAGGAGAGCCATCAGGAGTAGGAGCCCTCGACCAGGTATGAACCCCATAAGTAGTATAGGTTCCATCAATGTTGTCCTCGAGTGGGACAGAGGAGTTTCGTTGAGCATTAGACCTTTGAGGAGGCATGATATGAAAAGTGAATATACGGGAATTAGAGGATATTCAAGATGTTAGACTCTATAGCCCAAAAATAGATCACAAGAAAAGAAAACATTCCTAGATACCTCATAGACTTTCCTTTATAAGTGTGGAGCGCTACAGACCCATAAAAGAGACTCTACTTGACACGTCTTTATGGATACCCAATGAAACTAAACCTAGGCTTTGATATCAACTTTGTCATAACCCAAACCAGGGCCTGGCCATGACGGGTATCATAAGTTCACCATGGACCGGAGACCACCTCCTGAACCTAAAAAAACACCACACACTACTAAAAAAAGGCTGAATTCTAAACTTAAAACATAATAGTATAAGATGAGCTAAAAGAATAAAAAATATATCTATAACTAACAACTGAAAACTGACCCAAAGCAACCAACCAACACCACCCAAGTCCATAGTATTCCAACAAGGACTCTATGCAAAGAAAACCAAAACTAGTCTTGGTTGGGACATGTCCCCGACCCTAACAATGACAATGATAATGTTAATGATATGTAAACTCTCAATTCTTGTCTATGAAAGGAACTGATGAAATGTCTAAGTCTTTCAGAGAATGGAAGCTCAATAATTCACCATAACGAATCAATGAATTGAGCCGATCAACCTAACTCTGTGCATAAAAAGTAGCATTATCTTCTGTGCATGCATCATGTGGGGATACAGCGGCTGAAGAAGGTTAGTGAGGTAAACACTAGCATGTAACTCGAGGATAGGGGATAAAATAATGTCAATTCAAACCATTTCAAAAATTGTATGAATCACTTCATAGTACATAAATAAATTATATGCCAGGATAGGGAACATGGTTTAGCATGAAGTAAAACATTATCTTGGACTATGTAGCTCAACTGTCGTAATAGGCACCCATGGTTTATATGGGTTCATCTCCACCTGCTGAAAGGACCCCTATGCATGTTAGCCTCATGAATCGAAGAAAAATCTGAGAGAAAGCTAAAGACATCAAGGCAACTAGCCGTCCCAAAATATATATCAAGTGTGACATGTGCACACAGGTCATAAATACCAAACCTCATGTTGGCTAACACGAGTTTCCAGTACAAGTCATCCAAGATCCACACCTTCACGACTTCACTACATAACCCCCATTAAACCCAATAAAAGTAAGTTTCACAGAAACTATTTATTAATCAATGAACCAACCATTAAGGTACACTGTAGGTATCATCATACCCAAACACTTGTAAGATTATCTCTATTCCATAACAATTACATTAAAACTCGGTGGAATACCTCGCTTGCTTTGTTCATTAATATTAAAATATTGGGGGAATGCCTTACCCCTTTTGTTCATTAATATGATAGCCAACAAGGCCTTTAAAATATAAGTTCATTAGCTTACCAATTATGAAATGCAATAACATAGGTGATCAAGTCAAACGAAGTGACAATTTTTACAATTCAAAACCATTTGCACAAATAGGTTGAGAGAACACCTATGTTAAAAACCAATTCCAATATTCAAAATATTAATTTAGGGAAAAACATGACCCCTTAGTTCATTCACCATTCCCATGCACCTCACAAGTTCCAAACCATTAATAAAGCATAAGAAATGTATAACAAATCATGGAAAAATAATTCAAGGAGCAACTATGTCAAAACCCTCAACAATGTTGGAAACCCACATTCAAAACCATTTAATTAAACCATGTAATAAATTTATGCCATTAACAAATAATAATTAGAGAAGAGTAACATGCCTAAAATACCAAGTTTTACGAAAAGAATTCAACCCTTGAGCCCTTGGATGACATACTTCTTGGAAACCTTAAGTATTTTGTCCTTGAAGTTTTTGAGAAAGTTTTGAGAGTGTTTAATTATGTTATGAATGAGAAATGACCCCTTTAGTGATTTATGAATATGGAGTTTTAATTGGGTAAGAAGGGAATTGTCCAAAGTGCCCTTAAATTAAAAGCTCAAATTTAGTCGTTAGTCACTATGGGTCACTATATAACTCGTAGGGACCCATTACGACTCATAGCCAAGATAGTTTCTAGGGCACACACATACTGTTAACCCTATGACTTACCTAATACAACTCATAATGGGATACTAGGACTCGTAGGGTCCAGTCGTAGTCAACACAATAACCATTTGAGTATATAATAGACATCCTATGATTTGTACACAACTATCTATAAAGAGTCCTCATGACTCGTAGTGAGCCACTCATACTCAGTGTAAAAGACTTAGCCACACATTGTGGTTAGGCGATAATCTTGGTCCAATAACTTGTTAAGACTCCCTATGACTCATAGGGTAAGTCATAGTCAGGACAATAAACATAAAATTTTAGAAATTTCCAAGGACCAAAAACCCGAGGTGTTACATATGTAGTCCATCTTCCCATATCTATACACCCTATTGTACCAGAAAAACACTTACCTCGATATTTCTTACCATATTTCTTGTAGGCTGGATAATTGGGTCCCTTAACAACACTACTATGAGATCTAGAAGTCGGTTCTCTGCCCACTACTCTTACTTAGATTTGTGTATAGGTGCACTATATGAAGACGATGCAGGTGTTGATGAATGGCTTTAAAACTGAGAATGATTTTCCCTTCCTAACTTCTACCGACTATACTCAAATTGTCCAATTTTTGACCTTTTATTTTCCCTTCCTATTTTATTTAGTTCTCAACCTCATTCTTCTAAGCATAAGTCATCAATAAATAAATATCCATATCCCCAATCAATATGGAAGTCCTCTACTCCTTGACTACCTAGTTAGATACTCTAGTGACAAACTTACTTATACGAGCTCTGGAATCCGGCAAAAACTCTAGGGCATACTTAGCTAGCTAAGTGAACATGAGGAAATATTACTTCACCTATATAGTGCCCTGACTCAGGTTCATGAAATCCTCTTAACTCACTTTTCTCATCTCACAAGGAAAGAACCTGTCTAGAAAATCCACCTAAAATACATCCCAATTCATAGGAACTGCATTCTCGCCTCTACCTTACTTTTATAAAGTAACCCTGTCAAAAGCAATATCCGTCAATTGATAAGAAGTTAATACACACTTTTCTCTTCAATAACATGTATAATCTGAGTAATATTCTTCACCTCATCAATGAAAAACTAAGGATCCTCATTCACCTTTGACCCAAAGAACTTAAATGGGTTCATTCTCATAAAATCCTAAACTCTAGCTGTAGCTAAGTTACAATTCTAATAAAGTGGGACTGCTTCTACCTAATTGTGCTGAGCATTTGTACTTACAACCTGAGCTACCACTTGGAAGGTAGCACGAAACTCAATAAGAAAGACATTCTTATTCAAAGGGTCTGCGGGTGGTGGTGAGGTTGGCTGGTCCCCATTTCTACGAGTATAAGCTCTACGAGAAGGCATTTTCTATCACGTGAAAGAATGAATTATAGAAGTTAAATATAACTTCAAATCATGATAGAGATCATGAAATTAGGGATGGTTCCTAGTATATTTTATAGACTCTCATTTATAAGTGTGGCACACTTTACACCCATGGTCAAAACTCTATGCAACGAGGCTTGTCAGACTCCCTAGGATACTTTAGAAACATAGTCTCTAATACTAAGTCTATAAGGACATGAAGATACCCCTGGACGTCACACGATGCTTAGGACTACAAGTAGCCCCAAGCAAACCCATGATATCTATTCGACACTAAACTCTAATAAATGTAAACTTGAAACATTAGAGAAAACCAAAGAAAACTTATAAATTGGGTTCAAGTAGATTAATAATCTCAACAAAACATTGCAACTCAATAACATCCAAATCTATGAGAAACTAAAAGAACACATCATCTGACTAATCTTGACAAGTCTCTAACTAAAATTGAAGAGCCACTGGGATAGACTCTAGCTAACCCAAACTGAAAGCATAACTTATGCAATGATAGTAATAAGAATTTGGAACCAACATAAGTTTAGCCCTCAAACTATGAGGACTCACCCACTGGCTAGATATAGGAAATGGTGATCATGGCTAGTCGTGATGCTGGAATGAATACTAGAACCTACATTATGAAAAAATATTGCCACTCAAATATATATGTGGTCAGTATTTCTAGAATGTACTGAGTATGTGTGTGTGAATACAATAAGTAAAACTAAAACTAAACATATTTACAAATCATGCGTCTTAAGTGTAAATAGAATCACCTTGATCATAAATAAGACTGAAAGTTGAAATCTCATAAAGCATAAATCATAAGACAATATCTGAATAAAGATTGTGAGTTATTACACGTAGTTTCTAAAATCCTCTTTTCTATGGAAGATTCTCATAATTCAACTAAAAAATCACAATAAAATTAGAAGGAGGTATCAAAATAAAATTGTTGAAATCTTGGGGTCCAATAAATTCTTTGACTGAAATTACTATCAAGGATCATATAATAAAAATACAAGGTGAAAAGATTGCTGAATTAATGAAGATATAGAAAGAACTCGAAGAAGAAGTGCAATGAGCAAAAGAAATGGTCAGTTTGGTCATTATGACTAATGCTCTGAAGTTTGATCTTGGACAATCTCGGGCCTCCACCTCCATAAACTCCTACCTAGTCTTTTATGCCTAAACTAAATATCCAATTCCTCCTCCAAAATACCTAAATCCATATCCATATTGTCAAAGACCTCCAATAGCATACAAAACCCCAACCCAATCTTTAGATTCTGAACCCTTCTATCCATATGTACAAATTTACTCCCAAATACATCTTTAGATATACCAAAATATAATATTTGGTTAAAATTATAAGAGAAAACTTTTTGGAATATTTACTTCTTTGGCCAAAAGTCAAACATAACTTTTAAAAGGTTATGAGCAGTTGGACTAATCCAAATGATCAACCCAAAAGTTATCGACACCCATGCAAAATATTATAGATTCGACCAATGTTGTGTTTACCATTCAGGAGGTACTAGACATACTACAAAAGAATGGAGAAATATTAAACAAAATATCTAAGACTTAATTGAAAAAATTCATTTTTATTCAAAAAATATCATCACTATCAACCTACTTTCGAGCTCTTCAAAACCCTCAATATATTTTCTGCACCCGATCCAGTCCCATAGCTCCACAATAAAATTACCCAGTCAACCAACCAAATAACCAATATCAATTGCAAGATTATCAACTGTAGCACCTTAAAATTTTAGTCTCTAAAAATTTGAGTTTTTAACTCACTACCCAGGTAATTACTCACTTAACGTGTTGTGAAGACTCATTACAAGTCATAGGGCTATAGTCGTAGGCAAACTAGTTAGGAATACCCAAGTTTCTACTGAGATCACAACTTAGACCTCACGAGTCATAAGGTGAGTAATGAGTCATAGGGTAGGACTCATAACCAAACCAGTGAGGTGGCCCACGGTTGCTGTCTTAGTAACGAATAGACTCCATGAGTCGTAGGGTTAGTTCATGAGTCGTAGGCTATGTCTCATGACCATACCAATAAGGATGTTCTAAGTCACTACCCAGACTACGAGTAAAGTAAATGACTTGTACCTAATCATCACGAGTCATGACATGACCTATAACGACTGACGATAGTTTTTCCTATGTTTTATTTAAGGGCACTTCAATTATTTCCCTCTTTCCCTACATAAGACCCACGTCCATAAAACACCTTTAGGGTCTCATTATCATTCTAACATACATCAAATATACTTCTCTTTTCTCTTAAAATCCCTAAGCAAGAGCACCTAGGGTTTTCTAAGGACTGGTCTTTTAAGGCTCAAAAGGTGATTTCTTCTCTAAATTTCATGGTATCTGACACATGTATCTCTTCCCTCCAAACTTGTGTTTTATTCATGGCATGATATGTTGATATTCATGTGGTTTTAAATATTGATTCTTGAACTTGGGTTGAGGGTTTTGGATGATTGCTGCTTGAATAGTGTTCCAATGATTTTATATACATTGTTTATGCTTTATTGATATTTTTTAAACTGATTGGGTGCATGGGAATATGGGATGTGAGCCATGGAATTCCTCCAAATTAATGATTTTTGGTATTGGAATTGGTTTGGAAATTGTGTAACCTCAACCCATTTGCATAATTGGCTTTGAAACATGGCCAATCACATGGTTTGGCTTACTATCCTAAACTATTACATTGTATAAAAGGCTAAATGGAATGCAATTAATTTTTTGGAAGGCCTTGATGGCCATATGTTGACTTAATTATAAACTACGGGGGTTGAGGCATTCCCCCAAGTTGATTTTTATAAACTAAGGGGGTCGAGGCATTCCATTAAAATTTGACTTGATAAATCACGGGGGTTGGGGCATTCCCCCAAGGTGATGAATAATTGGAATGACATAATGATATTAGCTTGCAAGCATAACTGGTCTAACGATACCAATGGTATATGGAGTAATGGATGATTCTTAGTTAATAAATGAAAATGTGTAAACTATTTTAATTAGATTTAATGGGGGGTTGTGTATCTTACCTTGAAGGTGTAAGTCCCAGGGAGGACAAACACTGGAAACTATTTTTATCGATGTGGGGTTATTGACGATCGTGTGAATAGTTCACATATATATATATATTTACATATCCTGGAATGACGTGGGGTCGGGGTATTCCCTGGTATTTCTTGGATATATTTTTTTCATGCAGCTAACACGTATTGGGGCCAACCATCTGGGAGGGAGCTGGACCTAATCAGCAGGGAGAGCTGGACCAATATAGCCCGTGGGTGTTCAGATGATGAAAAAGCTACATAGTCTAGGCTAATGTTTGAAACTCTCATGCTAAACCTTGTTCCCTATCCCAACATATTACATATATATGTATATGATTGTTTCCATATGGTTTGAAATGATTTTGGACTAATTGATCATGTCATTATTTTAACCCTTTCTTAAGTTATATGCTAGCGCTCACCCCACACTGTACTCCTATGGAATACAGGGTCCGAAGACACTTTTTGTTTCCTTGTGCAATGGTAGGTGATTTTTGAATTTTTTGTGAGTAAGATTTGAAGTGGTGAGCTTCCATTCTCTGGAAGTCCCTCATATCATGGTCTTGTATTTACTTATGTCTTAGACTATTTTGGTGGGTTTTTTTGCTATGGTTGGGGCATGTCCAGATCTAGGTTATTGTTTGGTTTCTTAGTGGATTCTGTTGACAAAGTGTGGGTGGATGGTGTTATGGATTCTTAGATCCCTCTTGTTATTGATTTATCTATCTTTATGTGTTTAAAATTTAGCTCCATCTTGTTATATATTTGGAACTTATCTATTGCTAGTTGTATTATGTTCTGGTTGGCTAGGCTAATGAGGGTGGTCTTCGGTCCTTGGCAGACTTAAGATTTCCGTCATGGCTAGAACCTAGTTCGGGTCATGACAAACTTGGTATCAGAGCCTAGGTTCATGGTCAATGGGTTTCCACAAAGCCGTGTCAAGTAGAGTTTTTTTATGGGTGTATAGTACACCAAATTTATAAGGGAGAGGCTACGAGAAATTTAGGAATGTTTTCCCTTTATTTTGATCTATTTTCGAGCTATAGAGTCTAAGGTCTTGAAAACTCCTCTAATTCTATTTGCTCGTATTTCAGATCATGCCTCCTTAAAGATCTGATACTCATGGGAACTCCTATGTCCTATTTTAGGATAATGCGAATGGAACTCGCCCTTTCTATGGGGTACATACCAATTCTAGGGTCCCTGCTCCTGAGTGTACTACCTCTCATGGAGTTTTTTGGTTCCTATCAGTCCTCTTCGGGCTTTTAGAGTTGATGATTTTCTTACCTCAACACCCCATGGAGACATTTCCAATGCCAAGTTTCATCAATCTATTCATCCGCTGACCCAATTGGTGACTTTTCAATCTCGTCAGCCTAATCATGTTAGTTTTATTTCTCCATCTTCTAAGGTTACTAGAGTTGGCCAGTTTATGAGATTGAATCCTCTGACCTTTACTGTCTCTAGGTTTTAGGAGGATCCTCAAGGTTTTGTGGATGAGATGGAAAAGATATTTAGGGTGATGCATGTCATTAACTCAAAAGATGTGGAGTTTGCCATATATCAGTTGAAGGATATGCCATATTAGTGGTATGAAGAGTGGGAGTAGTTGAGGGGTGATGATGCAGAGTCAGCTGTATATGGTGAGTTTTTGAGTACCTTTCTTGATCGTTTGTTTCCTCAGGAATTGAGGGAGGCTAAAGTTAAGAAATTTGTGAACTTGAAGTAGGAAAGGATGACTTTGAAGGAGTATGCTTTGAAATTCCACTAGTTGTCTCGTTATACCTCAGAGATTATGTCTAGTATGAGGGAGAGAATAAAAAAGTTTACTTTGGGTTTGTCTCAGAACTTGGTACTAGAGTGTAAGACGACAATGTTGAATAATGACTTGGATATCTCTAGGTTGGTGGTGTATATGCAACAGGTTAAAGACGAAAAAAAGTAACAAGAAAAAATGGGAGAGAGAAAAAAAATAAGAAGTTCTAATATTTAGAGTAGGGCGGAGGCCAGAAGAACAGTGGTAGAGATGGTAAGTAGTGGGGCAAGAAAAAGACTTGGGGAAATTTTGGTTTTTATTCTACGACTAGTTCTCCCTATCCTAAGCCATTGGGTGAGCGTTACTTTTAGGCTGACAGTAGGTTTAAATCTCTAGGCATCCAGCCTCAGGCTAGTGGATCTTAGTCAGCCCCATCCTATCCTTCTTACAGAGCTTATGGCCGGTTGCACCGTGGTTATTACGATGAGGGAAGGAATCAGTGTTTCAAATATGGCTAGCTTGGTCATATCTAGTTGAACTATCCTTTAGATAATATTGCTACCGGAGCTAATAAGGTTCCAGTTTCTACTTTTTCAGCTCATGCGCCAAATGGTGCTACTTTAAGTATTGGTTCTGGTTGGAACCGTCTTTATGCTCTTGCCACCCATCAGGAATCTGAGGCATTTCTTGATATTATCACTAGTACATTAAGACTCTTCTATCATGATGTATATTATCTGCTTGATCTGGGTTCTACCCTTTCTTATGTGACCCCTTATATGGCTGTTCATTTTGGTTTTGATCCTGAGTGAATTTTCAATCCTTTCTTTGTGTCTATCCTAGTGGATGATTTTATTGCAGCTAGAAGGTTTATAGAGGTTGTGTGGTATCTAACTGTGGTAGGGAGACATTGGTAGATTTGGAAGAGTTGGATATAGTGGATTTTGATGTGATCTCAAGGATGGATTGGCTCCAATTGTGCTACGCTTCTTCAGATTGTCGAACCCGTAAGGTTAGTTTCTAATTCCCGAATAAACTAGTGATTGAGTAGGAAGGTAGTTCTCTAGTACTTGAGGGAATATTTATTTCTTGTCTTAGAGACCGAAAGTTAATTTCTAAGGGGTGTTTATATCATCTAGTTTGGGTTAAGGATTTTGGTTTTGGAGGTCCTTCTTTGCAATTTGTTCCCATGGTTAAATTTCTTGGAGTGTTTCTCAATGACCTTCTTGGTATTCATCCAATGGGGAAATAGACTTTGGGATTTATCTTCAAACGGACACCCATCCTATTTTTATTCCTCCCAATAGAATGGCTCTGACTGAGTTGAAAGAACTTAAGGAGCAGTTAAAGGATCTTTATGATAAGGGTTTCATCCATCTTAGTGTTTCTCTGTGGGGTGCTCCTATGCTTTTTGTGCATAAGAAGGATGACTCTCTTTGGATGTGTATAGACCATCGATAATCAAATTGGTTGTTGTGAAGAAAAATGTTCTTGTGGGATGTAGCTAAGTTAAATAAGGAATTTTAGGTTGATTTCTCTATTGGATGGACTAGTATATTATGCGGGATATTTCATCGGTGGTGCATGATTGTTGCTAGACCCTAAGTTTGAACCTTAGATATTGATGGTGGTGATAAGAAAGTTAGCTCGAGGATAGTGATACAGGATTTGTGGGAATAGATTAATGGGCTTGATGTGATAGGTGAAAGAGATTAAGCTGATAACCTTATGAAATATTAGAGTGGGTAATTATGATATATACTAGAGGTCTAGTGTTGAAGCAAAGAATTGGGACTAAGTCATTAGGTTTATAAGGGAATTAAGTTTCTAAGAATATGTTGAACCCCAGGTATCATCTTGTTTAATGATGTTTTAAGTATGTAAGTGCCATGTGTACCTAGTTTATGTTATCGAATATCTTAGTGTGGAGAAGTCTGGAGTGTTTTTATATGGTGTTCTTCAAAGCTGAATTGAGGAGAAGATGGATAAATGATGTGAGCCCTTGATGTAGTCTTCAAAATTTTTCTAAGTTATGATGTTATACAATTAGAGGTTTTGTTATGGGTTAAGAATTATGGAGGTGTATGCTCATACGAGTGTGACTTATAGGGTGATAGCTATAGAGGCTAGCAGAAGATTATATTAGCATCTATGAAGGGTAATGTCATCATATTGTAGCTGTAGGGGGGCAGATGGTGAACTAAGGTTAATCTTAAAATTTCTCATGGCAGTGAGTTTCGGGAAAGAGTCATGGTAAATCTATGCTCATTCTAGCAAATTCCTCCTACTTTGATTTAAGGGCACATTCTACCAATGTCCTATGTATTCAAATTGTTCCTATACCTAAGATCCGAATTCTCTATGCAGCTTATGTCCATGCACCCACCCTAAGACTAGAAGCAATAATGGTTCCCAGAAATCCAAGCCTCCAAGTATTTAAGCTCTATGTTATGACACTCGTGATCCGTAAACTTATGTCTCACTTTATGTTTCTATTCTATTCTTATGTCCTGCAAGAATCTCAATTCATTTCTTGTATCAATGCTCCATAAAACTAATGCCCTAGATCATGTCTATGTTACATCTCGTTATCGCATGATTCGTGCCTACACGGTTTACTTGGTGATGTCATGAATCTTATTTATCTTGGTGCCTATGTATGTTTTGTATGAGTGAGGATTCCTAATGTGAATTTATATCCTTTATTAGAGCTTTAATAAGTCCCTACCCATCATTCGGGGACGAATGATCTTGGGGAGAGAATGTAACACCTCAGATTTTTGGCCTCTAAAAAATTTGAGTTTTTGACCTTACTACCTAGGTAACTACTCACTTAACGAGTCATGAAGACTCTTTAGGAGTCATAGGGCTCTAGTCATTGGCAAACTAGTGAGCAATGCCCAAGTTTCTGTTGAGGTCACGACTTGGACCTCACAAGTCATAAAGTAAGGTCACGAGTCAGAAGGTAGGACTCGAGACCGAACCAGTAAGATGGCCCAAGGTTGCTGACTTGGTAATGACTAGACTCCATGAGTCGTAGGGTCTGGTCACAAGTTGTAGGGTGAGACTCATGACCATACCAGTAAGGATGCTCTGAGTCACTGCTCAGACTACGAGTTCAGGCAATGACTCGTACCCAATCGTCACTAGTCATGATGTGACCCATAACGATAATTTTTTATGTATTTTTATTTTTTTAAGATCACTTCGGTCATTTCCCTTTTCCCCCAGATAAGACCCATATCTATAAAACACCTTTAGGGTCTCATTATCCTTCCAACACCCATCAAACACACTTCTTTCTTCTCCCAAAACCCCTAATCAAGAACACCTAGAGTTTTCTAAGAATTGGTCATCTAGGGCTCAAAGGGTGATTTCTTCTCCAAATTTCTTGGTATCTTAAGCATGTATCTCTTCCCTACAAACTTGTGTTTTATTCATGGCATGCAATGTTGATATTTATGTGGTTTTAAATGTTGATTTTTGAACTTGGGTTGAGGGTTTTAGATGATTGTTGCTTGAATGATGTTCCCTTTATTTTATATGCATTGTGTATGCTTTATTGATGGTTTTTGAACTGATTGGGAGCATGGTCATGGTAATATGGGATGGGATTGTGGCATTACCCCAAATATACAATTTTTTGTATTGGAATTGGTTTGGAAATTGTGTAACCTCAACCCACTTGCATAATTGGCTTTGAAACATGCTTAATCACATGGTTTGTCTTACTATCCTATACTATTGGATTTTATAAAAGGCTAAATAGAAATCAAATGATTTTTTGGAAGGCCTTGATGGACATGTTTTGACTTAATTATAAACTACAGGGGTAAAGGTATTCCCCCAAACTGATTTTTATAAACTACGGGGGTCGAGGCATTTCCCCAAATTTTGAATTGATAAATCATGGGGGTTGGGGTATTCCCCCAAGGTGATGAATAATTGGAATGGCATAATGATATTATCTTGTAAGCGTTATTGGAATGGCATAATGATATTATCTTGTAAGCGTAATTGGTATGACGATACTAATGGTATATGCCATAATGGATGATTTTTGGTTAATAAATGGGAATATGTAAACTGTTTTAATCGGGCTTAATGGTGGGTTTTGTAGCTTATCGTGAAGGTGTAAGTCCTAGTAAGGAAGAACACTGGAAACCACATTTACCGACGTGGGGGTATTGATGACCGTGTTCATAGTTCACACTTATGTATATATTTATGTATCCTGGAATGACGTGGGGTTGGGGCATTCACTGGTCTTCCTTGGTTATCTATGGTTAGTGCGGCTAACACGCATTTGGGCCCAACTAGCAGGGACAAAGATGTACCCAATCAGCAGGAAGAGCTGGACCAATATAGCCCGTGGGTGTTTAGATGATGGAAAAGCTACACACTCCAGCTAATGTCTTAAAACTCTCATGCTAAACCTTGTTCCCTATATCGACATATTATATATATATATATATATATGTATATGACTGTGTGCATATGGTTTGGAATAATTTTGGACTGATTGATCATGGCATTATTTTATCCCTTCTCTGAGTTACATACTAGTGCTGACCCCACTAATCGTCCACGAATTCTGTATCCTCATGCGATGCAGGATCCAAAGGCAATTCTATTTCCTTACACAGTGGTAGGTGATTTTTGGATTATCCGTGAGTCATCTTTGAAGTGGTGAGCATCCATTCTTTATATGACACTCATTTCATGGTCTTGTCTTTACTATGTTTATAGATTATTTTGGTGGGTTTTTGCTATGATCAAGGGTATGTCTCGACATAGGTTGATGTTTGGTTTCTTAGAGGCTTTTTTGGAAAAAGTGTGGGTGGATGGTGTTATGGATTCTTAGATCCCTCTTGTTATTGATTTATCTATCTTGTTATGTTTTTGAAATTTAGCTTTATCTTGTTATATGTTCAAAACTCATCCGCTGCGAGTTGTATTGTGTTCTTGTTGGCTAGGCTAATGGGGGTGGTCACCGGTCCTCGGCGGACTTGAGATACCCATCATGACTAGGCCTTGGTTCGGGTCGTGACATCAACCCATTTACCAAGATCCTCCTCAAAATTCTAATGTTTACCAAAGCGATCTAGTTAACTGAAGGTTTCAACCAGTCCCTTCTTTTGTTAACCAGAATAGTCATAATTGTCCCTGTTTGAATTTTGAAAAGAATGTTCCCTAGAATTCCACCATCTTAGCTAAAACTAGGACTCAATTATTCAAAAGATTGAATGTGATGAGACTCATCCAACCTACTCTACCTATATAGGTAACACAAACTCTCAGTCCTTCAGAGCCGATCGGTATTGTTCTTATCACCCTAGAGGCACCAGACATGATGTCAAAGAACATGTTAATCTGAAACATACGATACAAGACCTGATTGAACAGAAGGTCATAACACATTAGATAGCACCACCGAATGTTATAAATGAACCATTCTTGAATCATGGAGAAATCACTATTAAGATAGCATAAACAAATAAAGAGTGGATAGTTAATAAGTCTATAGTGAGGGCGAGTCACAAGGAAACAACTAAGGCAGAAAAAATTGGAACTGCCCTAAATGTCGGTGAGAAGACTCAGTTTTCTTTACTTATAGTACCATATCAAGCCATGACATTGATGCCTATGCATAAGAAGTTTATGGTAGAAACCACAACCACACACGAAATGACTAGATTAGAAGGGATACAGTATAAGGAGTATTCTATTATGAAGCACTAAAGAAATATCCCAAATCATATCTTTATTTGGGCATTATTTATGACCTCCCAGTCTCACAAATTGACTTTAGTGAAAGTTCTCAAGGAAGACCTATATGCCGGCAGAGAATCTTCGCATCATCCTCAGTAATAATGAGTTACCTTTTGAGGGAATTATGTATCATATGGTATTACATATCAATATCATATCTTCGGATATGATCATTAACATGGCGTTGATCGATGATAGATTAGGTATGGATGTCTATTCATTAACTACTAGATTGGATAATGATGTGGGAAAAACACATCAAAGAAAAGTCAATATGGTAGCTTTAAATGATGGTTATAAAGACTCCATCAGGGAAGTCAAGCTATATCTTAAGATATGGAACATAAATTCCAAGTTAAATTTCAGGTGATAGATATTATTACAATCCATAGTATGCTCTTAGAAAGACCATGGACCTATGTAACATAAGCCATCACTTCAACATTGATACCAATTGCTGAAGTTTGTATAGGAGGACCAAGAAATTGTCATTTGTGATGGAGGGAACTACTTGATCTAGCCAAATTAGCATGTTCCCGAGATTGAAGATTCCCTATGGAAGTGACCCCGACATCGTAGAGACTATGAATACCACTATGAGAGAACTAAATTCTCACAAGCCAATGTTTTCAGTCTACAAAATGGTAGACACCACTATAAAAAAGGTGCATTATAACTACACGTGACCATGGAAAGAGTTTAAACAAGATCATTCAGCCCATTGTGATCCCAATAAGGCTATTCAAGTATGGTCTAGGGCATGTTTCAAGTGAAGAGGATGAAAAGAAAGCAAAAAAAAGGCTAAGAGTTTTCTTAGAAACTTCCTAAGCTATACTAGTCATTTTACATATTTGTGAAACCTTCGAGCGATGGTCTCAGGAATAGAATATGAAATCGTGTCATCAACCAACCCACAAATCGTGCGGGCACCTATATAACACCTTTCCCAGATATGAGAACCCTTGCTACCCAACCATTAATTTAATGTGAAATTTAAAGTAATTCATTTTAAATAACTTAATCTAGTTGACTCATACATATATAATTCTAGTTTAATACATTTGATACGTAAAAGTAATGTGCAAAATAATCAATAGTGAATCCCTAGAAAATTTCCTAAACCGGTACAAGAGCACTAAATAAAGAACATGGAAGTCCATTATATAGTATCCATGCAGGATAAAAAGGGCAGGAGCTATTGTCGAGTGCTCATCATCGCTACTATAGAAACCCCAAACGACCTACACCATGGTTATATCCCCAGTTGGAGATATAATAAGCATAACATTAGTACAACTATACATATTAGTAGGCATATAAGTCAACCAGGGTTAGAAATAAATAACATTAATAGTACATGAGAAGAAGTCATAGCATTTAGTAAAGTTCTAATTTTCAAATCCCCAAATTATCCAATTATTAACATCACACATTTAGCATCTCTGTGATCTACCTGCTATTTAATATTTTTGTACATCTTTTTCCTTTGATAATTCACTCTGACTCTCCTTAGACAACCTCACAGACCTTACTATATCTTAGAATCTGGGGCATCCTTTGGTTGACCCGATCTAGCTATGTTCATAGAAGAATAATATTTACATACAATCCATTATTCCACACATTCACCTGTATGATTATATACTTGGACAAATAAGCATTAAACTTAAACTAGGGCATACCTTGTATTCAATATTTGCTACCATACTCTATCCATACTACCAATAGGCCATCCATACAAGCAACCAATAGAAACACATAAATGTAGTTCAACCTTCAAGGCATATGAATAAATGCATGTATGCAAGACATGCATATGATCCTTTTCCCCTTCCAATCTCATCATCATCATCATCAACATTATCTCATCATCATCACAATCATCATTAAATCATAAAAAATATCATAAATAATATGATATCAATAATAGTATCAACATTCTTATCATCTTACCTCCATAACATAAATACGTATAAAAATGCAATGCAATCAATAATCACAAGTAGTGTCCAAAAACAATCACAATCACTGGTTAACATATAATCATAGAGACATAAATCTTGGTTACATATATATCCTTAGATACAAACCTTTAAATAATTGTGTACACCACGCTCCCTAGGAGACCATAGAGGTTCTACTTAGTGGGTGTGACTAATCCTCTCTATCTATAACTCACATTCATGTTTATAATATTTCTCTCAAATTCCTTACTAAGTACTTCTCTAAGACTTGGACCTTACTAACAACACCCTAGTTATTCTATGACTCCTATCAACTTACCTATTTTATCATGTACCCTTCTACTAGGTTATCTCTTGAACTGTCCTACACCTTTGGTTATGACCATGGATCACTAAAAACACTCTTAGGTTACTATTAACCCCTCCTCTAAATTTATGTTAATTATCCTTACTCAATGCAAGAAATGACTATTTAGAACGCTCATAACTTCCCCTTTCAACCCTATCGCACTACTTACTCCCTCTTTTTATCATACTCAACTCAGCCTATACTTATACACCATATTATTCAATTAGTTAGTCTAGATTTTCACAAGATTCCACCCATTACACACCATTAATATCACACAAATAGGGAATAACAATATTTAACAATATTATTATGGCCTAATTGGATTTTTTTTCCAAACACCATGTGTAATACCCCTCAAATTTTCTTAGTCGTTAGAGCTCTTTAAAGCATTCTAAGAGAAGCTTCACACTTAGAAAATTTGACTAAATGTTGGAACTTTTTTATTTCATAAGCCTTCAAACATTGATGATTTATTTCTTGACCTTCGTAACCTATATTTTCCAATTTTTAAGTTGATTCATGATGGGGCAAGTCAATAGTACATCTCGGGTGAGTTTCGAAATTTTTCGAATAGTGTAAGGGAATGTTTGGTTGCCTAAAACAGTAGCTCGAGGTGATTAGCCCACGCTGCCCTAGCTAGTCCCCTAGGGTAGGCAGGGCGCTACCTAGGATAATCCCCCAGGCTAGGCAGGGCGCCACCTTGGGTACTCCCTTAGCCCAAAAAATTTCAGCATTCCGTGCTTTCAAGGGCAAAATGGACAATTTCCTACCCCTATATAAACTCATAAACACGAGATTCAGCCTTATTACACCTAAAACATAGGGGTTTATCACAATTTCTCTCAACAACAAGTTAGGATTTTCAATTGAGGATCCAAATTCAAGAAAATTCCTCTGTCAATCTTCGTAAAATTAAGAACTAAGGTATGTTAGGTGTTGATTCTTGGGTTTATTCCACCCAAGAAGTTCAAGAATCCTTTTCTAAATTCAAAGATTATATATATTTGAGTTTTTCATGATTCATGTAATTAAAATTTAAGTTCTTGTTGTTGTTGAGTTTTAATTCATGTTGTGATTACAAAGTCCAAAGCTTTGATCCTAGTATGTGATATTTATGTGATAATCATGATGAAACCCCTTCAAGTTGCATGTTGATTGATGTATCCATGATAATTAGGTGTAGAATTTGTTGTATAACCAAATCATGCTCCCTATATGTTCGATAAAATGCTTATGTGAAGAAAATAGAGTCATTATAGCATGTTAGTAAGAAATCCCCAATTATGTATAAGTTAATGCATGCCTAGTGTTTGTTGAAAGGACTTAGTGAATGAATTATACTATGTTGCATGTATTCCTATTCATGTGCATTCCCTAATGGATGAATTATGAGATATTAGTGTGCATTCCTATGCATGTACAAGTTTATGATTTTCAAGTGCTTGAAGAGATACCTTATTGATTATATGGTGAATGATAGACTATTGTATGCTATTCAAGAATTGTCATGTCTTATTATTTACATGCTATCGAGTCCTGGGGGTACTTGTACCTGACAATTTAGTTGTGTTCCTAGAGCCGAGTAAGTTTTCAAGATAATCTCAGTCGTGCCATGATCAGTAGAAATTAGTCAGTTATAGAACTTAGAAAGACTCAGTAATCTCAGCGTCAGTCTATTCCTATTTAGTATGTGGTTCAGACCTCAATAGCATTCAAGTATTCAATTCAGAACTCAGTAGTATTTAGTCAGATAACAAAATTCAGTAGTATTCTATCAGTCAACAGAACTCAGTAACCTCAGTCTAGTTCAGTTAACTAGTATGATCAGTAACAATTCAGTATTTTTCAGTTGGGAGTAGGATTTAGCACCAAGCGAGCCTAGGGATGGGGGCTCACCTGCTAGATAGGACTAATATCCCTAGGAGCAATCCCTAATTTCCAGAACTACGTAGCCAGTGTAGGTATGAGATATCACCCATTAGATAGGACTGACATACTAAAGTTTACCCGTTAGTGCAAGACTAATCTTAGGTGTCACCCGCTAGATTAGGGTTAACTCCATAACAATTGTCTTTACCCGTGGCACGGTACTGACACCCTTCCATATGGGGTTACAAGTTGGACCCCACAAGTTTAGATTCAGGGCATGTCGGTTAGATAACTACTTCCTACAGTCCTAATTTCAGATTCAGTCTCAGTGATAGAACTTAATTCAGTTATACAGATTCAGGACTGTTAGATATAGTCACTCAACATAGTAAGGAACTTAGATAGTTTCATAGAATTCAGAGATCACCCACTAGAAAGGACTGATCTCCAACATAGTAAATCATTATCAATAGCAGTAGATTCAGAGATCACCCGCTAATAGGACTGATCTTAGATACAGTCAATCAGAATCAGTACCAATAGATTCAGAGATCACCCGATAGATAGGACTGATCTCAAATATAGTCAATCAGTATCAGAAAACTTAGATATCAATATCAACAGACTCGGTTATTCAGTATCCCAGTGTTAGTAAAATCAGATGTCAGTGAATCAGTATTCAGAATTCAGTATCAACAAATTCAGATAGCAGTCATCAGTAAACCCAGTTATCAGTAATCCAGTTATTTGAACTTAGTATTCAGTGTTACTATGCTTTTAGCTATAGTTTATGCATTCATGCATGTCTTCGTTATTTAGTGTACTCATGTTATTCAGTCAGCTTTAGTTCATACATATGAGCCCTTGCATTTAGCCTTACTTCATCTAGCATACCAGTACATTCTCATGTACTGATGTATACTTTTCTCTTACGCTATAGTGTTTCATACCATAGGTTTAGAAACATGAGCTCCCGAGCATCCTTAGCAGTTCAGATTCAGTCAGTAGCAGTAGACTTAACAGTAAGTCCTCATCATCTGAGGATATTCTCTTATTTTAGTATTGCATTAGATTCAATATTTCAGTAGACGGAGTTAGTTGGGGGGATTGTTCCATCAACTCCACAGTTCAGATAGTTTAGAGACTTTTCAGACTAGATATTCAGACAGTTGTGTTAGTATTCAATTTTCAGTTGTATTTCAAATATTAAACCTTATGGTAATTTTTCTACATTCTTATAGTATATTATGCAGTGGTTAGTTACAAGTACCAGAAAAGGGTTAGCTTGTGGTCCTTTGGGATCATAAACACCGTGTAGCATCCGGGATACCAGACTCGGGGAGTTACACCATGCCTGAAGGCCTAATACATGAGAACTCCCGATATTACTATAAATGTTACATAAATCTAGCCAAAGTCCAATTGCTATAATAAAAACAACTATAATCTACCTCATAGACAAAATATGCTACTACTGAGAAGAGAGAGTTATACCATAAGTGGAAATATTCTCCCCATGTTGAGTCCCACCAGGTGTGCCTCAAAATTCCCTTGATGAAGCTTGGCCTTTGAAATCTCATAACAATGAAGGTGGTGTTTGTTCAGGGTGTTTTTAGGGGGAAAAGACAACTTAAGGGTTAAAATGAAAGAAGATTTTAAAATTTACCTCAGACTGGCTACTGCCCGATAACCATTGCAATGGTTGATTTAGCTAACCACTACAGAGGTAGGCAATATGTCGACCCAACTCTTTCTTTGTAATTGGGCCTCATTTTCCCAAAAAAGTAAATTCCCCAGGTCAATTAGGAGCATTTTATTCATTGTAAAATTTTTCTGAGGTGTTTTCACATGTAACAAGATTTTGGGTCATTATATTAAACACTAGTTTACCATTAATCTTCCCCAAATGGCTACATGTAAAGATTAACAAGTCTCTAGAACATCTATACAAGGGAATTTAGCCCAAAGTATTGAAACACCTTGGTTCCTAGACCTTAGGAAATTTCCTGGAATTTGGATCTTTGGACCCAATATGACTCATGGGTACGAGCCATATCTTGGGGTATGAATGGTATGGTCTAGTTGTATTCTAACTAGTGTTGGTTGGTAGGATGGATTTTGGTTACTGTAATAGGTACAACTTAGAGGTATGAGTCATATTGGTGGTTATGGATTATTTGGTTCCTTAACTTAATCTTAGACTAGGTTACTTAGGATGGATCTGAGTATGAGTGCCTCACCATGAGCTATAAGCCAGGGTACGAGTCGTACCCAAGACTCGTAAGGTGGACAATGTTTAAATCTTTCTTTGGATTTAAATCTACTAGGGGTACAGATGAAGGGTCCAGATCGTATGCTTTGGATACGACTTAGTTGGATGAGTCGTATGTTGGACAAGGTTTGATCCAAAAGTTGAGGCTAGGGTACGAGTGGAGGATACCACTCGTATTAGAAGGGTACGACTCATGAAGGTCAAACGTATCCCTGTGATGGGATTTTGGTGCAACTTAATTGGGGTTATTCTGGTTATTTCCCCATATATCCTAATATGGTCCCATGACTTCTAACCTACCTAGGAGGCTATTTACCCTATTATTCCATTCATTAACACTTAGAAACCCTTTTAACACTCTATAATTCTCTCAAAAGCTTTGGGCAAGGGAAGCTAGGGTTTCAACTAGAGGATTGATTTAGGGCTTGTCTTGGTGATTTGTTTCCATCATCATCTTGGTTTAAGGTATGTTCTCTTCCCTCGTTGTTAATTCTATCTAAAGACATGGTTTTTATGAATGTTTTCATGATTTCATTGTTTGTATGATTTTGATTTTAAAATATAAATTGGGGGTTTTGATATTAAATGGTTGATTATAGTTTTCCATAGTTTTAATTATGCTTTGTGTGCACAATTGGTGTTTTTGGATAATTGGATTGCATGAGAATGGTTTAATGGTAATTACAATTTGTTTTGGTCATATTATGCCCTCAATGTGTTTGATAAAATACTTATATAGATATGTTCATTGCATTGACTACTTTTAATGGAACTCTTGCTTGTTTTAAAACTTTGTAAAGGAATTATGCATGGTATAAATGGCTTGGAATGGTAAATGGCTAAGGATTATTCTTGAGGGGTACATGGAATTCCCCAAGTGGTTAAATATAGTAAATGGAAGGGAACATAAAAGTCCCCTTAAACCTATATATGGCTAGCTATGGATAATACTTGCAAGTAAGGATTGGTATGACGATACCAAAATTAATGGCATTGGTTAATAAATGGATAATGGTTTGGTCATTTGGAAATTGGTTTAATTAGGCAATAATGGAGGGATGTGTAGTAAAGCCGTGGAAGGTGGAGGTCTTGGAGGGAACAAATCTAGAAACTCATATTTGCCGATGCTAGGTTGGTTTTGGTGACCATGTGCATGATGTCATACTATATTTTGGGGGATGTACTAGTCATTCGAAGGTTTTCTTCCTTGGTTGTACTGCTACACGCACTAGGGCCCTTTCAGTAGGGAGAACTGAACCCATATAACCCGTGGATGGTTTAGAATGGCAAAGCTACACAACCTAGGTAAAAGATTTAAAGGCTTGCTAAACCCAATCCCTTTTACCAAATTGGTATTATATATGTGTGTGTGTATGGTTGTGTGCATATGGATGGTTTTACTTGATTTTATAAATGGCATTATATTATCCAAATCATGAGATCATGTTAGCATTCACCCGCTAACCTATTTATTAGTAGTTGTATACCCACGCTATGCAAAAATTGACCATTCTACTCCTACTACATAGTGATTAGATCAGGGATATATTTGGACTGAAGTGATGAGCTCCCATCATTTCAGAAGGCTCTATTTCTTGTTTTGGACACTTTTAGAAATTTTAGTTTATTTTTGGACATTGGTTTTGGCTGTGGTTGGGGGCATGACCCACCTAAACTTTATTACTTTTTTTGTTAGAGGTTTTGTGGTATTTTTATGTGTTAAAATAGGAAGGATCGGTATTGGTGTCAGCCTTGGCATTATTTTAAGTTGGTGGGATGACATCATCAGACATAATTTCTTACTGGTCCATCGTATTTTATTTTTTGACTAATTATATTTTGATTTGGAACATCTTTGGTTATGGATATGTTTATGACCCTTGTATGGTATTGGTTTGGTCTAGTTGGATTATTGGTGTGGGACGATTGTACTTGGATGGGTCGGTCACAGTTGTGATCTTATCCTATAGTCTTTATGTGAGCTGTTACACTATTTTGTTACATGTTCGAAATTTAGCCGACTCAGGGAAAGCGATTAGAGGTTGGGTTGGGTAACGGGGGTGGTCTCCGATCCCGATTGGACTTGGGACACCTATTATGACAAGGTCCTTGGGTGGGTCACGTCAAGTTGGTATCAGAGCCTAGATTGATGGTTAATTAGGAGTCCATAAAGTCATGTCGAGTAAAGTCTCTTTTAGGTGTGTATAGCACGCCACACTCATAAGGGAGAGACTATAAGGCATTTAAGAATGTATCACTTTCTTGGTATTATATTTTTAAGCTTGGAGTCTCAATCCTGGAATTTTCTCTAATCCTTGTTTGTTCGTCTTTCAGATCATGCCTCGTAGATGTGGAACACAAGGAAATTCTTCTATCCCATCTGGGGGTAATGCTGAAGGGGTGCATCCTACTTCTGGGGTTCGTCTTCGATCATACGGTCCTATCCCTGATAGTTTTGGAGTTTCACTGGTTGCTACCAGTCCTCCTCAAGGTGAGGTGACTAATGTAGAATTCTGTCAGTTTATTCATGTTATTGCTAAATTGGTTGCTGCTCAGTTTGAGTGGGATATGTTTGGTAGGTTGTCTGTTGAGGCCAAAAGGGTTGGCCAATTTATGAAGATGGGTCCTCTCATTTTTTTTGGAGTGAAGGTAGAGGAGGATCCATAAGGATTATTGGAAGAAATAGAAAAGATATTTTGGGTAATGCAGGCTACCAATGTGGAGGAGGTAAACTTTGAACATTATCATCTTAAAAATGTTGCTTATTAATGGTATGAAAAGTGGGAGGGGGGATAGAAGAGATATGGAGGAGTCATCCTTTTGGGATTCCTTCTGTGGTGCTTTTCTAGATCGTTTCTTTTCTCAAAAGTCAAGGGAAGAAAAAATGGAGAATTTTGTGAATCTTACGCAAGGGAAAATGTCTGTTAAGGAATATGCCTTGAAATTTCATTAGCTATCAAGGTATGCTCCTAATTTGATGGCTGACATGCGGGTAAAAATGAGGAAGTTCGCCTCTGGGTTGAATCGAGATCTGATTTTTGAGAGCAAGATTTCCTTGTTGACTAAAGATATGGATATCTCTAGGTTGACTATTCAAATGCAGCAAATAAAGGATGAAAAGAGAAAGTAAGCGAAGTTTAGGGATAGACAAGGTAAGAGAAACAAGTTTTCTGATCATGGAGGTGTTCAATCTCAGGGTGGTCGGGATAGTGACAAGTGGTAGAAAAAGAAGTGGAGGAGTTTTGGTTCATACTTTTATGGTAGTGATCCTTACCAGTCAGGCGACAAGCGTTATTATGGTGGTGATAATTTCAAGGCATAGGCTGCCCAATCTAAGGCAAGTAGAGGTTAGTCAGGTTTTTTATGCCCTCCTTATCGATTTTGTGGTCATTCTTATCAGGGTTATTATGATGAAGGAAGGGACAAATGCTTCAAGTATGGACAGACAGTCCATCAGTTCAGGGGCTGTTCGAGTAATAAGGTTGTTACGGGGGGAAATAAGTTCCTGTGGCTTCATCTTCTGCTCCTACACCTGATGGTGTTGCATCTACTTCTATTACAACTCTTGATTCTAGTGTTAGTCGGAATAGGTTGTATGCTTTGGCATCCCGATACGAATCCAAGGCATCACCTGATATCATTACTGGTATGTTATAGCTTTTCTCCCATGACGTATATTAGTTGCTTGATTTGGGGTCCACTCTCTCCTATGTGACTCCTTATATGGTTGTATCTTTTGGTTTCGATTTGAAAGTTATTTTAGATCCTTTTTCTATTTCTACCTAGTAGGTGACTCGGTTATTGCTAAGAGAGTCTATAGGGGGGTGTGGTATTTGTTGTTGGCAAAAAGGCATTGGTGGATCTATTTGAGTTGGGTATAATGGATTTTGATGTCATTCTGGGTATGGATTGGTTTCACTCTTGTTATGCGTCCTTGGATTGTTGTACCCATAGGGTTATGTTTAGGTTCCCTGGTGAACCAGTTATAGAATAGGAGGGTGGTTCTTTAGCTCCTAGAGGGACATTTATTTCTTATCTTAGTCTCAGAGGCTAATTTCCAAAGGTTGTCTTTATCACTTGGTCTGGGTTAAAGATTCTAACTCAAAAGGTCCTTCTTTCTAGTCAGTTCCAGTGTTTATGAGTTTCCAGAAGTCTTTCCAGATAATCTTCCTGGTATTCCCCAGATAGGGAAATTGAGTTTGCTATTGATCTAGTTTTGGATACTCATCCGATTTCTATTCCTTCGTATAGAATGGCTCTGGCTGAGTTGAGAAAACTTAAGGGGCAACTTAAGGATCTTCTAAATAAGGTGTTTATTTGTCCTAGTGTATCCCCAAAGGGTGCACCAGTGTTTTTTGTGAGCAAGAAGGATGGTTCCCTTCGGATGTGCATTGACTATAGGCAGTTGAACAAGGTGATGGTCAATAATAGGGATCCTCTTCCAAGGATAGATGATCTATTTGATCAGTTGCAAGGTGCTAATTTTTTTCTAAGATAGATCTTCGGTCTGGCTACCATCATCTAAAGATTAGGGAGGTGGATATCCCTAAGATGGTTTTTCGTACTCGATATGTGCACTTTGAGGTTTTGGTAATGTCATTTGGGTTGACTAATGCACCGACGACATTTATGGATCTGATGAATAGGGTTTTTCATTAGTATTTGGATCTTTTCATTATTGTGTTTATTGATGACATTCTAGTTTATTCAAAGAGTGAGGTGGATCATGCTAATCACCTATATGTGGTGTTGCATACCTTAAAGGAACAACAGTTGTATGCCAAGCTCTCTAAGTGTGAGTTTTAGTTGATCGCTGTAACTTTCATAGGTCATATTATTTCTAGTGAAGGGATCATGGTGGATCCATAAAAGGTTGTTGTGGTGAAGAGGTGGCCTAGACCCATAAAGCCATCCAACATTCAGAGTTTCTCAGGTTTAGCCGGGTATTATAGATGGTTTGTGGAAATATTTTCATCGATAGCTTCTTCTTTGACTAAGTTAACGCAGAAAAAGGTCAATTTTTCTTGGTCGAATGCTTGCGAATGGATTTTCAAGAAATTGAAGGATAAGTTAACTTCGGCTCTAATTCTGACCTTGCCGAAAGGTAATGATGGGTTGGTGTTTTATTATGATGCATCTTGGGTAGGGCTTGGTTGTGTTCTTATGTAGTATCGAAAGGTGATTGCCTATACTTCCAGGCAATTGAAAGTGAACGAGACGAATTATCCTACTCATGATTTTGAGCTATTGACAGTTCTGTTTGCTTTGAAAATATGGCAACATTATTTGTATGTTGTTCACGTGGATATATTTTCTGATCATAAGAGTCTACAATATGTGTTCGATCAGAGGGAGCTTAATCTCAGGTAGAGGAAATAGGTTAAACTTCTCAAGGACTATGATATTAGTCTTCACTACCACCTAGGTAAGGCTAACGTGGTTGCTGATGTTTGTAGCAGGTTATTCATGGGGAGTTTGGCTCATGTGGTGGAAGGAAAGCGAGAATTGGTGAAGGATATTCACCACTTGGCTTATCTTATAGTTCTCCTCTTGGACTCCAAGGATGGTGGTGTAGTGGTACAAGAAGTGGTTCAATCATCTCTTGGTGCAGAGATTAAGGGTCAGCAAGTGCTAGACCCTATCTTGATGAAAAACAAGAGTGATGTTGGTGGGAAAAAGGTAGTGGTGTTTGAGATCAGTGGTGATACTACTTTATGGTTCCAAAGGAGGTTGTGTGTTCCTGATGTCGATGGGTTGCAACAAAGGATTTTGGATGAGGCGGATGAGTCGCTCTATGTTATTCATATTGGCTCGACTAAGATGCATCGTGATCTGATATCTATTGGTGGAATGGCATGAAGAAGTATATGACTGATTTTATGGCCAAGGGCATAGTATGTCAACAGGTTATGGTTGAGCACATGAGGCCAGGAGGGTTGTATCAAGAAATTGATTAACCCGAGTGGAAATGGGAGGTGATTAATATGGACTTCATTACCAGTCTTTCTCGATCTTAAAATTAATATGATTTGATATGGTTCATCATTGATAGGATAACTAAGTCTGCACACTTTTTGCTAGTGCGAACTACCTTCTCGGTGGAAGATTTTGTGAAGCAGTATCTTCAAGAGATTGTGACGATGCATGGGTACCTATTTCAATTATTTTTTAGCGTGGAACACAGTTTACATCTCACTTATGGCGATCTTTTCAGAGAAGGTTGGGGACTAAAGTGAGTCTAAGTACTGCTTTTCATCTGAAGATGCGTGTGCAAGCGGATAGAACTATTCAGTCATTGAAGGACATGCTTTGGTCTTGTGTGATTAATTATAGTGGTAATTGGGTTGAGCATCTACCTTTGGTAGAGTTTTCTTACAATAATAGCTATTATTCTAGTATTGATATGATCCCTTTTGAGGCATTGTATGGTAGGAGGTGTAGGTCTCCTATTGGTTGGTTTGAGCTTTGTGAGGCAGGCATATTTGGTCCCGACTTGGTCTACCAGGATATGGAGAAGGTAAAGGTGATTCGGGAGAGGCTTAATGCTTCCCAAAGTCACCAAAAGTCCTATGCAAATATTAGGCATAGAGACTTGGAGTTTGAGGTTAGGGATAAGGTTTTCCTTAAGGAATCTCCCATGAAAGGGGTAGTGAGTTTGGTAATAAGGGGAAGATCAATCCCCAGTCTGTTGGTCCTTATGAGGTTTAGTGGAGAATTGGTAACATTGCTTATGAGTTTGAGTTACCTTCTAACTTAAGCTTGGTTTATCCAGTTTTTCATGTTTCCATGTTAAGGAAGTGCATTGGTGATCTTTCTTCGGTTGTTCCTTTGAAAGGATTGGGTATCTCAAATTCTTTGTCTTACGAAGAAGTCCCGATTGAGATCTTGGATAGGCAGGTTCATCGGGTGTGGACCAAGGATATTCGGTTAAGGTTCTTTGGTGGAACCATAAGGTGGAAGAAGCAACATGGGAAGCAGAGGATGACATGAAGTCCAAGTATCTGCATTTTTTTCTGCTCCTGGGATTCGTGCGGAAGGTTTGTGTCTTCAACACATCTTTATTTTTAGAGTTTGTTAAGGGAAAGATTAATATCCTTGCCGCTTTGTTTTCAAACTTTGTTAAAGATTGGAAATATATTTGATAATGCAATAACTCGTACGTGTGGTTATCCCTACCTAGTTCATCATTCGGGGTTGAATGTTCCTAGCGGGGGAGACTGAAACACCTTGGTTCATGGAACATAGAAAATTTCTTGGAATTCTGATCTCTAGATCCAATACGTCTCATGGATACGAGTCATATGTTGGGGTACAGATGGTATGGTCTAGTCATATGCTAACCAGTGTTGGTTGGTGTGATTGATTTTGATTACTAGAATGGATATGACTTAGGGGTACGAGTTGTATTGGTGGTTACAGATCATTTTGTTCCTTAAATTAACCTTAGACTTTGTTACTTAGATTGGATTTGAGTATGAGTATCTCACCATGAGATGTAAGCCAGGGTACGAGTCGTACCCAAGACTCGTAAGGTGGATAGTGTCTAAATTTTTCTTGGGTTTAAATCTGCTAGGGGTACAAATGAAGGGTACAAATCATATACTTTGGATACGACTTGGTTGGATGAGTTATATGCTGGATAGTGTTTGGTTTAAGGGTTGAGGCGAGGGTACCACTCATTTTGGAAGGGTACAACTCATGAGGGTCAGTCGTATCCCTGTGATGGGATTTTATTGAAACTTAAGTGGGGGTATTCTGGTCATTTCCCTACTTATCCGAATAAGGTCCCATGACTTTTAACCTACTTTGGGGGTTATTTACCCTATTATTCCATTCGTTAACACTTAGAAACTCTTCTAAACACTTTAATTCTCTCAAAAGCTTTTAGGCAAGAGAAGCTAGGGTTTCAACTAGAGGATTGATTTAGGGCTTATTTTGGTGATTTCTTTCCATCATCGTCTTGTTTAAGGCATATTGTCTTCCCTCATTGTTAATTCTATCTAAAGGCTTGGTTTTTATGAATGTTTTCATGATTTCATTGAATGTTTGATTTTGGTTTTCAAATATGAATCGGGGTTTTTGATATTAAATGGTTGATTATGGTTTTCCATGGTCCTAATTATGCTTTGTTTGCACAAATGGTGGTTTTGGATAATTGGATTGCATGGGAATGGTTTAATGGTAATTGGAATTGGTTTGGTCATATTATTCCCCCAATGTATTTGACAAAATGCTTATAAAGATATGTTTATTGCATTGACTATTTTTAATGGAACTCTTGATTGTTTTAAAACTTGGTAAAAGAATTATGCATGGTTTAAATGGCTTGGAATGGTAAATGGATAATAATTATACTTTAGGGGTACATAGAACTCCCCAAGTGGTTTAATATGGTAAATGAAATGGCACTTGAAAGTCTCCTTAAGCCAATATATGGTTGGCTACAGATAATACTTTCAATTAAGGATTGGTATGACGATACCAATATTAATGGCCTTGGTTAATAAATGGATAATGGTTTAGTTATTTGGAAATTATTTTTAATTGGGCAATAATGGTGGGATGCATAGAAAACCGTGGAAGGTGGAGGTCCCGGGAGGACCAGAAATGAAAACTCTTATTTGTCGATGTGAGGTTAGTCTTGGTGACTGTGTGCATGATGTCACTATATTTTGGGGGATGTGGTTTTCTTCCTTGATCGTGCGACTACATGCACTAGGGCCCTTTCAGCAGGAGAGCTGAACCCATATAGCCCGTGGGTGGTTTAGGACGGCAAAGCTACACAACCTAAGTAAAGGTTTTAAAGGCATGCTAAACCCGGTCCCTTTTTTCGGCATGGTATTATATATATATACACTTGGTTGTGTGCATATGGATGGTTTTACTTGGTTTTATAAATGACATTATTTTATCCTTATCCTGAGATCATGCTAGCATTCACCCGCTAACCTATCTACTGGAGGCTATATACCTACGTTATGCAGGAGCCGACCGTTCTACTCCTCCTACCTAGTGATTGACTCGGGGACAACATTTGGAATGAAGTGATGAGCTATCATCCTTTCGAAAGTCTCCATTTCATGTTGTGGACACTTTTAGATATTTTAGTTTATTTTTGTACATTGGTTTTGGCTATGGTTGAGGGCATGCCCCAATCGAATTTTATTACTTTTTTGGTTAGAGGCTTTGTGGTACTTCTATGGGTTGGAATGGGCAGGATTGGTATTGGTGTCAGCCTTGGCATTGGAATAAGCTGGTGGGCTTACATCATTGAACATAATTTCTCACTATTCCATCGTATTTTATTTTGGGACTAATTATATTATGATTTGGAACATCTTTGGTTATGGCCTGGTTTATGGCCTTTGTATTGGTATTGGTTTGGTAATGGTTGGATTGTTGGTATGGGATGGTTGGACTCGATTGGGTCGGTCATGGTTGTGATCTTATCCTAGAGTCTTCATGTGAGCTGTTACATTATTTTGTTACATGTTCAAAATTCAACCAACTCAGGGAAAGCGGCTGGAGGTTGGGTTGGGTAACGGGGGTGGTCTATGGTCCCGGTTGGACTTGGGACACCCATTACGACAACGCCCCCAGCGAGTTGCGTCAAGTATATTGAAAGAAAGTCGACCTGATTTTTTTCCACTAGTTCAATTGGCCTATCTTTGTTTTTTAATTAAATGAGTCACGTACTGACCATCCTAGCACTCTTAGCAGGCCCTTGCAACAATTCATCTATATTAACTCAACTCATAATGACTATAGAAGAAAACTACAAAAATCTTCATGTTCTAATTATTTCAAAATGTTTGAAGGTCATACAATACCATGATACACAAATAGTCAGGATAGAAATGGACCCTCAGGGGTTTTGCCGCTAAAGTGGTTGATTACTTGTGCTGCGATATCACTGCATTAGTAAATTTACCATAATAGCGGTTCATAATAATTCATATAAGGGTTAATGAAACATTTCCCTCATTTTCACACTTACTCCATACTCTCTCAATTCTCTCTGTGCAATCTCCTCCTGACTTTAATTTTAAGTTATATTCCCCTTCCTTACTACTTTATTAATGTATTTTCCATTATAGAATCATAGAAATTCCATTAGAATAGAGAAATTTTGATTGGTTTTGGTGCAACTTTTGGGACTTGAATTTTGATGGTGTTCTTGAATGAAATGAAGAGCATGCTAGGTTCTCTTATATCTACATTCTTCTACAATATTTTGGGCATAATAGTGATGTAGTTTATGGTGGATTTATGTCATAGGATAGGTACAATGTGAAAGGTTTTCTTTCCTAATGAATTTGGGTGATTTGAGGATGAATTTGAGTGGTATACACTCCCATTTTAATGTAAAAAGTTTCATACAAACTTCACTAAGCTTTGATCTATCCTTGATTCTTGAAATTACTGAGAAAAGTTGAAAATTTTCCATGGGAGAGGAGTTTGTGAGTTGGGGATGATAGGATTGATGCAGCGGTACTGCTGCATCAATTAACTAACCGTTGCAGTGGTACTTGATAGTAGCCTTCCCATGTTTTTATTTTCTTGTAGTTTCCAATTTCTTCCCTCCCATAGCACCCCGATATAATTTCTAACCTTGAAATAGTGATGTTCATAGGATTAACATGGCCCAACAACAATGCTATTGAATATTTCCTGATGATAAATACCACGATCATTATGAAGAAGGGATACCACTGTATCAGTTCCATGGCTAAGGTATTGTGATGAGAGATGTAGAAGAGGAGTGACCAGAGTTCCATGACCAACTAAAGGTCTTTGAGTGGTTGATACTTACCAAGCCTATCCCACAACACACCACAACATAGAGATTTTTTAGGAGTTTTATGCCATGCTCCCAATGGTAGAGTTGTTGGTGCCCCTTCCCACCATTCGTATTAGAGGGAATGAGGTTTCGATGGATATTGACATTATCAATGAATCCTTGGGGGTTCCTAATCACTCAAATGCTGCTTTTGAAGCAAAGGTGAGGGAATCAGATTTGAAGTGGGTGGCCCGTGTCTTGGCACCAGAGGGTCACGCTAAATAGGTGAAATGGTCTAGCATCAAGAAGACTAAGAAAACTTATTTTTCGATCGAGGCAAGATGTGGTTGTAGTTGGTGCATCGGAGGATTCGTCCTTTGGGAAATATAACAAAATGTGGCCTTTTCTTACCTTCCCTGATGAACAGGATATGTGATAGGGTGGATGTGCCTATGGATATTCATGATACCATAGATGTGTGTGATGTATCATATAACCTTCTAAGGGGTAGGGGAATACGATAAGGTGGTAAGGAAAAGGTAAAGATAGGGGAAAAAGGGAGATTAGTCTGGCCAGTGGGGATGAAGTGTCTGGCACCCCTCCCTCCCAGGCTCCAGCATCTCTCGGTGGATGTGTGGTCGACCTTGCTGCCGTTTGGGGATACCTAGAGAGGAATCAAATGCCTCCTCTTGGGTTGGATCCTTTGAGCTCAACTACCCTAGTGTACCTAACCCAAGCCTATGTAGAGATTTGAAGGGAGCTAGATGAGGAAAAAAACACCACTCCCAAAACTGCATGCTAGTGAGGATGTGAAAGGCGGTACAGGTGATGTTTAAGTGTACCTCCCCTACTAAGAAACTTCCAAAGCTGAAAAGGACGGATGCCAAGTATATTCATTACTTAGAGGGATGGAAGATGAGAGTTCAGATGCCTCGAGCCTAAAAAATGACGCCACTAGCTAACTTCTTCCCCCTTTTTCATGTTTATTGATTTAGGATTTAGGCTGCCCCCATTTGGGGCATATAACAAAAAATTACTTTGTTTCTTGAATTTTTAGGACATCTGTCATTCTCTCACCTTTAAACATAGTCGTTTTAGCTTATATTGCATGTAAGAATTGATTTTATTTTTATTTATATTTATTGTGAATGTTGGTTTTCTTCGCAACGATTGAGTAATGGAAAAAATAGGGAAAAAAGGCTTATAAGTAACAACCTGGAGCTGCTTTACCATTTAATATTATCGTTGCAGCGGTGAAAGTTCTGCTACAACAGTAACCTCATGTGGTTCCATTTTTCCCTTTTTACTAACTATTTCCACGTCTTTTTTCATACAAAACCTAGAACACTATTGCTGTTTCTAGCTCTCACTCCCATAGTTTTTAAGGTCTAGAGAGATTAAATTGTGACTCAAACTTTATTAAATGCAACTAACTCCCAACTTGATTAATTCTAGCACATTTTTACCTTTCTTTCCTCTCAAGCGCCATAACCGTACGATGATCCTCACAAAATGGCAAGGCACCTGGGTAGTTTGTTAGGATCCGATTAGAAATTAAGGAGTACTCCAAATCATAGAGATATGAGGCATGCCTCAAGTTCAATAAATGACGATAAACCCACAGATCAACCAATCCTCACGACCCATAGGTCCCTTGGCCACACGTTATACAATTCAACATGCATAATGAATTTTTGTACTTAAGAAGTTTAATAATCCAACAACTAGGTACAATATGATCAATAATAAACATCCATATAAGAAATGTAAAATGTGCTCTATCATATCAAAACAAAAATATTCAAAGAACAAGTTAACACAATATCAGTTACAACATAATAATTCGACACCCATGCTTCTTATTGACCTTTATTGGTTGAAATGCCATGTTCCAACCTTTCAAATGTTAAAGAGATATCAATTAGGACTAACTATTCCCAATAATGATGGTTGAGATTTCGTCTACCAAATACCAATTGTATTCAGCTTGAGGGGGGTGCAACAGTAAAATAACATGATAGGAGAGAAGGAAGTGGAACATACTCCTAGACACCTTGTAGCCTCCTATAGATTTGATATGGATGTTAGCACATCAATCTACATGACTATACTCAACATTTGCTCTTGTACTATGAGACTAGTAATATGGGCTATGAGACTATCTTGTTATGACCCAACTGATGAATTGTGAGGGCACCTACCTAACACCTACTCCCAAATAGGAGATCCCTTACTAATGAACCATTCATTTAATGAGAAAGTTAAAATAATTTGTTTTCAACAACTTTATCCAATTGACTCATACATATGTAATTCTAGTTTAATATATTTGACATGTAATAGTAATATGAAAAATAATCAACAACGAATCCCTGGAAACTAGTCTAAATCGGTACAAGATCACTAGACAAGGAACATGGAAGTCCATGACACAACATCCATATAGGATAGAAAGGATGGGAGTTACTACTAAGTACTCACCATTGCTACTGTAAAAACTCCAACTGACTTGTACCATGGCTATATCGTCAGTTGGAGATACAATAAGCATAACATTAGTACAATCTTACGTACTAGAAGGCATCATCTGCCAATTATGGTTAGAAACAAATAAAATTAATAGTACATATAAAGAAATCATAACATCAAGTAAAGTTTTTGTTTTCTAATCCTTAATTATATAATTATTAACACCACACTTTTAGCATCTCTGTGACCTACCTTTCATTTAACTTTTTTTTATATATTTGTCCTGTGAGAATTCATTTTGACTTTCCTTAGAAAACGTCACAGACCTTACTATCTTAGACTCTGGGGAATCCTTCGGTTGACCCAATCTAGCTATGTACATATAAGAATAGTATTTACACATAATCCACGCTTTTATTCTCACCTGTATGCTAATATACTTAGGGCAAATAATCATTAAACTTAAACTAGGGAGCACCTTGTATTCATGGTTTGCTACCATACTCCATCCACACTACCAATAGGTTGGTCCACACAAGGAATAAACAACAACACATAAATATACTTCAATATTCAAGGAATATGAATGAACGTATGTACGTAAGATGTGCATGTTATCTCTTTCCCTTTTTAATGTTATCAACATCATCATCATCTCATCACTATCACCATCATTATCAACTCATCAAAAATATCATGAACATTATAAAAAATCGTGATATCAATAATAGTACCACCATCGTAATCATCTCACCTTCACAACATTAATGTGTATGAAAATAAAATACATTCAATAATAACAAACAATGCCCAAAAATAAACACAATCACTGGTTCACATATAATTATAGAGAAATCAATCTTGGTTATGTACATATCCTTAGGTACATACATTAACATAATCATGTATACCACGCCTCCTATGAAACTGCAGAGGTTCTAATTAAGGGTTATGACTAGCCCTCCCTATCTATAACTCACATTCAGGATTTTAACATCGCGCTCAAACTCCTTGCTATGTACTTCTCTCAAAATTCTCATACTTGACCTTACTAACCTTACCTTGGTTATTTTACAACTTTTATCAACTTAGATACTCTATCATGTACCTTTCCACTAGGTTGTCTCCTGATCTGAACTATACCTTTGGTTACACCCATGGGTCACGTAAAACTCTTTTAGGTTATTATTAACCCCTACTTTATATTTATGCTATGTTAACCTTCCTTAATGTAAGACATGACCATTATAATGACAATAACTCCGTCTATCAACCTTAGCTCACTACTTACTCTTCTCTTTTACCGTACTTTACTCAAACCCTACTTATACACCGTAATATTCAATCAGTTAGTCTAGATTCTCACAAGATTCCACCCATTCCATACTAAAAATATCACACTAATAGGGCATAATAATAGTTAACCATATTTTATGACTTAATAGGATTTTTTTGTTTTTATCCTTCCAAACATAGTGCCCGAAGGCCTAATATATAAAAACTCCTGATATTACTATTGATGTTATATAAATATAGACCAAGTCCAATTTCTATAATAGAAACAACCATAACTTAACCTTGTAGAAGAAATATGCTTCTATTAAGGGGAGAAAGCTTTCCCGCAAGTGCCAAGCATCTCTCCATGTTGGGTTACCGTAGGGTGTACCGCAAAATTACCCTCATGAAGCTTGTACTGTGAAATTTAATGCTATGGAGCTGGGGTTTGTTCATGGTGTTATTGGGGGGGAAAGAAGACCTAAGGGGATATGATAAATGAGGATTTTAAAATTTACCTCGGGTTGGCTACTGCCAGGCTACCACTGCAACGGTTTATTTACCGCTGTAGTGTTTAGCTTACAGCTACAATGGTAGGCAGTAGGCCAACCTAACTCTTTCTTTAATTCTTGGCCCAGTTATGTTGGGGCCCATTTTTCCCTCAAAATTAATTCCCCCCGGTCCACTAGGAGCATTATATTCATTGTAAAAATTTTCTGAGGTGTTTTCACATGTAATGATGTTTTTGGTCGTTACAAATAAATTTGAAAAGTATGATGCTACCACAGAAGTGTTTCCAAAGATAGTCAGAATCAAGAGAGCTGAATTAGAGAGAAAGTTGCTAAACTGAACTTCCACTCCACCTATTACTCCTCGATCAATATGGTAGATGGAAAGATGAAATTTAATTTTTTACAAAATCAATGGTTGTATGTATGAGGCCCGGTACCTATCCTTTAATTTTATTTAGTTCTATTTCACCTTTTATGCTTTCCAAAAGGCACAAATCGATAATTGTGTAGGCTATGGCCAGGTTTGTCGATATTTTCCTAATTTAATGAAAAACATCCCCCTATTGTGAAAATATTTACTTTTATTTTATTAGCTACTTGTTATTATCTAACTTTCCTTGTTTTTGAAAAGAGTAATAAAAATCTAAAATCTACCAATGTCATGTCATGTAAAAAGTGAATGAGAAAATCAAGGCAGATAAAGATGAATGGGGAAACAATGATTCCCAAATAGTTAATAGAAGAACCAAAGATTTCAAGAATCATTGAACACCTAACCTAGAAGAAATTAAGGTGGTTAACCAGGGAGATGATAACAAAGTTAATGAAACTAGGGTCGGAGTCTATCTAAAAAAGCTTATCAATCCTCTCAAGGGATACATTGACATGTTTTCCTAGTATTATGATAATATTCTAGGAACTGTATAGTTGATCCTTCCTTATATCAAGATAAGAGAAATGAAGGTATGTTCTATTTGGAGGAGCCTTGATTCTATCCTAGTATGATGGACAAGAGTAGCCAATGCAAATAAACCCCAATGTAATGAAAAAACACTGCATCTGAATATGGTGTTTTTCTTGTATCGCTTTCCTTGAAATATAATTTTTTCTTAATGTATTTGTTTTATGCTTTAAAATAGCTTAAAATTACCCTATATCTTTGTGCAACCTATGTTTGACCTGAATTCTGAATAAAGGGATATGTAGGCAGCATATGTTGACTTCAGTCAACCCTTTAGGAAATTTATCTTTCCCCTTTTTTTATAAACTAAATGATGACCTGAATTTCCAAAAGTGGGATATGTAGGCAACCTTTGTTGGCTTTGGTCAATTATTTAGTTTTTCTAGATCTCCCTATAATAGCTTTGAACTATGTATGACTTGATTCCTACTTCAACAGGATAGGTAGGCTCCATATTGGATCAGTCATATCACCCTAAAAATTGAAAATAGGGTATAATTTTTGAAAAGGAATCTGAAAATTTCAGAAGAAAAAGATCATCATTCAATAATCATCCTTGGAAGATCTTTCCAAAGAATACAACTTAAAAGGATTTTGAGGAGAGTCTTAAGATCTCCACAGAGTCAATAACTCAAGATTTGTATCAAAAGTATTTAACCAGGATAGAAACTTTGAGTATGACCTCAAATTTTTTATCGATCTAGGAGTTCAAACCCTAAGAATTCATCAACACCAGGAAATCCTAATTTCTTCTACAATTAGAGTAGCTACATTTGACCTAATTCCTACTTCAACATGATACGTAAGTGCCCCAATATCTTGGTTTTATCACCTCAAGAAATGGAAACTACGGTAGAATCTTATAGAAGGAACTCAAAAATTCAAAAAAGGAGATCAACCTTCTACACAGTTAGAACAAAGAACATGTTAAGGAATAAATATAAAGAGGATTTTGGTGGAAAATATCAAGATCCCCATGGAGTGTCAACTCTTTTATAAATAGACTGAAGACTTTCTTATAGATGTCTAATTGGGTTTAAGGAGGACCTCAAAATTTTAACCAAGATTAATTCGTGAGTTCAATCTTTGAGATTTCCCCAGCACCGAGAGATCAGATCTACTTCAAGAAATCCTTAGCTGCAACAAAGTTCAAATAGACCAATCCTTAGCTATAAAAAGTTTTTGAAAGGTTATTTTCAAACACCCCAGCCACGATGCTAAAATATTTCTAAAGCTCGTCGGTAAATGTCATATGGTTTGAGCCTCAAACAAAGGACGTTCATTGAGCTCGCATATGATGTGATAAAATTGGCAGAGAACCCTCTACAATTTTCTTTAAAAATTAGTTTTTATAAAACTAAATTAGTTGAAAAGCCTGTCATTTAAATTTTTAAACTAATTCTATCTTATATCTACTGACTCGAGAGCTGAGGCAAGCATCTGAAGATAACATACGTCTAAAGATAACAAACAATTGAAAAATGGTAAGAAGTAGACAAAAGATCAAAGAAGGTCAACTCGGATAAGTTTTACCAAAACTAATAATTTTTCTGTGGATACAGGGGTTACCATACAAAACAATGACATTTTTCTTTAAATCACTCACTAAACTAGGAACCTCACTGAAGCATAAATCTCAAGAATGGTATTTATGGTTGTCCCTAAAGTCAAGTTTAAACGCCCATTTAGAATCAATGACCTCTTGATATATGTATTTTGACTAAAAGGGGAATATCAATGATAAAATTAGGCGTCCGATCAATAAGCCTTCTCTAAAATAGTCCCTAGCAAAAAGTGACCTTGTGTCTACTAAATGTTCACCTTGAGTATGGGTACACACAAAGGAGTTGGAACAATAATGGAGAAATCAAAAGGATCATCCATTAAGGAGATGTACAATGATGTCCTCCTCAGATCTGCCACGAAGCAAAATAAGCATATAATATTTGCAAATGGTAGTTAAGTTTTCCCCAGAAAGAGATTATAACTACTTTTACTTTCAGAGAACTTGCTATATTAATACCTTCCCGAAAAGAGGAGATTAAAGATAGACTAAGCATTTTGGATTATGATTCTAAGTATTTGTCTTTTAAACTTTCATAAAACTTGACTTTGGTTTTCATCAAGAGCGACACTATGTCTATTAACCATTTACCTCAAGTACATGTACAAAACCCAACACATCGACAAATAGACTCAGTTGAATATTCTCTTCAAAATTCTGAGGGACATTACATACCATGTTGAGAGGTCCATTGTATTTTATCACATACCATGCCGATAGGGCCATTTCATCCCATTACATGTCACTACAAGAGGGACATTTCATCCATTTGAATGTTAGTACCGAGAGGGCCATATCGAGAGGGCCATTTTATCATATTGTATGTCACTATCGAGAGGGCCATTTCATCCCATTACTAGTACATGCCGAGAGGACCACATCTAGAGAGCCATACTAAAGGAATCATACTAAGAGGGCCAAGCCAAAATGGCTATCATGCCATTCTGATAAGTCTTTAGAAATGCTCATCATATGTAGATGATAAGTCTTAAGATTAAAAGATGATTTGGAGCATATATGTAACTTTCCCACATGAAGATAACACAGTCTAGCATTAAGGATATCTTAGTATTTTGTATCTATGGATAACGCAAAATTGATGTAGCCCGGTGTTGAGGATATTTTAAGCACTTCATGTACCAACATTTGAATGCATAAACATATCAAAGTTGAAGAAGTAAAATGTCTAAGGGATGTATCTAATTCACTATCCAAAGACAAACAACAAACTAGACTTCTCAGAAAGTTGACAATTTAAAGGTTATCTGCAGGTCATAATATTTGAAATAAGATAGTATGTGTGTTTACACTAAAGTTAAAATTTCATGGGATATCCATTGAAATAACATCCTAATGAATAGTATGAAAGAATAACCAAAAATTAATAGTTCAAAGGTTATCCATAAGCCACAGCTAAATCCTTATCCATTGATATGTAAAATTATCAAAATTGATAGTTCGAGAGTTCTCTATAAGTTGAAACATATCCAAGATTGATTATTTGTAGGATTACTCAAATATTGATAATTTAATGGATATTCATAAGCCATATTGCATCCAAAGTAATATAATGAGTAGGATTACTTAAAAGCTAGCAATTTAAGGGATATTATAAGCCATCTCTTATCCTTGGTTAGATAATGTGCAGGATTACCCAAAGTTTTGGAAACTCAAATGACATTTGTAAGTTATATCATATACAACATTGAATGATATGAAAGATTACCTAAAGATCGAACCCTCAAGAGATATCTATGAGTCATATCAGTATAGAAGATGTGCAAGACTTTGTCAAGGTCCTATGAAAAGTCATTACCGATAGCCAATGAGGTTATCATTTCAAAGACGAGAAGTATTATGGGAAACTAAGTGGGATACCTTATTAATAAAATATTATGGTTTCTGGGACCGTCCTACACAAAATATCATCGGGGTTTGAAAGTGTTCAAATTACCAAATGGGCTAGTATATTCAACAATTGAGAATGTTGCTATTTATACATCACTATGAGTGTCTAAGAGGGTTACCATATTACAAAAGGTTATGTGGTTGCAGTAACTATTCTACAAAAAGTGTTGTTGATGTCCAAGAGGGTCACCCTACTTTAAATAAATTTTGAATCACCAAAAGAGTTATCTTGTCCAACACCCTAGAGAGTTGATATGTCTATTGTTTCAAAGATGTATTTTCCTTAAAAACAGGTACAAAATAGGATGACATTACTTCTCGAATAATAAATCATGCAGAGATATGGTAAGAAATAATATATATCTTTATGAATTATGTTTATCATTAATAATTTTTTTTGAGATATTATCAAGAGCATTCGAGAGGATGAAAATCTCAAACCAAAACTATAATAACCCTTAGGTTATTTCCTTTATTGGCGTGCATTTTTGGTATTTTGAGCCTTCCCATAATGGCTACAAGTCATTTATGACTTACCAAAACTGTTAGTTTGGTTATTAGACAATTCATTTAGGTTTTAGGATTATTTTCCTATTTGGAGTTTTTATTAATTAGGATTCAGTCTCGAACCAAAAATCCTAGTATATGACCTCAAATAAGAATTTCGATAGCGGTATCAGCTCCAGAACATTGATTTTAGGATAGGGGATCCTTGGTTCAGGTCTCGAGTTTTCAAACTCATTTTGGGCTATTGGGTGGATTGTATGAAAAATATAACTATAGGTGTGGGGACACACATTTAGTAAAAAAGATCTCAGATGAAAGTTTTGTTGGTTTCATTTATTTTGAACGTCGAATTTATTATGGTAGTATAGTTTGTTTGCGCTCATGAGTTCCCAAACGAATTGTGAGCACCTGATCAAAGTCTATTTTGGACTTAGCAAAAATTAGGTATGTAGTACCTGGTACAACCACTTAATCTCTAAGATAGTCTCTTTAGATATGTGCTCTTTAGACCCCCCTGAGCAGCTTGAGAAACCATGGGTAGTTGGCTAGGCCGATTTAGCAACAGGGTGGCTACTTTAGGGGAACCTTGCTTTAGCTCCTAAGGGCCGCAAGAAGGGATATGCTTTAGCGATACCCGCACCAAGCTACCAGATCTCTAAACTGATTGAGATGTTGCTTTAGCATCAATGTATCCACTTTAGCGGTACCTTGGTGTTTTAATCTATTTTCCCCACCCAATTTTTCACTATTTTCATACCAAATTGAGAGTTCAAAGAGAGGAAAAAGTGGAAAATTATCCATTAAAGCTATGATAAGCCAGAATAACACTCTTGGTCATTTTCTATAAATTTTCCCTTTGATTTCAATCCTAATTCATGGTAAATTCTAGGATTTAGGTCTTAAATTTTCTAAACTTTAAGGGATGATTTGAGACCCAATTTACACTTCATTTGTGATCAACTTTCGAGTACATATTCCTTGTCCTTTGAGGGACCTCATGATGACTTCAATTTTGGATTTCGTTTGCAGGCCCCATGGGACCATTCTTGACCCAAGTTTTGACCCGACCTATAGTATAACAATATGGGTCTCATTTTACTCCTAACGATATGTAGATTACTATTTTGTTAGCATGGTAGTATTTCAGGATCATTGAGCAAAAATAGATGATTCATAAGCGATTCAAAGATTTAAAGTTCGATATTAAGGTAGGCTTTTGTCTTCTCTTCTTCATGAGATAATGTATATTATATGTTGCATGTTAGATGTTAGGATGTGATATCGGGTAGAACACCATAACTTAGCTTAAATTTTGAGTTTGGGGATTAGAAGGCTGAATGGACCCTTAAGGTTAATACTTATTATGCTTTTAGGATCATTTTACCCTAGGTTGCTAGCATGTTAGGCATAATTAAGGCTAATAATATTTAAGTATAAATTTTACTACATTACGCAGTGGATTATGATGTTTTTTCTTGAATGATATTATGGTCATGTCGGTTATATATTATTGAGCCCAAGGCCGTGATTATGATATTAGTGTATTCCGAGTAAGTGATATATCCTTGTAAGGTTTTAACTTAGTTTATTGATTTTTAGACCCCTATAGTTGTATTGTTTAGATACTGGTGATGGCATTCATAGATTCGGCACATTGATGCTCACTTAATGGTACAATTCTAACTAAAAATATGGTTTTACTACTATTTTTCTAAAAAGAGAACTATTCCCACTTTTCACTTTTAAAATGGATTCTTTCCTAATGGGAATCATACAACCTTAATGAATGATTTGTGAGCTTTTGTGACTAAAAGTGATATTTTAGAGATTTGATTCAGATAGATTCTGACCAACAATTTTACTATAACTATTTACTTTGGTCGAGAGAGACTCTGACCCCTTATACAATTTTATGATTATTTAGTCTCAGAGTTTACCCTGGGTAATGGATTTACAGACTTACACTATTTTAGACACAATTTGAGTTTGTGCATTTATATTTACATATATATATATTTGGTACTGGACAAAGTAGATTGAGGATGAAGATGAATATTAAAAATATTGTATTGGTACTAGGTCAGTGTATATGGGTACTCCCAAACCCCCTTGGGGACCCTTCATTCATAAGCCATGGTGTTAGGGAAAAAAGTTCGTCGTAGGTCCTACCTTTGTAAGTCTTCAAGCTAAAGAAGGTGTATACATTATATTACTTTATGGCACTTGGATCATCTATAGTAGTATGGATTTTACTTTGTATTTATCTTTGCATGTGCATTGCCTATCACCTGTATGCCCTATATTTATTAGCCATTTAGGGGCGGGGAGTTGTATAGGTATATGTGATGAGTATTGCTTCCTGTGTATTGTGTGTTGATTGGATATTTTGAGTTATGAGGCCCAGTTTAGGTATTGTTTGCTTGGACTAATCGATTACTTTATGATTATTTATGTAGTTGGTTCGTGGCGGGATGATTGTTGGTTTGGTACTGAGATTTGGGTATGCTTTTGATTCCCTTTTTCTATGGTTATTATACTATGTGTAATTATGTCATATTTAGACGTATGGTCTAGGGACTCTTATGATGTTACCACTAGTTCCTACTATGGTTAAAAGGCCTTAAAATTCTAGTGTGACTACTTTAGGTTGTACTTTTGAGTTAGTCTTATTTATGTATATGCATATATATATAGCATGGTATTATATATCCCTCTCTTTCTTTATTTATTCATGTTGTATATCCATTTATTAGCCTTCTATACTACTTTATATCATTTTTCTACCCCTTATTTATATAATGACCAGCGATATATAGTATAGTGCTTAGGTTTCTAAGTATGGCTAGAGTAGGATAGTTTATTCCTATTATGTCCTTAGTTTACTATGCTACTTTCTTAGATATTTAGGTGTATTTTATGTTTCTGCTTATATGTTATTTATACTTGCATTATCTTTGAGGCTCAGGCAGTAGTTGCCTACTGAGTACCACGTGTTTGGTACTCATACTACACTTTTGCGGCATATAAATTATAGTATGAGTTCCCATTATTATTGTGTGCATCTTGAAGAGCAGCTATGGTTCAAAGAGTTTAGGTGAGCTCCTAAAATTCAAAGTATTACAATTCTCCCTCTTATGTATTATACTAATCTCTATGTTGTATTCAGAGATGTGTTGTACTTGTATATTCATTTAGCACTTTGTTTTATAATCTAAATACTACATTAGAAGTTCTTGTACTGTTTCTACCAGGTTTTGGGACTTCTTATATATATTAGTCTTTTATCATAATTATTCTACATTTACCCTTAATTTCTCTTGGTAGTTCATTACTAGCCATTTCAAACTATGGGTTGGCTTACCTTACGGTGGGTTATATTAGGTGCCATCATGACTTGAGAAATTGGGTCATGACAAATTAGTATCAGATTCAGGTTTACTGATGTGTTGGTGCAAGAGCTTAGTGTCTAGTTCTTATAGATCGGTGTAATGGCATCCACAACCTATCCTCGGGAGGCTATAGGTCATTCTTAGAAAATTTTGTTCTTGACTCTTTGTCATGTTTTCGTGTTTCTATGAGCCTCAAGTATGTTCTTTGACTCTATTTTATCAAACATGGATGATGCAAGGTTATTGATAGATGCTAACGGGACTTTGACACGTATTTTTAGAGCTTCAATACAACATTGGACCTAGGAGTCAAGGAGGGATGTCAAGGATATTTAGCTTTAGTCAGTGGATTTGGGACCAACCCAGGCTCCAATAGAGTTTATGACTTCTTTATCTTTCAAGGTTCAACATTAGGGATTTTGAGTCCTTTTACGGATACCTTACAACCAGAGTTGAGTTTTGATTTATCGAGTAGTTCTCAAGCTAGAGTCTGGTTTGTTGGTGTTCAGTAGGGTTCCTTGTAGATTTTAGAGTATGAGATTAGGTTTACTGAGTAGGCCAAATATATTTCTATGCTATATCCATCAATGTAGGAGATGGTGCATGGATTTATCAAAGGATTAGTTTTGCCACTCTATTTGGCATTGGAGCATTTTATAGTAGCTGGGTCTTCTTTATCATTGGTTGTTGAGACTTATAGAGGTGTCAGTAAGAGGACATGTCATTAGTATAGTGTTAATCGTATTTCATTTGAGAGTAAGGATCCTTTCGGTGGAGGTCAACTTTACTTGCAACCTATTAATTCTACACAGGTTCATCTCAGACTATGGTTGGCTTATAGAGTACTCATGAAGTTCAAATCAAATAAGTTCTCATCAAACTTATGGAATATTCGGTATGGATCTTTAGACCATGGCGGTCATTCGGGATCAGTAGAGGCAATGCTTAGAGTATTTTAGAAGCTTGTCGTGGTTGTGGTGAGATTATTCATTGGTCTGGAGAGTGCCCCAAATATGAGTTGGTTGCTCAGACAGATTTAACATGTGTTCACCACCAGCTTAAGGATCCTGAGATATGTTATGATTATAGGAAGGATGATCATCTTAGTAGGGAGTTCCCCCGGTATAGGTTAGTCAGATAGTTGGGGTCAACTTATTTCTCACCAAGTTAGGGATTTAGGGGTTAGCTATGGTTGTAGAGAAATTGGTCACTCGTCCAGAGAGTGTCCCTAACATGGGATTATTAGTCATTCAGATCAGTCTCATAGAGATGTGACACCTTCAGTTAGAGGCAATGCACCTAGTGCTTAGTTACTAATTCAAACACTCTGTCCTAGTTTAGATTCGCTAAGATTTGTACTCCCTCGGACATATTAGGCACGTGACTTTGAAATACATCGTGATAGGTGCATTTTTTATTTCCTACTTTTACTTTTTTATTTAAGTGTGTTGGGGGTTTTCATTCCCATTGATTATTATGTGCTTTGGTAGGTTTATATTCATTGTTGTGTGCCTTGGTATAGAGTTCTTTATTATACAACTACCATTATAAATGATTTATTTTAGTCGTGGATAGACAGGATCAGTGTTTATAAAATCCCTGGGGGTGTAGAATCTGGGGTTCGAGTCCCATTTACCTTGGAATATTAGCCTTCTTATGTCCATAGAGTGGTACTTGTTGTCGATTTCATTATTTGTACCACTTATTCCTTATACTGATTTTTTATTGTTGTTACTATTGCCATTATTTAATATTTACCAATCCTTATTTGGTAGACGGCTAGACTAGAGTTATCTAGTTAGAATTTCCTTTCTTATGGTTCTTATTCATTGGATTGGGAAGTTAGGTAGATTAGATAATTTATCTTTTATAAAGAGATGAGGTTGGCTATTTTTATCTTTTGTTAGCTATGCTAGATCGATTGTGGATTCGGTTATGGCAGTGAAGGTAAGTTGATCTTTCATGATTCTGTTACGGTTCTAGAGTTGGCAATTTAATTTCATTGCCCATTTTTGAGTTTGAGGTTCTAGGCTTGCCTTTTAGTTTACCAGATTTTAGTATTGGTTTCCCTTCTCTCTATATATAGCACATTTTTTAGGTTGACTAATTTAGGGTCTGTTCTTCTGATTTGGCTTATTTATCACTTGGTAGTGGCCTTGATATTGATGTTGGGGGTCGTGGATTTGGCTTTAAGATTTTTTGGGTTTATCTCTTGGTGATAGATTTGATCTTAGTATTTATGTAAAGTTTGGTACTTCATTCTTGTTGTGATATGATTTTTGTGAGTGGAGTTAAGAGAGTTGGAGATAGGTGATCTTTTCTTTGACCGCTTCTTAGGTTGTAATTGCTTATTTATTTCAAAGATTAAGTATTGGATTGACAAGTGTCCGACTAAGGTTTCATTTCTATGAGATTCTAGAATTTTGGCTAGTACTAGTATGGTTTTCAGTCGTGGTGAGTTCTTGGATATGCTTTGGTGGTTCAAATTCTCTAGCAGATATAGAGTGGGTTGATTATACTTCCAGTTGGTGATTTATCCTCTGTTGTGATTTTGTTTTTTATCTATATTTTTGTTTTGGCTACGGCATGATCCGGTAATGATATGTCTGGTTTGGACAGTAAGGTTGATCTGGGTATTTCGCCTTAGTCTAGACTTGTAGGTTTAGTTTGGATTTGATGCCTTAGAATAGAGACTTGAAGATTATGATGGATTTGATATGAGTTCTTACCCATCTACCGAGTGGTTTTAGGTAGTTGATATCGGACGGTTCAACCTTGGTGTCGAGATTTCAGCTTTAAGTTGTAGAGCTTAGGTGTAACCTTTGTTTGCAAATTTGTCTTAGTGAGGGTTTCACTTATAGGCTGGCTAAGCCTACTCCAGGTCTACCTATTCAATCTTTTTTTTTCAGCTAGATTATTGTTAATAGGTGTTCAGATGATATCCCATTAACAAGGTGTTGGTTCCTTCAGCCTTGACCTCAATTTTTAGTTTTCATTGGATTTTTGGAAGATCTACTTAACAGGGGTAGTGTGTTTCAGTTGAGTTTGGCTGGTTTTAACCTTGATTGATAAAACCTCCTAAAGCGGATTATTCATGGTATGTGTGATTCGACCTTCTGGCTATCAGTTTTGAGGGTCATTCAGATCAATTGTAGCATAGGCATAGATTGCATACATTGGTCTTCTCTATTTGTGTGCCAAGGTAGATCCTTTATAGATTTACTCTCATGCTTGCCATCATGGATTTTGGTGGATCAACTTCAATTTTTTGTGCTTATTATGATGGAGTTGCACGAACAGGACTCAGGTGACTTTTCATTATGTTTGTAGTTAATGGAAGGTTTAGAAAGGCAAAGGAAGGTTAAAATTGAATTTTGGAGGTGGTCACATGACTCATGCCTTGGTTTGCCTTTGGCTTGGATATCTTTGCTTGGTTGTGTTGGTATTGGTGTGGTATTAGTATGTTGCGGTTTAGATTTGCATACATAAACCTTCATCGGCTCAGTTGGATTCTAGTTGGTGGTTGAGGTTAACTTTTGGTTATTGGTGAAGTGAAGAAAAGGAGTTGGTTGAAAAAGGGATACCTATGACAGAATCCCTTGGATGCGTTGTTTTAATTTTGAGGTTATATGGGTAGTCTTGCTCGAAGCCTGCAGGCCCATTACCTCATTCCTTCTTGTTTTTGTGCTCCTCCTATTCATTGAATTTCAAGGATGAAAGTTCCTTTAGTAGTGGATATTGTAATGACCCTCTAAGTTATTTTCTTAATTTGCATGTATTTTTGGCATTTTGAACCTTCCCATAGCGGCTACAGGCCATTTATGACTTTCTGGAACTATCAGTTCGATTATTAAATAGTTCATTTGGGTTTTAGGCTCATTTCCCTATTTTAGAGCTTTCACTATTTAGGATATGGTCTCGACCAATACTCCTACTAGATGACCTTGGATGTGAATTTTGACAACATCACCATCTCCAAAATGTTGATTTTAGGCTAGGGGGACCCTTGGTTTAGATTCCAAGGCTTCTGGACTCATTTTGGGCTATTGGGCGGATTGTATGAAAAATAGAACTATAGGTGTGTGACCCATATTTAGTTGAAATGATCTCGGATGAGAGTTTCGATAAGTCCATTGTGTTTGGAACATCGAATTTGGTATGGTAGCATAGTTCCTTTGTGCACACGGGGTTCCAAACAAATCCCGAGCACCCGATCAAAGTTTATTTTGGACTTAGCAAAAATTAGGTATCTGACACATGATTTGACTGCTTAAGCTCTCAAAAAGCTACTTTAATGACGTGCTCTTTAGTTCCCCTTAAGCCACTTCAGCGGTCATTGGTAATTGGCTAGGCCGTTTTAGCGGTAGGGTGGTCACTTTAGCGGACCCCCACTTTAGTGTCTAGGGACATTTTTAGAGGTACCCATACCAAGCTACCAGACTACTAAAATGGCCAAGATGTCTCTTTAGCGTTAAGCACTTTGGAGCTAAGGTGATTTCCATCCCAATTCCCAAGGTAAACCACCTTAATGAATGATTTATGAGCTTATGAGACTAAAAATGATATTTTAGAGATTTGATCAAGATAGATTCCAGCCCGCGGTCTTACAACTGCTATTTAATTCGGTCGAGAAAGACTCTGGCTCTTTCTATACTTTCATGATCATTTAGTCTTGGAGTTTACCTTGGGGATTGGATTTATGGACCTACACTATTTTAGCTACGGTTCGAGTTTGTATAGTTATATATGTATATATATCTTTGGTACTAGACAGAGTAGATTAATGATGATGAATATTGCTGGAAATCCCAAATTGAAACAATGTCGGTGTATACGGGTACTACCGAACCCCCTAAGGGCCCCTCTTTTTGTAAGGCGTCGTGTTAGAGAAGAGATGTGACTATAAGTCCTGTCGTTTTGAGTGAGTTGGAGGAGGTGTATACACTGGGTTATTTTATGGCACTTATATCGGTTATGGTAGTATGGATTTTACTTTGAATTTATCCTTACATGCGCATTGCCTATCACTAGTATGCCCTATATCTATCATCCTTATGGGGGGTTGCATAGGTATAGGTGGTGAGTATTGCTTGTTGTGTGTTGTATGGTGATTGGATCTTTTGGGTTATGGGGCTCGATTTAGGTATTGTTTGTTTAGACTTGCAGGTTATTATATTGTTGTTTATATGGTTGGTTCGTGGCAAGTTGATTGTTGGTCTGGTACTGAGATTCGAGATATGCTTCTAATTTCCTTTTATATGATTATTGTATTATGGGTAATTGTCTCATGTTAATATGTATGGACTAGGGACCCTGATGATGTTACCACTAGTTCCTACTATATTAGAAGGCCTTAAAATGCTATTGTGACTACTATGGTATTACCATATATCCCTCTCTCCCTTCATCTATTCATGTTGTATATCCATTCCTTGGCGTTGTATACTGCTATATATCCTTCTTCTACCCCTTATTTGTATAATGGACAACAATATATTATATAGTTCTTAGGTTCCTGATTATGGCTAGAATAAGATAGTTCATCCTTATTGCCTCATTAGTTTACATTCCTACTTGCATGTTATTTATATTTGCATTATCTTTGGAGATCAGTTGGAAGTTGCCTATTGAGTACCATGTGTTTGGTACTCATACTATACTTCTGCATATCACAATATGCTTTTCTGCCATTTTTGTGTGCGTCATGTAGAGCAACTATGGTTTGGAGACATAGGGTGAGCTCCTGGAGTTAAGAGTATTACTATTCTCTTTCTTATGTATTAGATTATCTCTGTCTAGTATTCAGAGACGGGTTGTACCTATACAATCATTTAGAACTTTTTTTTGTAATTTTATTACTATATTAGAAGCTCTCGTATTGATTCCCCCAAGTTTTGGGACTTCCTATATATATATATATATATATATATAGTCTTTTATCATAATTATTCTTCAATTTTCCTTCATTTCTCTTGGTAGTCCGTTACTAGCCGCTCTGGACTATGGGCTGGCTTACCTTGCTGGTGGGTTATAGTGGGTGCTATCATGACCTGAGAAATTGGATCGTGAAAAAAACCACAGGTGCAAATAATTCCAAAAAAGACACAACATAATGTGCAACTTTTTCTTAGATGTAGTCTAAAGGGGAATATCAAACTCTTTGGATGCAAGCTAAAGGATGACTACCACCGCCATCAAACTATGCACCTGTCAGAAGGTATGTGAGATTTTAGGATACTTTAGTTTCAGTTTCACATCTCGAGTATTCCTAAAACTCTCACTAGAAGTAACTTTCTCTTTTTTCAAATTTGGGTAACATACACCTAGAGCTTTGGAAATTATGTTCATGTAGATCATATATACAGTGAGGGCCCTATATTTTGTAATTGATATAATCACAAACGTTTTCTCCCTAGCTCAATTTGTAGTCACCCATCCTAAGCCAAACATCCTCTTAGCATAAAAGATTATCTTTTCTATTTATTAAGTTGAACTACAAGCAGTCTGATTTGATAAGTATTGGGATATGTAGATTGGGCTCTCTATGAGAAACTTGTTTGCATTCCAAACTCCCTCCAATACTCTTATTCCTTACCTTTTCAATCTCCTTAAAATTTGAAATAGGGATGATTTGTGAATTCTTTAAGATTGTACTTAAAATCAAGTAATATCAACTACAAGAGGCCTGAATTTTTATGTAACCTGAGATATGTAGGAAACCCAATACGGGGGCCTGCACAACTCTATAAATTCATGAAAAAACCAACCTCTTTTGAGAGACGAATCTATAGTAAGAAAAAACTAGAAACATCAAACTCTCTTTGCCTAGGTTTACTTGCTTTCGCCCTATCCAAAGCGAGGGGACAATTTTTGACACCTAATTTTAGCCCTTCGTGACTTGATTTTAATTGTGAGTTTCTTCAGCATTAAATAAATTTAAAATATTTATTCTATATGGATCAAAATATTTCCCAAAACTTATTTTTAGGTTAATTAGGTCATATGAATAGTAATCATGCATTACCTATATAAGGAATCGTTTGTTATTTGAATAAATAGATTTTACCTAAACCAGCTTTTGAGTAGTGTTTGCATTTTTAAAATTTGGTTTAATTAAGGTTGATTTGGTTTGGATATATTTTTGCCTCAAAATAAGTCATATTTAAGATACTTATTTGGATTTTATTAAACTAAGAAGCTCGAAATTAAAATGGTTGATTAGCCAGTTGATAATTTTTCTAAAATAGTGATTCAATTTAGCTAATTTATTGAATTTATCGTAATTGAAATCAATTTACCACAATTGTAACACAATTGGCCAATTGATTTTCAATTCGTTTAAAATTTAAATAAAATTGACTAAGATCCCAACCCATAACTATTTCTTGAGTTAGCCTAACTACCTATCCACTTTATTCCTAATTAATATACCCTACCCAGGCCCAATACTGATAAAACCACACTAGCATACAATATATGACAACATCAATAATAACATACAACAACATCTAAACAAACCATAAGCCCCAAATTCTCTCACCACCTTTGCACTCCCCTTTTGCCTTTCAATCTCGTACAATGGCGTGTGATTTGCACGAGATTTTGTACAAGAAAGTTTCTAGGAATGAATTTTTCCCAAAATATCTATATCTACCTATGTTGCAAATTTTAAATTCAAATTTGTACTGAAATAGTATAAATCCTCATCACCCAAGCCTTTATCCCTTGATGAATTTCAGTAATTTCCCCCAAAAAAAGTTTGAGAAACTTCAAAAAAGTTGACATCTACTCCTTTCTAATTAGACGACAGTAGAAGCAAGGATGGAGGAAAGTTCATCTCTGTCCATTTCTTTGAGATTCGATAATGGACGTTAGAGTTAGGATTCTTCCCCAAATCCCATATTGAGTGAAACCCAAAATCGAGCCCTAGTTATTTCCTATATATACTCCCACTATTTTCACTGATAAGGTTAAATATTGGAGACTTTGTGCAAGAGCAATAAACCTCGAGTAAGGCATTTTTCTAAGTTTTCTTGGATAAAATCCTCGTAAGAATCTTAGTAACTTAGGATTTTGGGTAAGGAATCAAGTTTATTTTTGATGGTGATAAAAAATTCCCAGGAACCTTATAATCCTAATTTGTTGCCCCAAAAAAGGTAAGACTTTTGCACACACTATTTTTACTCTTTGATTGCTTTTGCTTCATCCTCCTTTTTGTATCTTAGCTATAGAGGAGTGGGCTTATTTGATTTTGTTGTTACGATAATAATTTGGGATTGATTGGTTTTATCCAATCCCTTAGACCTTGGCGAATTTTAGTAATTTCCTAAAAACAAGTTTGAGAAACTTTTAAGAAGTTGGCATCTTCTCCTTTCTAATTAGACGATTGTACAAGCAAGGATGTAGGTAAGCTTATCTCTTCCATTTATGTGAGATACAAATAATGGATTTTAGAGTTAGTATACTTCCCTAAATCCCACGTCATAAAAACACAAAATTGAGCCCTAATCATTTCCTATATATACTCCCACTATATTCACTGATAAGGTTAAAGATTAGAGGCATTTTGCAAGATCTAGAAACCTCGAGTAATGGATTTTGCTATGATTTATAGGCTAAATTTCTCGTAAGATTCTTAGCAGCTTAAGATTTTGGATAAGGAATCAAGTATGTTTTTTGGCAGTGGTAAATAAATTCCAACGAACCTTGTAGTCCTAATTTTTTGCCCCAAAAAAGGTAAGCCTTTCGCACACTCCATTTTCACTCTTCAATTGCTTTGCGTCATGCTTATTTTCTTATCTTAGATATAGTGGAGTTATTCTTATTTGATTCTTTTGTTATGATAAGAATCTAGGATTGATTGGTTTTATCTTCATGAAATTATTTTTCAACAGTTGAAGCAACTCGTTTGTCATCTTATTTCGGGTCATATGAATAGATTTTGAAAGGGTAAGAGGGTAGTGTATGGTTTTGATTTTGATGTCTGAACGTATTTAGGTAATTGATATAACACCTAAGTCAAGTATTCTCTAATAATATTCTTGGCCTGCAACATCAAGTGAGGAAGAGACAAGACCATCTCTACTTGTTGCACCCAAGCTCACACGCAAGTGTATGTGGTCCACCAAGTAGTAAATGGTTTTATAAATGTCAAGTATCGATCCCATGAGGACTTATGTTAAACAACTATAAAATTCTAGTTCTACTATGAAGATTAAACAAGTGCAATCGTAACCAAAGAGTTTAAGAGTTGCAAGCTGAAAGTAAAGTAAATAATATAGTAAATTAAAGGTTCCTGAACAACAATGGGAATAAACCCAAGGCTAAGGCACTACGAACAATCATACTAAGCTATATAACTTTGGTGGTTAGGTTAATTATCTTGGTTGTTGGTCCATGAGGTTGATATTATGACTATGGCTGTGCGAACCTCTAATCAACTATCTAACTTAGCTCAACAACTACATCATTAAGTGAGGTTGTGAGAACTAAGTTAATGGAATTCATATTTCATCCCATAATTGAACTAAATAGGGCACTTAGTAATACTCATATCCTAAATAAAAATCGTAACATCTTTCAATTGAGAGATTACAATCCTATTCCATCTACCCCATGTTTTATCCTTTAGCTCCCCCTTCCGAGCTCATGATAGAATTATAAATGTATTCTAAGGTTTGAAAATCCTTAAAATAGCTAACACAATGATAAATAAATCAAAACCAATTCAATTCATAACAGGAGTAATCGTGTTCTTAGCCTTAACCCCGGAAAAGGATGTTTAGCCACTCATGGACGGAACAAGAATCATATTGAAATAATCGATGTAAGAATTCAAGAATAAAATAATGTAAGAGGATAAAAACCTTAATAGAAGACTTTTCCATCATGCGTTGAAGCCCAAAATCATCCAAGGTTAATAAAAAATAGTTGGGGTGTCCTATTTATACTAGGACCAAGGTACCTGATTTTGACATAGCAGCGTGCCATACTAATATCGTGCCATCTAGGCATATTGGCATTTTCCAAAACGTGGAGGGATACTGGAATTGAGATTCCATAATGAAAACAAGGGCGTGTCATGCCTTTATCTCAGTGCCTAGGGTCAGTGGCATGCCAATGAGTCCAAATATTTTAGATTTTTTAATGCTTTGCCCCATGCATTTGTCCTTCAAGTCCAAGTTTAGTGGTAATTTTTCCTCTAGATTCAAGATTTTATATCATCTGTATATCATCTATATATCATGTAAATCAACTCACCAAGTATACTAAAACATCAAGAACCACAAATTAGAGCTTAAAGCACAATCGAATGCAACATGATGAACTAGAATATAACATAGCTCAAGCTAAGAGTACTAGTTTTCTCGTTTGAACTTTAACTTAATGTTTTGACTCCAAAATTATTATGACCACACCTTTAACACTATCAACACGTAACTTAACACTTTATATTAATCAATAAGCACCACAGAAGTCCTCAATACTAAGCTAAATAAGCGTAGATAACAACGGTCGAGTGCATAAATCCACTTATGATCATCACCCCACACTTAAAGCCTTGTTCCTCCTCGAACAACACTTTACTGCAAGCATCATATCCTAAAAAAAATCCCCCCTACTACTTACTACAAGAAAGAAACTCAAGCCAGCACTATAATGACTACGCAGATAGCAAGTTTTACAAATAAGTATGTCATATACACTTGAAGCTCATGAACACTACTTCAAAACATCCTAACCTCAAGAATTGACTCTCCAAATTGGCAAAATCATGCATATTACACAATCAAATGAATCATACAAATAACCAAACTATTATTAAACATGTTCCCTCATAACAAGAGAGTTACCATAATCACTCACATAGATGCAATTTAACACAAAAAGGGGTATAAGAATCAAATAACGCTCACCCTCACAAGGAATTCACAAGTTACACAAGATGGCCCACAGTCTTTCCCTTAGTGTAGTACTCTACTAATGTTAGAATGTTAAATCTTAGGATAAAAATAGGACTTTGAGGGTTTTAATATAGGCTAAAGGATGGGTAGGAACTATTTTGGTAAGGAATAGTGACTATCTTCCCTAAGCACTTTAATACATCACATTTAATATTAAGTTCTTCTCGCAAAACTACTCTCTCACCGCCTCTTCCTTCACATAACTTCTTTTGTTTTGCCCCATCTCTTTAAACTAGTTCATATATATTAAGCAGGGAGCATTCTCTATCAATACGTGATTCATTATTGATCAATATTTCTCTTTTTAATTACATTACTCCCATCCACAACATATCAACTTTTCAACACCAAAAGCTACTACTTGGGGCTTCACTTTCTCCTTTTTCTTCTTCAATTTTATATTCCTTAACCCTATTAATGTTTCAACTAAAGAACTTAGGATCTTAGAATCAAATTATGATCAATCAAAGAAGGGGATTAGGCTACATATGAGGCTGTAACAAAATAGGCTAAGGCTCAATATGGTTAACTAGGATTATGCACAAAGGTAGGTAAAAAAGGGTATGAAATATGGCTATCAAAGAAATGCCTATATTATCTCCTAAACCCATATTCTTTATTTCTCTTTGCACACACACCAGGCAAGTTCTAGACATCAATATACAATAAGGAATACAGTAAAACACTCACTCACAATGGAACATGATCAAGTAGGAACATTATAAACTCTCAACCAAGCAATCACATGAATTCAACAATAAGCCAACAACATACAAGAGTCATAAATAAGAGCCTTTATATCTCAAAGGTAGTCATTCAACACAATCAACATGCTTTTACAACCAAACTAACTTTGATAATGCAATCATACTTATCACTAATAAGAACATCTCACCTACCTAACACAAAAATTTTAAAATTACTCCTAGAACTAAAAAGGATACTGGGTTCAAAGGGCACCCCCATGGAAAAGAACCAAAAAGAACAACCACGGGGTGGGTGAAGTGTGCACCTACTAGACTAACACCACAACTACTAAATAAAATGGAAAATCATTTTGTAACTTTTTCAAATTTACCCAAAAATTGGAAAACAACTAAGAAAGCAAATCCTAAAGTATCACTTCACCCAAAACCATGGGAATTTCCCCACCCACAATTAAAAACATACTTTTTCCATAAAGTAAACTTAAAAGTAGAGATAGAAATACTCACAGAGGCCCTAGGCCTAGCTAGTAGCATCTTTTATCATAGGTGAGGTCGGATGAACCCCATACATAGTCTTTTCCATGCTCTTTAGCTCAAGTCTCCAGTACTCAGACTTCCCATTAACCTTCGACTCAAAAAAAACAAAAACTACCTAAAGTAAAAACTAAATATACTGAAATAAAATACCTACCTTAACTTAGGCTGCCTCCCAATCAAGGTCCAATTTAGTCTCGCGGAATGACCGACATCACTGCATCTCAACCTCTTGAGTGTGTACTTTTAAGGCCATCATCCTTTTCAGCAATAGCCTTTTCATTCTCCATAATTTCATAACTTCAAGCTTAGGTGGTGTCTTGGGCTACTCAATGAAATGGTTTGAAGAGGTTATTGGTGGTTTGGACTCCACTCTATGCTCATCCACTTCCATGGCTTTTATCATACAAAAATCTTTGTAATAGAAAGGTGGATTGAGTGTCTTGTAGACTTTGAAAACCACCTCTTCATCATCCAATCTTATCTTGAGAATGGCCTCTCTCACATCAATCAGTATTTCTCCTATTGCCAAAACTGGACATCCCAAAATGATTATCACCCTTTCATCTGTATCATAATCAAGAACAATAAATTCAACAAGGATAATAAACTTACCAACCTTAATGAGAACATCCTTGATGATTCCTTTGGGCTAGACTCTGGTTTGGTATATTTTTCTTGCACCATAGAGCATAGTATTGGCTTACCCAAACCTAGATTATTGAACACTGATAGGGGCATCAAGTTTATAATTTCCCCTAAATCACTCAGAGCATGGACCACATCACTATCACCAATTTATATAAGGAGGGTAAAACTCCCGAGGTCCTTCAATTTCTTAGGCATCTTCTGTATCACCACCGAACTGCACTCCTCAATAAGTGACACCATCTCAATGTCATTTACATTTGTCTTGTTGGTAACCACATCCTTTAAGTACTTAGAATACTTTGGCATACCCTGTAAAATATTTAAAAAGGATGATCAATGTGAAGTTCTCTGAACGTGTCAAATAAGTTCTTGAAACAAGCATCCTCCTTAGCCTTTTTGAGCCTTTGAGGGAATGGTGATGGTGGTATTTCATACACTTGCTCTGCATCCTTAGATTTTGGGTACTTACACTTCCCCAAACTCTCAGCATCATCAACTTTAGCTTGTTTCTTTTCACTCTAATAAGGTACCAACTCTACCCGCACCTTCTTATTTTGCTTTCAACTTCCTTATTCATTATTTTATAACTAGATTGGGTTTTTAAATATGGTTTACAATTCTTCATGCATGTCATATCATTAGAATCGGCATAGAAATAATTGTATGATAGAAAATAAATAAATATCAAACTCAAAATAAAACAAAGGGAGACTGTGCTTTATTAAAAACAAAGATAGAAAGAGTTTTAACCTAAACTACCAAGTTAAATATCTGAATTACAATCCTAGAATGATTCAAATTATAGAAAGAAAACAAACAAACTACCAATATTGAAAGACAAACAAACAAACTACCAAGACTCCTTCATGGTATGAAGAGGGGTGGCCTTCCAATTGTTAAGTTGGACATCAGGGCTGATAAACTGCACATCTACATTAATGGTACCTTCCTCAATTTTAATCATATTAGCCTTGATAAAAATATTCTGGAAAAGGCTAATCAACTTTGTATCATCATCATTCATTGACTCTGCAGCAGGTAATATGGAGGACCCAAAAACACTGAATTTGATGAAAGACTCGTGAAGTGGCGGTATCAGCTTGGTAAGTCACCATGAATCTTTCTTATGCTTTTTATCCTTTTTTATGTCTTCAGCAGTGGGCTCGTAACCCAAGCCAAAGGTACCAAGGTTTTCATAGAGGTTTACTGGATGAACCCTGCCTTGCAAAAATATCCTTTGACCTTTCCCTAGTTCGAAACCATGCTTCAATATTTCATTTACTACCATAACAGATGAGAGAAAAATTGTGGTCTTACGATGAGATTCCCCTCAAGGATATGCTCAACAGCCACTACCTCAAAAACATGATGAATTAACACTCTATCTACAGTATCTTCTTTGATGGAGAAAATAGAGTAGTCTTTATACATAGATAAGTCTCCTTCTCTGTGAATAACTATTTCTTGCCTGTCATGTTCAAATTTGACCATTCGGTGCAATGTTGATGCGACTGCTTTAGCCCTATGAATCCGTGACCTTCCCAATAACATATTATATGAAACATCAATGTTCAGCACTTAGAAATCCATAGCAAAATCCACAAGCCCTTTTGTCAATATGAGATTTATTTCACCAATGGCATCAATTTTTGATCCGTCAAAACCTTTGACGCACACATTGTTAGGTCGGATTCTTTCCACATTAACATTCAACTTTTACAAAGTTGACATTGGAAAAATGTTAGCGCCTGATCCTCCATCAATCAACACTCGAGTGATGAAGGAATACTCATATTTCACAGTAATGTAGAGACCTTTATTATGTCTAGTACCTTCTACAGATAATTCGTCGTCTGAGAAAGTAATCTTATTTACCTCTTGGATCCTTTCAATAACTTTTTACAACTGATTCACCTTAATCTCACATGGAACACATGCCTCATTTAGAATCTTCATTATAGACTTGCGGTGATCCTCTGAATGTATCAATAAAGACAACAAAGAAATCTGTGCTGGTGTCTTTTTCAACTGTTCTACAATAGAATATTCTGGCAATTCTATTTTCTTTAAGAATTCTTCAGCTTCTTCATCAGTAACTGGCTTCTTGACTGTCATTCATTCTTCAATGCATTTTTTATTCCTTCTTAAATCTACTAGGACATAACATTTCCCGGATTGAGTTAATCCCCCTACTTCATCAATATCTTCAATTACTTTCTTCCCTTTGTGCATTACCACAACGCGATCATAGTTCCAGGGGACTTCCTTGGTATTAACCATAGGCAACTATGACACTAGTTTAATAACAATAAGAGTTATAAGAGCTCCTTTTATAATTAAGAGAGGCTTAGGGGACCTTCCAGGAACAATGAGCTTTGGTTTTACTTGACTTGACCTAACATTCTCTGAAATATCTTTCCTTACTACCAAGGAAACACTCGATGATTCGGGTTTTGTTATCACCACCTCAACTTCTTCAGTTTTTTTTTTGTTAAATCTACAGCATTTGCTAATTTTTCTGAATCAGTTTTAATTTTAATGATTGGCTTGAAGGATATTACAGCATCTTCACCACTGGGTATCACTTTGAGCATGTTTGTTTCATTATGATCTGGCAACGGATTTTGATTGATATTTGGATCATCTGGACTTTGTACCATTATTTTTTAGGTGTCAATTAGCCTTTTAATGGCTTTTTTCAGATACCAACATTTCTCTGTGTCATGCCCTAAGGCATCAGAATAGTATTCACATCTTTTAGAATAATCCAAGTTCTTTGGAGGAGAATTTGGGATCCTTCTCTCAATTGAGTTTAGAACATTCATTTTCCTCAACCTATGAAATAAACTGGTGTAAGATATTCCAATAGGAGTGAAATTATCTTTGCCCATGTTATCCCTTTTGTAGTCTACTCTAGGCCAAAAATTAGATCTAGGGGGACCTTGTCGAACTTTCTGGATTAGAAGATGATTTTGAGTGGCTGGTGCACGCCATTGCGGGTAAGAAGGAGCTCGAGCATATGGTTGTCCATTGTAAATGGGATACTGGGGGGATGGAACAAAATATAATAGATTTTGTGTGTATGGTTGATGTGCACCTCCCCAATTATGTCGTGGACCTAGCACAACAGTTGCTACATCCTATTTTTTTTCTTTCCTCCGAAACTTCCTGCACCACTTTGAATTACCTGTGTTGTTGCTTTCAAAGCGGCCTGGATGATAATCTTTCCTGACTTAATTCTATTCTCTACCATCTCTCCAACTTTAATAACTTCAGCAAATGTGCTTCCAATAGTAGAAAGTAAATGATGGAAATAATCAGGTTCTTGTGCTTGCAGAAAGATATCGATCATTTCAGATTCCTTTATTGATGTCCTGACTCTTGAAGCCTGCTCTCTCCATCTGATAGCATATTCTCAAAAACTTTCAGTCATTTTTTTCTCATATTAGCAAGCGTAGTGCGATCTGGAACTATCTCAATGTTATATTGACATTGTTGAACGAAATCCCGAGCCATGTCATCCCACATGTGCCAACAGGAAATGTTTTGTTCAATAAACTATTCAGAAGCTATTCCCATCAGTCTTTCTCCAAAGTAAGCCATCAATAGTTCTTCTTTTCCTCCTGCTCCCCTTAATTGATTGCAGAACTTTTTCAAATAAGCTATAGGATTTCCATGACCTTTATATTTGTTGAACTTTGGCATTTTGAACCCTAGCGGTAAATGGACGTCAGGAAACATACATAAATTTTTGCAGGAAAGACTTTTTGGTCCACCTAATCCTTGCATATTTCTCATACTGATCTCCAAGCTTCTTACTTTCCTAGCCATCTCCTCTTGTTTCTTATTTTTAACAATCTTCTCAATCACGATTGGAGAATCGTGTTGATGAGCATGATAATGTGGATTTTGGGATTTGAAAGTCATTTCAGGAGGATACAACAGTTCATGACTTGGTTCCCCCATATTCTTCTGTGTTGTCGATTGATAACCCGCGGTAGTTGGTGCTACAGAAGTAAAAAGCGGGTTATTTATGACAGATGGATTTGGTGGGCATATGGCAGAAGTACCAGCAACACCAAACACATTAGCAAATGGGCCAAATCCAGGTGGGTATAATGGATCGCTAGTTTGGGTTTGAGCAGGATTTGGATCATTCATAGTCGAAAGTCCAGGGATTGAAGAAGGCGAGGCATATCCATTCAACCAATCTTGGTACATCTCCAACATCTGTTGTTTCAATAACTTAATTTCTTCCATTGATGCTAATTCCTGTGAAATCAACTAATTTTTCTCTTCTTCACTGTCAGACCCTATACCTTCTCTGCGAGTCATTTTTCTTTTTTCTTTGTATCTGGTGTTGTACGGATGTGATGCCAGTTTAAACCACAGACCAACCACCAATTACTTTATCTTTCTGGACCAAGTAGCAAACGGGTGAGTGTATATATTTAACAGATTATAATGTCACGTTATATGTCATGCTTCTACATGCATTTTCCAACCTATCATGGAGGGCTTTGTGTTTCATCTCGGCTTTTCTAGGCGTATATTTTTCAAAAAGTTATGATCGAACCCTATGGAGGATTTCCTACGTATCATGCCAGGACATGAATCAGATCTTGCGTAGTTCGGGAAACATATGTCGTACAAAACTTAGCATCAAGACCCCTAAAGGTTCAAGGTTGTTAAGATTTATATATATATTTTTGTTTTGTAAAAACTTAGCCTCATGATCCCTAAAGATTCAGGGCTATTAAGATATATATACAAAAATTGAACTTGAGGATAAGAAAAATAATTATGAAAGTAATCATATTTTCAAAATATTCCCCAATAAATCTATGAATAGTTTTTCAAAAGATAGAGCCGTATCCTGGGAAGGACTTCCCACGTATCCCACTAAGATGAGAATCAGACCCTGGTAGTTCATGAAGACCATAAAACTATGTTACTAAAAAATTTTCTTTCTTTTAAAAATAAAATTTTTCTTTGAAAAATGATTCACTAAATGTGAGGATAATTTAATCTCTTGCATTTTAAAGTTGCCTAAAGCCGGTCAACAAAAAAACAACCTTTCAAACAAATGTCAAAGAGAACGTAGGATGCACATGTTGGTTTTTATAAAGTAGGTCACCTGTCCTAGACAAATCCGGCCCCTGTATCGAGTCCCGCTAAGTCAAATGCATATGATGCAAATAAAGCAACATCTAATAGGGATAACCAGATTCAGAGTTTTCATTTCTTCTAAGTTTAAGCCTAATAGGGATAGGTGTCTATACTGGCTTACCCGAGTGGATACTCGAGCTGGGGAGGGACAACTTGGTCGGTAACAGGGAAACACCGCCTTCGTTGCCGATCCGAACCCCGCCTAACATGTGTGACTATAATCCTTCACCAGGTGCCTTGACACTCCGGCTATCTAAAAAAAAGTAGGATGCATGTGCTGCATTCCTTCTATCCTATTTCAGAGACTCAGAGGGGGTGCGCAAGAGAAGACAGTATATACTACAGTTCAATCAATATCAAAGCAGTAAATAAGCGATAAGTAGAACATAAGGCCAACAAACACAATATCAACAATAATTAAAGCAAGCATAAGTCAATATAAAAAGTTCTAATTCTTATTATTCCCCAGCAGAGTCGCCAGAGATGTCAACCACTTTTTTGCTCGAGGCGTCGAAGTGAAGTTTGAAGGTTTTTCCCAATTAAAGTGATGATATTGAATAGGAATTAATTTATTTACAGAGTCGCCACTTGGAATTGAGTTATGGTGTTTCAAGTCACCTTATTAAATCCCTAATCTAAAGGAATTGACTCTTTTATTGGTCTACAAAAACAGAAGACCGGGTAAGGAATTCTGTTGACCGAGGGTAAGGTGTGAGGAATCTCTCGAGTCCCGTGGTTCTAGCACGATCTCTCTTATTGACTTCTACTTAGCTTTAACTATTTTGGATAAATTATGTTTTAAGGCCTTGTTTCGCTCATTTTTAATATATTAAAACTTGTTTAGTCTTCTTATATAAAATAAATTGATGAGAGTTAATTTAGAAAATATTAGTCAAGGTGTAATATCGCATCCTTAAATTTTTAAATATCTCAGAAAGATACGTATGTCGCATTCTTAATCGAGATAGAATTTTAAATATTATCTAAAAATTTTCTAACATTAGAGGCGTGATTTATCTTTTAGAAATTCAGAACATCTAAATTCATTCTTTTATTTTTTATCATTTAATGGGTTTGGGATTAACTTCATATTTAACTTGGACGTAAAAAAAATAAAAAATGCCACTACCAAAAACATAATTAATTCAAACTATTAAATAAAAATAATGAATTGAAATAAAATAAAAAATTTAAGATAGTTTTTCCTCAACTTTCCCGAAGTAAATTAAGCCTACATTTTTTAAGTTGATTTCATACTATAAAAAAATAATTGGTTATTATCATACTAGTAATTTCAACAATAAGTAAAGCAATCCCTGCCACATTAAAAAATAATAAGTATGGTCTAATATGTAAAATTAATTATAATAAAATGTGGGAAAAGAAAAATGGACTCTAATCAGTATTTATTATTTTACAATTTAAATTAAAATAAAAAGTTCACAATTCTATTTAACAAATACCCCAAACACGACAACAAAGGCAGAAAGAGAAAGAAAGAATAAGGATGCGGCAATCCGATGGATTTGATGGTCTATCGATGAAATTCGAGGGGATTTACGATGGCAGTGATGGGTTTGCCGGAGTGGTGATATTTGTTGAAACTCACGCCGCCGGTGATTAATTCTGGCATAGCGCAGCAAAAAAAAGAGGAAAGAGGGTGGCATCATGATTGGTTCTCTGTTAGTAAGATGGAGATAGAGGAGGGATGATAGAAAAGAGGAGAAGGGAGGTGACGCCGGCGCGACTAAGGGGAGAGGGGACGGATGGCGGCGACGGGGTGGTTGGCTGATCTGGTAAAAAATCGAAGAAAATGGGTGGATTTGGAGGTTGGCGGCGCTATTGGCTTCGCCGATGGTGGTTGGTCGACGACAGGGAGAAAGGAGAAAAAGGGAAAGAGAGAGAAGAAGGCTAGTGGGTTAGCGGCGGTTTAGCCTGATTATGCGACGACCAATGATTGCCGATTTTAATGAATTCCGGGGAATTTTGGTTGCTGGTTCGTTGAGTTTTGAGTCGTTTCTGGCGGGTTTCCATTGTGAATTCGCCGGAAAACTCAAGAAAATTAAACATTTTCCATTCACCCCTCTGTTTTTTATCTCTTTTTCACTGGTTTTCATTTTTTGTGTGCGCACAACATTTTTTATTTGTACAAAATGTGACTGTGAGTGTATGATGTGTGCGTTATGGTTTGTATATTGTTTTTTATAATTCAGTATTCTAAATAAATAACCTCACATATCATCAATCATTAACATAAATTTGATAATAATTTCATTCACTAAGAATTTCATACAATGAGTAATTCAAATTTGAAATAAAACCTGTTAATGGATTAATGTAAAAATTCAAACGTCTATCACCGAAAACTTCGATAAGAAATCAACTCCAACTTTCTTCTTTTCTCTTTTTGACTGATCTTTCATTTTTGTCTCTTTTTTTCCTGATTTTTACTTTCTTTTTCTCTCTGGTTTTCTCTGATTTTTTTTATATTGAATGTACGTATCTTTTTTTTTTTGGGGGGGGGGGGGGGGGTAGGAGAGTTCCTTAAGTACAGGACTTTTGGGGGGGGGGGCAATTGGGGGGAACGATTATTTTTTAGGAGGAATAGTTAATAAGCAAATAACGGGGAGAGGAGATTTAAAATTCAAATTAATTAATTAATTAATTAATTCTTATTAATTATTTTTAATAGAAAATAATAATAATAATAATAATAATAATAAAAAATGAAATAAAATAATAATAATAATAATAATAAATCTAATAATAATTAATTAATTTTATATATAACAAAACATAATAAAAATTTATAATTAGACAAAAATAAAATATAATAAAATAGTATTAAAACTACTAATTTATTTATTAAAATCTAGAATATAATATATATATATATATATTATATTTTATTATTTTTTTTAAATTATAATAAAAATAAAATAAAATATCTCAAAAATTAACTTTATTTAATTATTTATCTTTTAACGAAAAAATTTATTAAAATAAAATAAGAATTTAAATAATATTATACCAAATATAAATATTTAATATAAAAAATAAGTTAAAATTAGAGGAGGATAAAAAAATCACGTGTCTACAGCATTCAGTGCTAAACCAACCAGCATTACCAAGATCAATTGTCTTGACTACATTATCTAAAAATTATGCTCTTGACTCAATTTAATTAAGAAGTCAACTTTATGAATGTCAAACTGCAGGTTGATAATAAACGTACATGTGACCACCTTATGGATGCATCATATCAAATGACGGGTGAATGGACCCTTATTCACCGTTTACGTTTTTCAGAATTTAGGAAATTCAGTCCCAACATTAGCTGGTTCAATCAACTTATCATAAGAACAAGTAATAGTTCTTAAAGAATCTTCTAGTTTTTCATTATATGTCTAAAACTCAATATGCTCATCTTCAGGATGACAAAATTATTTACGCAACAAATAGAATTATTTAAACTTGTAAACTCCAAATTTATCATGGCATGAGTTATTTACTAGAGTAAAAGGTCTGCTACTTCGAGAGCAGTTTGTAAGATTTTACTATTGCACAATCTTACTACTTTGAAAGTAAATATCAGATTTACTACTTCTGAAGTAAATATCATATTTACTACTCCAGAAGTAACTTTTAAGGTTCTATTATTTCAGGAGTAAGATTTAAGATAAATTTCAGACTTACTACTTCGGGAGTAAATATCAAAATAATTCTTTCTACTCCTTATGAATGTGATTTTCACAGTCAAGTGCACATTTATATGTCATACTAAATATTACTCATATCACATTCACCTTAGGGAATGTATCTGTAGTTGCAACTTTTATCAAAAATTCTCATTCCTTGAGAATGAAAGATAATTAACAATTTATCAAAAGTTTTCATTCTTCGAGAATGAAATATAATTATTACAACATGCCTGAAGCATATCAAACTACGATATCTTAGGACTTCTGTCAATATTTTGCTACTTCAGAAGCAAATCGAGGTATATATATAGTTGTAGAGAATTTTCTCTAACATATTTTTAATTTCAGATTTACTACTTCAGGAGTAAATTTCTGATTTTCTACTTCAGGAGTATTCATATATTCTTCAAGATGAAAATATAAACAAAGTAAACATTATAGTATTACTAGTACATAACGTATTACACAAACTTTATTTATTTACAAGATTAGTGAGATACTATTAATAGAAAGGTAAACTAATACAACTTAGCAGGAAAGTAAAACAATCAGACTATTTCATATTCATCATCTACAGGATGATTAACATATCATTCAGAAATTGTAAATAAATTTGAGGCATCTAAATTCATAGGCTCAACATTATCTTCAGAGATAAAGTTTGCCTCAACGTTATTATCTGTTTTCTTAAGGGACGCCTGATAGAGTTTCACTAGATGCTTTGGTGTATGACAAATACGCGACCCATGCCACTTTCCTCCACATCGATAATATTTATTTTCAGTGTTCGTCCTTGCCGCTGCTTCAGGAGCTTCACCCTTCTTTTTACACTACTGGTGTCGAGGGTTATTATTTAATGTAAGACGATCAACCTAATTAAAATATCTATCACGACCACGACTGGGGCCAGGGTTTCTTTCACACCTGGTTTTGATGAAAATGTGCAGCATTCACTTCAGAGAATGAAGCAGTACCAGGAGGTCAACCTTCATGACTTCTCATTAAAAGCTCATTATGTTGTTCAGCAACAAGAAGCTGAGCAATCAATTCAGAATACTTTTTAAATCCTATTTCTCGATACTGTTGCTGCAGGAGCATACTCGAGGCAGAAAAAGTAGAGAATGTTTTCTCTAACATGTCGTGATTAGTTATATTTTCTTCTCATAAATTCAACTTTGATTTAATTCTAAACATCTCAGAATTATTGTCAGTTATATTTTTAAAGTCCTGAAACCTCAAATAAGTCCACTCATAATGTGTCTGTGGAAGGACGACCATCTTCAGGTAGTCGTATCTTTCTTTTAAATTATTCCACAATATAAGTGGATCTTTAATTGTGATGTATTCCATTTTCAATCCATCGTCAAGATGATAATGGAGAAACATCATGTCCTAGGCCCGGTCCTAATTTGATGCTTGATTGTCATTTTTTATGGTGTCTGCCAGACTCATCACATCCAAATGTATTTCAGCATTCAGTGCCCAGGACATGTAAGTTTTCCCCAATATATCTAGAGCAATAAATTCGTGTTTGAATATATTTGATATTATTTAAGAAAAATAAATACTTACCTTTATTACCTATATTTACTCAAAATGATAGAGACTCATGTTGATAACGTGTTATAAAATAATATAAAACTAAATAAAACTAAAGACATACAAATTTTGAGTGTAAAGTTCATTTTCTTCCATTATAAGTAATAGCTATTTATAACCAAAATATAAATTAATTATTTATACAAAATAAAGAGATGGAGAATTAGTAAGCAAATTGTCTTACTCAATAGGTTTCTACACGACAACTTACATCTCATTCATTCACAACAAAAATGTTATTATTAGCACAATTTAAAAAAATGAATGGATGAACTGATTTTGTTTTGTGTGGGAGGAGGGAATCATCGAAAATATTGATCAGATATACTTCCTTCGTCCAATACTACTTATTCATTATATTAAAAATAAATATCAATAATATTTGTTCAGTTTAAAAAAATAATAAATAATTTATTTATTTGAACTGATTTTACAGTTGGCATTAAATACTATTCATTATCAAATGTATTTTTTAAATTATTAAATTAATTATATTCAAATGACGATATGATAAAATTATATCTATTATTTATTATTCTTAACGTGTGTGCCAAGATAATAATGAATAAATATTGTTGGACGGGAGAAGTATATTTCTTTTCAAAAGATTGTTCTTACATGAATAAGATTTTCTTAGGAACTAATACATGATAGTACTGCAGGAAAAAACTTACTCTATCTCAGTATTTATACCAAATTAGTATATGTATGTCATGTGTTTGAATTTAGAGTTCATTATACTTAATCATACTTAATTAACATGCATTTTACTTCATCAATTTACTTTAACTATGATAAATTATATTAATTTACTATAAACATCGGATGCGGATAAATTTTTACTCCACAACTAACTTAATTATTGAAAAGTTGGATCGTGAAATTACGCTTCAAATTCTAATTCTAATGTAAGGATAGAAATAATATCAAAGCATTAAAGTAGTAGTGGTATAACGTATTTGAAAAGAATTTAATCTTATGTCTAGTTTAATCTTAAAAACTAGCTCACAAGAAATGGATTGACTCCGTCTATTTTAAAAAAAATACTTTTTTTTTAAAACATTCGATGTGAAACTCTTCAATAGCATTTGTTCAAATAGGTATAGAGTCTAGTGTCTACGTACGAAAGAAGTTCCGTGTCAATTTATGTGATGAAAAGTAAGAATTGTATCAATTAAGATTGATGGAACTGAACATAAAAAAAAGTTATTCAAGTTCTTTATTGACTAGGCATGACTTGTAAATCTGTAACGATAAAATAATTAAAAGTGAAGCGTTGAAAATATCGCTAAACTTGATGTGGATTAGTATTTTAGTTTTTGAATTATATTTAATATTAAAAACACTCTACAAATGCTAAATGAATTTAAAAACGCTCTTATTTTGTCATATCTAACTAACGTGTGTTCACATGCGGTCCAACTGAACTTGTTTCAGTATCCATAACTGCCCATGCAATAGGATACATTTGGTTGTTGCCATTTTCCCCCATAGAAACCAATAACTCACCCTTACTAGATCCTTTTAGAAAACATCCATCAAAATCAATAATTTTCCTACACCCATCTAACCATCGTTGCTTGAAGGCATGAAAGCACACATATAAATAAACTAAGAGGTTCTTCCCTGGTTCAGTTTCTTTGTCAATTTATATCCAACAAGAACTTCTAGGATTTTTTGTCTTGATCATATCTGCATAGTCACATAATCTGGCAAATTCCAGCTTCCAATCTCTCATATTATCCCTCATAACAATCTTTTTAGCCCTAAAAGAAATAGTTTTACCTACATAAAGACCCAACACCTCTCTTACCAAATCCTGAATTTCCCAAATCCTAATGTATGGCTGAGAAACAATTCTCTCCTTGAACTTTCTAGCAACCAACTTTGAATGACACATCTTGTTCTTGTTTAGAGGTATACACTTATGAATAGGGTTATAGTTCTTCACAATAAAATCACTTGAATCCCTATAAGTAGAAACAAACAGCAACCAATTGCAATTGACTGCAATATACTTCACCCTTATTCTATTTTTTTCATTAGGTTTTAACTTTAACTGCCTTCTATACTCTATAAAATAATCTACAACAACTTTTCTAAACTGTTTTACACCCTAAAAAATCATCCCAAGATCAAACACAGAAAACTCATAATTTTTATCATACCTAGTTTTCTTACTTCTTCTTCTTCTAGGTAGATCTACTCCTCTAACAGCAACCACATCTATATCTTCACTCCACTAATCAAAACTATCAAGATATTCCTCATCTCCACCCAACTTTCCAGAATATTTGCTAGCCTTATTTTTACCAATATCCCCAAAGCCTCTATCTACACAACAAGTAACTCCCACAGGTACTTGTTCAGTTTCAACAACCTTTTTTCTTGCTTTTTGATTTCTTTTTTTCTTGTTGGCTTTGTTTTTCCTTCTTTCTTGTCTAAATGCCCTCAACTCCTCATCAACATCTAAGCCATCTTCTGAAGGAATATCTCCAAGATCTGAATCACTACTTAAGTAATCTGACAACTTATTTGCTAGCCTATTAACATCTTCTGCATGAATGCCTTGTACATCAGCCTCATCACCTCCTTCTACACCAAAATCATCTAGGTTAACATCTTCTACAAGGATATATTCTATATTAGCCTTATCACCTTCTTCTACACCAACATCTTCTACATGAGTCTTCCTCTCTTTACCTAAGTTAAAATTCTCTATCTTAATATCTTCTAGGTTAAAATCTTTTATATCAGCCTCCTTCTCTTTCTCTACTCCAACATATTCTCTCTCTATGTTTGCAATATCATCAACACCAACACTTTCTCTTTCTAGGTCTGCACACTCAATAATATCAGGTGCAGGTATGTAATACCTCGATCGTTCCTTAAGCCTAAAGCTGTCATTTGATTGGATAAGGGTGGTTTCTAAAGTGATTTATGTTTATATTATTTTGTATTTCTCTAATTTCTACTTTTTTATGTATATCATTGAATAATCTTTTCATCGATACCAATTTCATCGAAATCCGACATCAGACGAGGAAGTTATGTCCATTTTACTAAGCGATGTCGGAATCGCCCAGGACTGATGATAGACTTGAAGGACCGCCAAGTCCTTGGTGGACCATCAATTGTCCCATCAAGCCAAGGAAGTAACCATTTTTTCTAGCCATCGAGCGATGGCTAAAATGGTGGACCGCCAAAAATTTGACAGACCGTCAAGAGGACTATCAAGTCAAGGCAGAATGTCCCATTTCTGGCCCCCGAGTGACGAACGATCTGGTGGACCATCAGTTCCTCTGACGGACCGTCAGTTCGACCGTTATAGATCCGATCAACAATTTTCAACTCTATTTAAAAGGGCATTTTGGTCTTTTCCATTCATTTTGATTTTATATATATATATATCCAAGTGGAGGAGAGAAGATCATTTTTCTCTCATTTCTCCTCCAAAATTCTCTAGAAACTAGGGTTTCTTCCAAAATCCTAAATCAAATAATCTCCAATAAATTCAAGAATCTTTCAAAGATTTCACCAAGTTGTTCAAGAATTAAGTCTCCAAGCCAAAGGCATCAAGAAACCTAGCTCAAAAGTGCAAGAAAGAAGTTCCAGTCAAGTCTCTTCATCTCAAATTCATAATCCAAGGTATGTGGGGTTTGAACAAGAACACTTCTTTCATTCTTGTGCCCAAATATTTAATTTCTATTGAATTTCATGATTTTTGCAAAGTGGGTTTATACCCAAATTACTTTATCAAGGATTTATAAGATTTAAGCTAAACAAGATTGACATATATGACTACTTCATTGTCCTATTTCTTAAATTGAGAATTTATGCTTTTCCATGAGAAGTTTGACTATTGAATATATATTGATATTTAGCTTGAGTGTCAATAACGAGTTCTATGATGTTTTATTAAAGTTTTGATACTTGATATGATTTGATAAGCAAGTGGACTTAATATTGAGAAAGACTGTTTGAGTTTGAGTCGAGTTAGGAATCCACAAGTTGTATATGATTTACAGATGAGATATATTTATGATTTGGTCTTCATAATAGATCCTTGAGTTGATTAAGGTGGATTTCCTAACACGTTTTGAGCTGAGTCTGGGAGGAGTATTTAGCACCGAGTGGGAAGTGTGGGTTTAGCGTATCCTACTTCCCCAGAACTACGTGCCATCGTAGGATTGAGATTTGAGGGCCAAAGATTCGAGCTTGTGATCACAAAGATGAGTTTGAGGTTATACTCCCTGGTAAGAGTACAATGCTCCCGCCAATATGGGGTTCCTTCCTTAGGAGGGCAAAACATTGGACTCCATGCGGCTCACATTATTTATGTCGGTTATAAGAAACTCCCAAGTCCATAATAGTCTAAGTTTCTTGAGTTACCAAGTTACTCTAAGTCATGAGTCAAAGAGTTTGAGTTGAGTCCAATGATTTATGAGATTTATGAAGCATGTGTTATTATTGATGATTTATGGAAATTACATTTCAGGAAATTCAAGAGAAGAGAGTCATTGTTTTCAACATGCATGATTTTATATTACATTTATGATATTATTTAAAATGTTGCATACACCCCCACATACTCAGTACATTCCTAAGTACTGATTTCCATACTCTTCTGTGTTTTATATTTCCTCGTGATGTAGGTTCAGGTGCTCAGTCTCTGTAGCGACAGTGATCTTCGAGTACCTTCATCTACATTCTTACAGTTGGTGAGTCCTCATGGTTTGAGGACCTATGTCCCTAATTTTGTGTTGTTATAGATGGTTGTTTCCTTTCAGATTAGTACGAGTCAGTTAGAGGATTTGTCCCAATGGCTCCTCAGTCTTATGTAGTAGAGGCTTTGTCAGACTAGGGAATCAGTATGTGCAGAACTTCAGTATTCTGATTGTACAGGACAGTATCTCTTCTTATTCCAGTGTATTCATGGCATGATTATTCTTTCCTACTCTAGCTTGATTTTCATCGTAGTGAGTTCTGCAAGTGATGACAGGCTTAGAGAGTTAGCTTGAGTCCATGTGTGGTCTTAAGCACCATGTGACGTCTCGGGATAGGTTCTCGGGTTGTTACAAGCTTGGTATCAGAGCCTAAGGTTCAGAGAATTCTAGGAAGTCTGACAAGCCGCGTTACGTAGAGTCTTGATCATCGGTGTGTAGCGCACCACATTTATGAGCAAGAGGTTACGAGGCATTTTAGGAAAAGTTATTTTTTTCTTTTAAAAGTCTATCGTGCCTATGACTATTTTTTTCTGCTGTTAATTTGTGCTCTTTTACAATAGAAAATGCCTCCTCGTAGAACTCACAGAAACAACGAACGACTTCAACCCGTTGATGCTTTAGGTGAGACGGTGTCCCACGCTAAATTCTGGGCAGCTTTTCAGGTGCCAGCCCAGGCGGTTATTGCCAATGCTTAGACCCGTGCACATGTTATTATTCCACCTCCGCAAGAAGGTAATTCAGTGGAAGCTCGAGTTCGTGACTTTATGCGGATGAATCCGCCAGAGTTTTATGGGTTAAAGACAGGTGAGGACCCACAGATGTATCTTGATGAGGTGAAAAAGATCACCAAAATTATGCATTTAACGGAGGAAGAGAGCGTGAAGCTAGATTCCTATTGCTTGAAAGATGTTGCTTATGATTGGGTGGAGATATGGAGGAAGAGTAGAGGGGAGGATGCCACTCCCATGACTTGGCAGTTGTTCCATGATGCATTCTTAGATAGATTCTTTCCCCCAGAGCTGAGGGAAGAGAAATTAGAAGAATTTATGAACTTAAAATAGGGTTCTATGACCGTTAAGGAGTATTGTCATAAGTTCAACTAGTTATCTAAGTATGCTCCCGGTATGATGGCTAATTCTAGAATAGTATGAGTAAGTTTTTGGCTGGTGTATCTGGTTATGTTGTGAAAGAGTATAGGTCCACTATGCTTAATAGGGACATGGACCTTTCTAGACTAATGATACATGCTCAGCAGATTGAAGCAGACAAGGTGAAGGAGAGAGAAAGAGTAAGGGCAAATAAGAGGGTTAGATCAGACCAGAAGGGGTATAGTCAGACTAGATTTTTGGGAGGGATCCGCCCTCAGTTCCAAAGTCGTTCACTTATGTCAGCACCTTCATCATCCAGTACTCCCGCATTCAGAATTAGGCAGGAGCAGGGTAATAGGCCTACTATGTCCAGGTCCCAGGATAGTGTGAGTAACAGACCTCGTCCTCCCCCATGTCTAAAGTGCGGTAGGGACCATCCTAGTGAGTGTTTTATCGATCAGAGGGGTTGTTTTGGTTGCAGTAAGTTGGGCCATAGATTCAGGGATTGCCCATATGCCAAACAGGGGAGTCATGATATTCGTCCCCAGAGTCAGGCTATTAGTACTCCAGCCCCTTTAGTTCGTCCTACTCCTCTTCAGGGTGCCTCGTCTAGTACTGCAGGTGGTCAACGCCAAAATCGCTTTTATGCTATACCACCCCTCCAGGAGAAGGATGTTTCACCAGATGTTGTTACTAGTACGCTTCGTGTATTTCATTTCGATGTGTATGTATTGATAGACCCTGGGTCAAGTATTTCTTATGTGACTCCATTGGTGGCTGTAAATTTTGAAATCAGTGCTGAAAAGATTCCTGAGCCTTTTCTAGTTTCTACACCAGTGGGTGAATCTGTTGTTGCTAAGCAAGTATACAAGAAGTGTCCTATCACTGTCCTTAATAGAATCATGTTTGTAGATTTGATTAAGCTAGATATGGTTGATTTTGACATTATTCTAGGTATGGATTGGCTTCACTCTTGCTATGCGTCTATAGAATATCGTACCAGTGTAGTCAAGTTTCAGTTTCCCAACGAGCTAGTTTTTGAGTGGTCCAAAAATTCTGTAGCTCCCAAGAGTCATTTTATATCCTACCTTAAAGCCAGGAAATTGATATCCAAGGGTTATGTCTATCATTTGGTTCGAGTTAAAGACACTAAGTTCGAGACTCTGACTATTCAGTCTATTAGCATTGTCAATGAATTTCTTGATATTTCCTGAAAGATCTCCCAGGGGTACCTCCCGATAGAGAGATAGAATTCAGAATTGATCACCTCCCGATAGAGAGATAGAATTCAGAATTGATCTTCTCCCTGATACACAACCTATTTTTATTCCTCCGTATCGTATGGACCCTGCAGAACTTAAGGAGTTGAAAGAGCAACTCAAAGATCTTCTTGGTAAGGGTTTTATAAGGCCCAGTGTGTCTCCTTGGGGTACACCCGTTCTATTCGTGCAAAATAAAAATGGTTCATTGCGCATGTGCATTGACTATCGTCAGCTCAACAAGGTCACAGTCAAGAACAAGTACCCTCTTCCTAGAATTGATGACCTATTTGATCAGATGCAAGGTGCCAATTATTTCTTGAAAATAGATTTGAGATCCGGCTATCACCAACTTAAAGTCAGAGAGTGTGATATTCCAAAGACAGCTTTCTGCACCCGTTATGGTCATTTTGAATTCCTGGTCATGTTCTTCGGGCTAACAAATGCCCTAGCATCTTTTATGGACCTTATGAATCGGGTGTTCAGACAGTACCTAGATATGTTTGTTATTGTATTCATAGATGACATTCTTGTGTACTCCCAAAATGAAAACGACCATGCAGATCATCTTCGAATTGTCTTCCAGACCCTTAGAGATCATCAGTTGTTCGCCAAATTTAGCAAGTGTAAAATTTGGCTAAGGTCAGTTGTCTTCCTAGGTTATATTCTTTCTTCTGAAGGTATTCGAGTTGATCCTCAAAAGGTACAAGCTATGAAAAATTGGCCTAGACCTATATCTCCGTCTGATATTAGAAGTTTCTTGGGCCTAGCTGGTTACTACCGTCGTTTTGTGGAAGGTTTCTCTTCCATTGCTGCTCCTTTGACCCGGTTAACCCAAAAGAAAGTTAAATTCCTGTGGTCAGATTCCTGCGAGAAGAGTTTTCAGGAGTTGAAGACTTGACTCACTTCAGCCCCTGCCTAATGGTGTAGATGATTTTGTGGTGTATTGTGATGCTTCGAGAGTTCGTTTGGGTGCGTGTTGATGCAGAATGGTAAGGTTATAGCCTATGCCTCCCAACAGTTGAAACCTCATGAGAAGAATTATCCGACCCATGATCTCGAATTAGTTGCAGTGTTTTTTTCCTTGAAAATTTAGAGACACTACCTATAGGTGTTCATGTTGATGTCTTTACGGATCACAAGAGTTTACAGTATGTGTTTACTCAGAGAGAGTTAAACCTTTGGTAGAGATGATGGTTGGAATTGCTAAAGGACTATGATATGAATTTGCTTTATCACCCGGGCAAGGCCAATGTAGTGGCAGATTCCCTTAGCAGATCATCCATGGGAAGTTTAGCGCATATAGAAGAAGACAAAAAGGAGTTAGCCCGCGAAGTGCATCGTTTGTCTAGGTTAGGTGTTAGATTACTTAACTCAACTGAGGGTAATGTTTGGGTTCAGAGTAGTTCCAAATCTTTCCTAGTTTTGGAAGTGAAGGAGAAGCAGGATATGGATTCTCATTTGGTTGAACTGAAAGGGTCCGTCAAAGACCAAAAGGTAGAGGTTTTCTCCCAAAGGGGAGATGGTGTATTGAGATTTCAGAATAGATTGTGTGTGCCTGATGTTGACAATTTAAGGTAGAGAATTATGGTTGAAGTGCATGGCACGCGATATTCTATTCATCCCGGTGCTACCAAGATGTACCATGATTTATGGGAAATTTATTGGTGGAATGGTATGAAAAAGAATATAGAAAAGTTCGTAGAGAAGTGTTCAACTTGCCAACAAGTTAAGACAGAGCACCAAAAACCCGGTGGGATAATGCAAGAATTTAGCATTCCTACATGGAAGTGGGAAGAGGTGAACATGGATTTCATGATCGGTTTACCTCTTTCTCATCGTTATCATGATTCTATATGGGTCGTTGTAGATAGGTTGACTAAGTCTGCATATTTCCTGCCAGTACATACATCTTTCACCGCTGAGGACTATGTTAAGATGTGCATTCGAGAGTTAGTCAGGTTGCATGGAGTTCAGTTGTCTATCATCTCCGATAGAGGTACCCAATTTACTTTTTATTTTTGGAGGGCTTTTCAAAAGGGTCTCGGTACCCAAGTTCATCTTAGCTCCGCTTTTCATCCGCAGACCGACGGTCAGGCTGAGAGGACTATCCAGACTTTGGAGGATATGTTGAGGGCATATGTTCTTGATTTCAAAGGAAGTTGGGATGAACATTTTCCATTGATTGAATTTGCATATAACAATAGTTTTCATGCTAGCATTAGAATGGCTCCGTTTGAAGCTTTGTATGAGAGGCGATGTAGATCACCCATAGGTTGGTTCAAAGTGGGTGAGGCTGCTATGATTGGACCTGATACCGTGTTCAAGGCTATGAAAAAAGTTAAGCTGATTAGGGAGAGGTTGAAGACAGCCCAGAGTCATCAGAAGTCGTACGTAGATGTAAGGAGAAGAGCTCTTGAGTTTGAAGTTAATGATTTGGTGTACTTGAAAATTTCACCCATGAAAGGGGTGAGAAGGTTTGGCAAGAAAGGAAAGCTTAGTCCTCGATATGTTGGCCCTTATAGAGTTTTGCAACGTGTTGGGAAAACAGCTTATGAGATTGAGTTTCCTGCAGAGTTATCATTTGTTCATCCTGTCTTTCACGTTTCTATGCTCAAGAAACATATTGGTGATTCTGTTGTAGTTGATCCGTCAGAAAGCTTGGATGTTCAGGATAGCCTTTCTTATGATGAAGTTCCGGTCGAGATCTTAGATTATCAAGTCCGTAGACTAAGGAGAAAAGAAGTTCCATTGGTTAAAGTTCTATGGCGAAATCAATCAGTTGGGGGTGCTACTTGGGAAGCAGAAGTAGATATGCGAGTTAAGTACCCCCATCTCTTTTTCACGAGTTCGAATCAAACCGAAGGTCCCATTCTTCTTAAATTCAGTTCCCTACTAATCCAGCGTATTCAATTATATAAATGTCTATTCTATGATTCGTGCATTCTATGAAGTATTCGAAAATCTAGAGTGAAGTAAGTCGATTGAGCAAATTGTTCCCATAAAGTAATTCCAATTTTGTCTTTGGTCTTGAGCCTAACTAGCAATATTCGAGGAAGAATTTTTCCAAGGGGGAGATATTGTAATACCCCGATCGTTCCTTAAGCCTAAATCTATTTTTTGAGTAGATAGGGGTGGCTTCTAAATTTATTGATGTTTATATTGTGTTATAATTCTCTAATTTCTACTTTTTTTATGTAGAACATTGAATAAGCTTTCCATCGATACCAATTTCATCGAAATCCGACATCGGATGAGGAAGTTATGACCGTTTTACTAAGCGATGTCGGAATCGCCGAGGCCTGATGGTAGACCTGAAGGACCGCCAAGTCCTTGGTGGACCGTCAATTGTCTCATCAAGCCAAGTCAGTAACCCCTTTTTCTGGCCATCGTGTGACGGCTAAAATGGTGGACCACCAAAAATTTGACGGACCATCAAGTCGAGGTAGAATGTCCCATTTCTGGCCCCCGAGTGACGGACGATCTGGTGGACCGTTAGTTTCCTAATGGATCGTCACTTCGACCATCACGTCGAGGCAATGTCCCAGTTTTGACACTTGAGTGATGGACTATCTGGTGGACCGTCAGTTCCTCTGACGGACCGTCAGTTCGACCGTCACAGACCCGATCAATAATTTTCAACACTGTTTAAAAGGGAATTTTGGTCTTTTCCGCCTATTTTTTCTTATATATATATATATATATATATATATTCAAGTGGAGGAGAGAAAATCATTTTTCTCTCATTTCTCCTCTAAAATTCTCTAGAAACTAGGGTTTCTTCCAAAATCCTAAATCAAATCTTCTCCAAGAAATTCAAGAATCCTCCAAAGAATTCACCAAGTTGTTCAAGAATTAAGTTCTCCAAGCCAAAGGCATCAAGAAACCTAGCTCAAAAGTGCGAGAAAGAAGTTCCAATCAAGTCTCTTCATCTCAAATTCATAATCCAAGGTATGTGGGGTTTGAACAAGAACACTTCTTTCGTTCTTGTTCCCAAAGATTTAATTTCTATTGAAATTCATGATTTTTACAAAGTGGGTTTATACCCAAATTACTTTATCAAGGATTTATAAGATTTAAGCTAAACAAGATTGACATATATGACTACTTCATTGTCCTATTTCTTAAATTGAGAATTTATGCTTTTCCATGAGAAGTTTGACTATTGAATATATATTGATATTTAGCTTGAGGGTCAAGAATGAGTTCTATGATATTTTCTTAAAGTTTTGATACTTGATATGATTTGATAAGCAAGTGTACTTAATGTTGAGAAAGACTGTTTGAGTTTGAGTCAAGTTAGGAATCCACAAGTTGTATATTATTTATAGATGAGATATATTTATGATTTGGTCTTCATGATAGACCCTTGAGTTGATTAAGGTGGATTTCCTAACACGTTTTGTGCTGAGTCTGGGAGGAGTATTTAGCACCGAGTGAGAAGTGTGGGTTTAGCGCATCCTACTTCCCCAGAACTACGTGCCACCGTAGGATTGAGATTTATGGGCCAAAGAGTCGAGCTTGTGATCACAAAGATGAGTTTGAGGTTATACTCCCTGGTAAGAGTACAATGCTCCCGCCAATATGGGGTTCCTTCCTTAGGAGGGCAAAACATTGGACTCCATGCGGCTCACATGGTTTATGTCGGTTATAAGAAACTCCCAAGTCCATAATAGTCTAAGTTTCTTGAGTTACCAAGTCACTCTAAGTCATGAGTCAAAGAGTTTGAGTTGAGTCCAATGATTTATGAGATTTATGAAGCATGTGTTATTATTGATGATTTATGGAAATTACGTTTCAGGAAATTCAAGAGAAGAGAGTCATTGTTTTCAACATGCATGATTTTATATTACATTTATGATATTATTTAAAATGTTGCATACACCCCCACATACTCAGTACATTCCTAAGTACTGATTTCCATACTCTTCTGTGTTTTATATTTCCTCGTGATGTAGGTTCAGGTGCTCAATCTCTGTAGTGACAGTGATCTTCGAGTACCTTTATCTACATTCTTACAGTTGGTGAGTCCTCATGGTTCGAGGACCTATATCCCTGATTTTGTCTTGTTTATAGATGGTTGTTTCCTTTCAGATCAGTACGAGTCAGTTGGGGGATCTTTCCCAATGGCTCCTCAGTCTTATGTAGTAGAGGTTTTGTCAGACTAGGGTACCAGTATGTGCAGAACTTCAGTATTCTGATTGTACAGGACAGTATCTCTTCTTATTCCAGTGTGTTCATGGCATGATTATTCTTTTTTATTCTAGCTTGATTTTCGTCATAGTGAGTTCTGCAAGTAATAACAGGCTTAGAGGGTTAGCTTGAGGCCACGTGTGGTCTTAAGCACCATGTGATGTCTCGGGATAGGTTCTCGGGTGGTTACAAGGTAAAAAACCAGTGGGACCGTCAGGGTCAAGAATTGGTTCATCTAAAACATGATAGACATAAAAATCAATAGAGTCCTCATGTTTTAAGTCTTTAACTAGCTCAACGAGATGTCTGTCACTCTTCACCAAGTTGAACTTCTTAGTTACTACATCTTGATAATAAAACCCCCTAACAGTGTCATACCCTAATTCTTTAGTATAAAATAACAATTTCAGCATTGAAAAGTGGTCCTTGTCAATATACCTTAGCTCTGGCACACAACTTGCAACATATGTATGGACACCCTTGTTGAAAAAAGATCCCCTATGGTGAAATTTTGTGAATATTATCTCCATTTGTTACGTCACCACAACAAAAGGGTAAGAATTCAAAGTTAGTTAACGGAATATACTCAAAGTACACATCAATAAGCTAAAAGCTACAACCTTTAATGCATTTTAAGAAAGAGACGGAATATTCCCAAAATCACAACCCTGACAGTGAAATTTTAAAACCCTAAAAACTGAAATATGCTAAAATTCAACAAAATTTAACAAATATAAATCATAATAACACTTACACAAGGAAGATCTGTGTAAAACCCCAAATTTCTCCTTCGATTTGAATGGAATTTTCGTTAAATTAGGGTTAATTTTAGGGTTATCTGAAAGAGAGTTAACGGGGGAGAGAGAGAGTTAACGGAGAGAGAGAAACAAACGACCAAAATGATATTTTTTCATTTAAAATGCAATAAGTATATGTGGATTTAGTTTATCCACGTGGAGAGTTTTATTTGGACAACTTTCCACATCAGCTGCGTTTGAATACACGCGCGAACAAACTGATGAGAGCAGCAAAAAAAATGCCCAATTGAAACAAAATGTGGGGGGTTTAGGGGTCTGATAGGAACAGGCCTTAGTTTAGGTGTCTAAGTAAATTTTGGCAACAAGTTTGAGTGTCTATCGATGTCTTTGGCCTTTAAGGACTAAAGTAATAATTCACGTCAAATTTGAGGTATCTTTTGAATACCTCTCTCAAGAATTAATTAAATGTCAAATCAATCAAATTGAACAAATAAGAGATGCAAAATTAAAATTTTAACTAGAATAAAAATAAAAAATATAAGAAAGTTAGCATATGAAAATGTACAATATAATTTAATCCAATACATAAATATAGATAAAAATAAAAATAAATAAAGAGTATTTTTTATTTTTAAATATTTATCATACTTATTAAAAGTAAATATTTTATAATATTTATCATTTTAAACAATTAAAACATAATTACTTATTTATTTTCAACTTTATCCTTAGTTTTCAATATAAAGAAATATTACAAAGATACGGGATGAGTTATAGTGTCTAGATACGAAGCTCTGATTTTATTCTTAGAGAATAATCCAAGAAAGGATGAATGGCAGACACGCACACAGATACAACTTGACTTCAATCCAACAAGTAGGTTAAGAATACGTAAATATGTACAAAGTCCAACCACTATCTTACGTAGTACATAAGCCTGGATAACTTAAATGGCCCCCAACAGCACAAAAACAAGATGAATCCATGTGCTTCCCAGCCCACTGAAATGGATGCCTTCCCCCCTTGACATTAGAGAAGAGGCGTAAGAAATTTTAGGGGTGTTTGATCATGAAAATTGTATAACTTTGTATTTAGTGATCCTAAGAAATCTAATCAGGTGAAGAGTTACTCGGTGCTTTGAGCTAAAAGTGACAAAAGAGTTTGAAAATGAGATATACGTGACTCAAGCCTTAATAATTGAGTGGAGGGAACAATTATTTATTATGGATTAAGAAAGTTGGAGAAAATTGAAAATAACCAACAAGTTCTTATATTTACACTTTGATTCAATGTAAGTTAATATAACAGGAAACGGAGGAAAAAAGGCACGTTTCTCTCTCTTCTCATCAGTTGTTGTTTTATCTCTCTTAGCGATTTTTGTTGTTCATTATTGCTGCTGCTTTACATCCTATTCCACTTCATTATCATTATCTTTTACTTGATTATCATCTTCATCTTCTTTTTGTCGACCATTGTTGTTGTTTTTACCGCTAATACTACTACTTGACCAATTTTTAGGTGAAATTTTATTTCGTACATCACTTTTCACTTTGTCATTACGTCAAAGGTGACTTTGGGAAATAAAATTATAATTTTTAGTTGAATTTATCATCTGGGTACACTGCTACTTTTGTTTTTTCAACAATGTATAAAACCCGTTCACGAATACAACATAAGAGCCCACAATTTAAACAGATCACTCAGTCTGTTGCAATAAATAAATATTTTATTGCAACAGAAGACTCATATGTTGAATTCATGTTTATGGTCCTATAGTGTCCGTAACATTAATCGAACAGATGGGTAATCTGTTGCAACAGACGAGTTATTTGTTGCAATATATTACTCATCTGTTACAATAGATGAGTAATCTGTTGCAACAGACTATTTATCTATTGCGACAAATAATTATTCTATTACAACTAGGTTTGTCAACGGGGACGGGCCGGGTCAACCCGGATCTGGCCCATTTTTTTTACTGGTTCATGGGCCGGTTCGGTTTCGAGCCTGTGTAAACAGGCCGATCCAGTTCCGGACCCAACAATAATTTTCCAAAAAATAAATCGAGACCGGCCCATTGAGGGTTTACCGGTCAAATCTGGTCAAAACCAATCAAAAATTAAAAAAAAATAATAATTTTTTTCCCAATATACACTATATATACCCACCTATATACATTTTAAATACGTTAAACAATATACACACAACATATATACACTATATATATACTACATTAGAAAATATATACACATGTATACGACTGTACGTTAAATATATATACTACTTTAGAGTGTATACAAAATATGTACACATATATACATACGATATAATATATGTACTACTTTAAATAATATACATAAAACATACATACACTATATATATACTATTTTTGAAAATTTGAATACATAATTATATATACACATGTATACGTTAAATATATATACCACTTTAGAGTCTATTGAAAATATATACACATATATGCGTACCATACGATATATGTACTACTTTAAATAATATGCATACAACATATATACATACTATTTTAGAAAACATATACACATGTATACGTTAAATATATACTATTTGAGAGTCAATTGTAAATATATACACATATATACATACCATACAATATATACACTACTTTCAATAATATACATACAACATATATACACTATATACATACTACTTTAGAAAACATATACACATGTATACATTAAATATATACTATTTTAGAGTCTATTGTAAATATATACACATATATACGTACCATACAATATATATACTACTTTAAATAATATATATACACTATATACATACTACTTTAGAAAACATATACACATATATACATACCATACAATATATGTACTACTTTAAATAATATTTATACATCATATATACACTATATACATACTACTTTAGAAAACATATATACATGTATACGTTAAATCTATACTACTTTAAAGTCTATTGAAAATATATACACATATATACGTACCATACAATATATGTAGTACTTTAAATAATATACATACAACATATATACACTATATACATACTACTTTAGAAACATATATACATGTATACGTTAAATATATACTACTTTAGAGTCTATAGAAAATATATACACATATATACATACCATACAATATATGTACTACTTTAAATAATATATATACATCATATATACACTATATAGTATATATAAACTACTTTAGAAAATATATACACATATAACATATAGTCATAAATTAGTAATATATTTAAACTAAGTATTTAATTCAAACTAGAAATTCAATTTAAATGAAAAAAATTATATCGTAAGGAGTGAATGAATGTTGTATTTTATGGATTGCAAAATGATCCAAAATTTATAATTTACATGAATGAAAATCTATAAATTTTGCATCATTTTTTCCAACTCATTCATGTTAATATTAACGGGAACTGACATAGGATATTTAAATCAATGGGAGTAAAATCATGCATTGGACTTGATTGTGTTGAGTTCTCCCTTGAAGTCATAATTTCTTCAAGATTCTGTTCATTTTTCGGCTCTACCTCTATTCCTTGATTTCTTTGTTTTGCTCTAATCCAATCTCTGAGGCAAACTAGAATAATCATAGAATTGCTCCCCAATATACCTGTCAAACGCCGGCCCAGCCCATCCCACTTACAAAAAATGGCCCGGTTTGACCTGGCCCGATCAGCCCACGAGCTGTAGGGTATCGGGTACTAGGTCGGTTTAGTTTTTTGGTTGGGCCCGGTTAACCCGGCCCGGACCAAGCCCGGTCAGGGCCCGCCGGTTAACCGGCCTGAAATCGACCTGATTAATTTTTTTTTTAATTTTGGTGATTGGTCCAAACTAGTCGTTGGCCCAACGACTATATAGTTGTTTTTGGGTTCAAACGGCTAGTTTGGCCTTTTTTATTAAAAATAAATAAATTTACATTTAAAATTATTTTTTAACCCCAAAACAATTCCTATAAATACCCCACACTTTCAAATTATTTTTCACACAATTTTTCATTCTCTCAATTCTCAAACATTCTATATATTTAATTTCCTAAAGTGCTCACTTTAATTTTTTAATTTTGCGATTACAAAGTACGAGTGGAAGTTTCTAAAGTTGCAACCTTCGGATACTTCCAAAAGTTGATATTGTCATTCCATCTTTTATGTTTAAGTTTTAATTTGTATATTAATTATTGAATATTTAATTTTATTATATTTATGTATTTTGAATTTTTTAAGTTTAATTTATATTATGGATAAATTAAGAAACCTCGCCACCAAAGGTGTTAAAAAATTTTGTCCCGGAAATGGTAGTGGTAGTAAAAAGCGAATTACTAGCGGTAGAGGTACTTCAAGTAGTAGATATACCCATGTGCCTCCGACACCGCTTAGTCAATCTTTTGAGAAAGAAGTAGGTGTACCTTTAGGTGTAGGTGCCCACGATATGGATTATGTAGAATCTCAGAAAAATTACGGTATAGAAGACGAAAATAAAGTAGATGCGGTTAATTTAGACGAAGATGATGAAAATATTGGTGAGACACCCGCAGTAGGAAATGCTAACGCTCCCCGTCCTTCCCGTACCCTAAGAGCTCATAAAACAACTAGTATTGCATGACAATTTTTGGAACGTATATCAGATACTGAGGTGCAATGCAATATTTGCTAACAAATATATAAGCATAAAAACGGAGGCAAGCAAGGGGGTACGGGTACGTTAATGAGACATATAGGTGATGTTCACGAAAGAGAGTTAAAAATTACACAAAGTGGTAAGGTGTTGGTGGCCCCACACAAACTAGAATGGACCCAGCAACCGACCATGTAATGAAGAAGTATAATAAATTGAGGAACCGAGAAGAAATAACTAAAATGATAGTTGTGGATTGTTTGCCTTTTAGTTTTTCTTCTTCTGATGCCTTTATTCATTATATTCAAGCAATTTATAATCCTATGTTTAATGGTATTCCTAGAAGTACTTGTCAGACCGATATTTTTAGACTTCATTCACAATATTATTTTTATTTATCAACATTGTAAAAAAATATTCAATGTAGAATGTCCCTAACTTTTGATCTTGGGCGTGCTGTAAATAAAAATAATTATTTAACTGTTACTTGTCACTGGATAGATAGTAGTTTTTTTATGCAAAAACGTATTCTTGCTTTTTTATATGATGAAGATCGAAAACATACTAGAGATTTTATTGCTGATTCGATTGCTAAGTTGCAGAATTTTATGGTATCGAAAATAAAATCTTTTGTATTGCTTTTGATAATGCTTCTAACAACAAGACTACTATAAGTGTGACTACTATAACAAAATTAAAATCTAAGCTATCTCCGCCATTAAATGATATTTTTCATATTAAGTGTGCATGTCATATATATAATTTAATTGTAAGAGATGGTCTTGAGTTTTTTGAGTTTTATATTGAAAAAATTTGGCTTGCCGTTGGTTTTATTCAAAGAAAAAATCGTAGAAGCGGAATTAGAGACTTTAAACTTAAATGTGAACAAAATGGACTTGCACCGATATTGATGCCTGAAGAATGTGATACTAGATGGAATGCTACGTATGATTTTTTAAAACTTGTTATAAATATAGAGTTCCTATTACACTATCTTTTAACCAATATTGTGGTTCGTTTGATGATTCTACTAATTGCATGTTACATGATTCTGATTGGATTGTAATTAATGATCTTGTTAAGTTTTTTGAAAATTTTTATATATTACGGTTGAATTTTTCGGTGCTTATTATCCTACTGTTTGTAATATTTTGGCATATATAACCGATATTTCTGGTTTGCTCAAAAAATATAAAAATAAAGAAGGTTACAAAGATAATGTTGGTGCCATGTTTGCTAAATTTAAAAAATATTTTTTTTCGATTCCCCCTATTGACTTGGTTGGTGATATGCTAAATCCTTGTATGAAATATAATACTATGTGCCACTTTAGAACTCTAATTTATTCTAATTTAGAGATAAATACTAACAATGTTCTCAACAAGTACAACCTGATTTGTGGACGACTATGGGTGATGCGAATGAATACATAGATAAATTATATAATCACTATGTTGATTTAGTTGATTTAGCCGTACCTACAAATATCACTCCAACGGTCGTTTCTCATCCACCCGAGGAGCCATCATCTTCTAAAAGACCGGCACATAGTAGTTTTTCTGATTACTTTTATGATTTAAATTGTTGGAACAGTGTCGAGGAGGGAGCTTACACATCAACTTATCGGGAAGAGCTTAAGTATTATCTTCGGTCGCCGCTAGAGGATCGCAGACGACGGATCAACACGTTGGATTGGTGGAGGAGTAATGAAACACAATATCCTGTGTTTTCAAGATTAGCTAGAGATATCTTGAATGTTTCAATGTCAACCGTTGCATCGGAGAGTGCTTTTAGTCAAGGACGACAACAACTTGGAGACAACCGACATTCATTGGGAAGCAATGCAATGAATGTTCTCGTTTGCCTTAGAGATTGGATTAGAGCCGAACGAAGAAATCAAGGAATGGAAGAGGATCCCAACGACGAGCAGTGACTTGAAGAAATTATGACTTCACGGGAGAACTCAGCAGAATCAAGTCCAACGCATGGTTTTCCCCCCGTTGACTTTGACTATCCTATGCAAGTTCCCGTTAATATTAACATGAATGAGTTGGAGAAAATGATGCAAAATTTTGTAGATTTTTCATTCATGTAAATTATAAATTTTGGATCATTTTGCAATAAATAAAATTCAACATTCATTCATTCCTTAGTCCTTACTTTGTAATTTTTTCCATTTAATGATTTAAATTGAATTTCTAGTTTAAATTAAAAACTTAGTTTTAATATATTATTAATTTACTATTAAGTATTATACTATTATTAATTTATTATATTAAGTAGCATATGTTTTATTTAAAATAGTGTATATATGTGTGTATATATTTTCTAAAATAGTATATATTTAACGTATGCATATGTATATGTTTTATAAATTAGTATATAAATATATATATAGTGTGTGTGTATATTGTAGAATATTTTATTTAAAGTAGTACGTAGATATTGAATGCTACGTATATATGTGTATATATCTTCTATAGACGTATATATTTAACGTATACACGTGTATATGTTTTATAAATTAGTATAGAACTATATATATATATATATATATATATTGTATTATATATTTATTGTAGTATATTTTATTTAAAGTAGTACATATATATTGAATGGTGCGTATATATGTGTATATATCTTCTATAGACGTATATATTTAATGTATACATGTGTATATGTTTTATAAATTAATATATAACTATATATATAAATATTGTAGTGTGTATATATTGTAGTATATTTTATTTAAAGTAGTAAGTATTTATTGAATGATACGTATAAATGTGTATATATCTTCTATAGACGTATATATTTAACGTATACATGTGTATATGTTTTATAAATTAGTATATAACTATATATATATATATATATATTGTATTATATATATATTGTAGTATATTTTATTTAAAGTAGTACATATATATTGAATGATGCGTATATATGTGTATACACCTTCTATAGACATATATATTTCATGTATACATGTGTATATGTTTTATAAATTAGTATATAACTATATATATAATTATTGTAGTGTATATATATTGTAGTATATGTTTTATTTAAAGTAGTACATATATATTGAATGGTGCGTATGTATGTGTATATATCTTTTATAGATGTATATATTTAATGTATACCTGTGTATATGTTTTATAAATTAGTATATACCTATATATATAAATATTGTAGTGCGTATATATTGTAGTATGTATATTGTAGTATATATTATTTAAAGTAGTATGTATATATATTGAGTGATACGTATATATATATATATGTATATATATTGAATGATACGTATATATATATGTATATATCTTCTATAGACGCATATATTTAACGTATACATTTGTATATGTTTTATAAATTAGTATATAACTATATATATATATATATATATATATTATAGTATATATATATATATTGTAGTATTTTTTATTTAAAGTAGTACATATATATTGAATGGTGCGTATATATGTGTATATATCTTCTATAGACATATATATTTAACGTATACATGTGTATATGCTTTGTAAATTAGTATATAACTATATATATATATATATATATATATTTTAGTATATATATATTGTAGTATATTTTATTTAAAGTAGTACATATATATGGAATGGTGCGTATATATGTGTATATATCTTTTATAGATGTATATATTTAATTTATACCTGTGTATAAGTTTTATAAATTAGTATATAAATATTGTAGTGTATATATATTGTAGTATATTCTTTATTTAACGTAGTACATATATTGAATGGTATATATATGTGTGCATATATCTTCTATAGACGTATATATTTAATGTATACATGTGTATATGTTTTATAAATTAGTATATAACTATATATATAAATATTGTAGTGTATATATATTGTAGTATATGTTTTATTTAAAGTAGTACATATATTGAATGGTATATATATATGTGTATATATCTTCTATAGACGTATATATTTAACGTATACATGTGTATATATTTTATAAATTAGTATATAACTATATATATAGTGTGTGTATATATATTGTAGTATATTTTATTTAAAGTAGTATGGATATATATTGAATGATACGTATATATGTGTATATATCTTCTATAGATGTATATATTTAACGTATACATGCATATATATATTTTATAAATTAGTATATAACTGTATATATATATATATATATATATATATATATATATATATATATATATTGTAGTATTTTTTATTTAAAGTAGTACATATATATTGAATGGTGCGTATATATGTATATATATCTTCTATAGACGTATATATTTAATGTATACATGTGTATATGTTTTATAAATTAGTATATAACTATATATATAAATATTGTAGTGTTTATATATTGTAGTATATGTTTTATTTAAAGTAGTACATATATTGAATGGTATAAATATATGTGTATATATATTCTATAGATGTATATATTTAATGTATATATGTGTATATGTTTTATAAATTAGTATATAACTATATATTAATATTGTAGTGTATATATATTGTAGTATATGTTTTATTTAAAGTAGTACATATATTGAATGATATATATATATGTGTATATATCTTTTATAGTCGTATATATTTAATGTATACATGTCACATGTGTATATGTTTTATAAATTAATATATAACTATATATATATATTGTAGTATATGTTTTATTTAAAGTAGTACATATAGTCGTATATATTGAATGTTATTTATATATGTGTAATTGTGTATATGTGTATATATTTTTTAAATTCTAATGTAGTATATACTATATATATATTGTTTAACGTATTTAAAATGTATATAGGTGGGTATATATAGTGTATATTAGAATTTATTTTTGTTTTATTTTGACCGGATTTTTAACCGGGTTTGACCGGATTTAGGTGGGTTAGATCGGGTTGGAATAAGTGGGCCGGTTCAGGGTTGTTTTTTAAAAAATTACTGTTGAACCCGAAACCGACCTAGCCCACTTAACCAGGCCTGGAACCGGCCCAGCCCACAAAACGGTTAAAATTAACGGGCCAGTTTCGGGTTGACCCGTGCCGGCCCACTTGACACCCATACTCCCTAGTGAGTGTCGGTTGTCCCCAAACTGTTATTGTCCCTGACTAAAAGCACTCTCCGATGCAACGGTTGACATTGGAACAGTCAATATATATCTAGCTAATCTTGAAAGCACATGATATTTTCTTTCATTATTCTTCCACCAATCCAATGCGTTGATTCGTAATCTACGATCCTCTACCGGTATTTGAAGATAATTCTTAAGCTCTTTCCGAGAAGTTGTTGTGTAAGTTCCCGCCTCAACGCTGTTCCAAATATTTAAATCATAAAAATAATCAGGAAAACCACTATGTGCTGCTTTTTTAGAAGATGATGACTCCTCGAGAGCATGAGGAGCGACAATTGGATTGATATTTGTCGGTATAGTTACATCAAGTAAATCGGCATAATGGTTATATAATTTTTCTAAGTAAATGTTCACATCACCCATAGTTGTAAACAAATCTGGTTGTTCTTGTTCTTCATCATTAGAATCATTATTAGTATTTATCTCTAAGTTAGAATAAATAAGAGTACTAAAGAGACACATAGTAGTAAATTTCATACATGGATTTAGTATAGCGCTAACCAAGTAAATAGGGGGAATCGAAAAAAAAATATTTTTTAAATTTAGTAAACATAGCACTAACAACTTCTTTGTAACCTTCTTTATTCTTAAATTCTTTGAGAAAATAAAAAAAAATATCGGCTAAATATACTAAAATATTACAAACAGTAGGATAATAAGCACCGAAAAATTCAACCGTAGCTATATCAAAAATTTTCAAAAACTTAACAAGATCATTAATTGCAGCCCAATCAGAATCATTTAGCATACATTCAACCGAATTAGCAAATGAACCACAAAATTGGTTAAAAGTTATGTAATAGGAACTTTATAAGCAAGACAAGTTTTTAAATAATCATATTTAGCATTCCATCTAGTATCACATTCTTCAGGCATAAATATCGGCGTAAGTCCATTTTGTTCACATTTAACTTTAAATTCTCTAATTTTTTTTTTGATTATTTCCTTGAATAAAGCCAACAGCAAATCGGATTTTTTCAATATAAAACTAAAAAAATTCAAGACCATCTCTTACAATTAAATTATATATATGACAAGCACAGCTAACATGAAATATTTTAGGTAACGGCAGAGAGAGAGCATTTTTTAACTGTTCAATAGCAATGCTATTGTTAGAAGCATTATCAAAAACAATACATATAACTTTTCTTTCAATACCAAAAAATTCTGCAACTTTGCTAATAGATTCAGCAATAAATTCTCCAGTACGTCTACGATCTTCATCATACAAAAAAGCTAGAATATGTTCTTGCATAGTAAAATTATTATCTATCCAGTGACAAGTAATGGTTAAATAATTATTTCTATTAACAGCACGACCAAGATCAGAAGTTAGAGCCATCCTACATTGAATATTTTTTAACAATGTAGATAAATAATAAACATATTGTGAATGAAGTCTAAAAATATTGGTACGACAAGTACTTCTAGGAATACCATTAAACATAGGATTATAAATTGCTTGAATACAATGAATAAAAGCATCCGAGAAGGAAAAGTGAAAGGCAAACAACCCAAAACTACTATTTTTGCTATTTTTTCCTGGTCCCTCAATTTATTATAATTCTTAATTACCTGACCGGTTGCTGGGTCCATTCTAGTTTGTGTTGGACCATCCAACAGCCTCACCACCTTATGCAATAAATAACTCTCTTTGGTGATTATCTCTTATATGTCTCATTAACGTACCCGTACCCCCTTGATCTCCTCCTCTTTTATGCTCATATACTTGTTGACAAATATTGCATTGCACCTTAGTTTCTCCTTCTATATGTGTAAAAAATTCTCATGCAATACTAGTTGGTCTACGAGCTCTTGGGGCACGGGGAGGACGGAGAGAGATATTAACCAATTCAGATCTAACATTAGCATTTCCTACTACGGGTGTCTCACCAATATTTTCATCATCTTCATCTAAATTAACCACATCTACTTCATTTTCTTCTTCTATACCGTAATTCTTTTGAGCTTCTAAATAATCCATATCGTGAGCACCTACACCTATTTCTTCCTCAAAAGGTTGACTAAGCGGTACCTGAGGCAGACAGACAAATCTACTACTTGAACTACCTCTACCGCTAGTAATTCACTTTTTACTACCACTTCCGGAATAATTTTTTTTAACATTTTTACCGAGGTTTCTTAATTTATCCATAATATAAATCAAACTAAAAAAAAAATTCAAAATACACAAAAATAATAAAATTAAATATTCAACAATTAATACACTAACTAAAAGTAAGAGATGGAACGACAATACCAAATTTTGGAAGTATCCAAAAGTTGCGACTTTAGAAACTTCCATTCATACTTTGTAATCACAAAATTAAAAAATAAAATTGAGAAATTTAGGAGATATATAGAATATTTGAGAGAGAATGAGATTTGAGAGAATGAAAATTGTGTGGAAAATGATTTGAAAGTGTAGGGTATTTATAGAAAATCTTTTGGATTTTAAAAATATTTTAAATAAAAAAAATCTTTTTTTTAGGAAATTGGGCCAACTAGCCGTTTGAGGCTCCAAACGACTATATCGTCGTTAGAGGCTCCAAACGGATAGTTGGCCCAAAATTGGATTTTTCCAGTTTTTTAAAAAATAAAAATTGGGCCGGGCCAGTTAACCGGCGGGCCAAGTCCGGTTTGGGTCCGGGACGGGTTAACCTGGCCCAAATTTTTTTTTGGCCTGTCCTGGGACCGACAACCCTACATCCCGGGGGCTGACCGAGCCAGGTAAAATTGGGTTGGGCCTTCTTGTGGGTCATGTCGGGCCGGGTCAAACTGGCCCATTTGACAGGTTTAGTTACAACAGATGAGTAATCTGTTTGGAACAACACAATACAACTCCTGCCACAAACCCAACCGATAACCAATATAATTCAACTCTTGCTATTTCTACTGGATTCAAATTATTCCTTAATTGTTGACATGTTTGTTGAGAAAAAGAAAGACATAATGAAAATTAAATAGGAATTAAAACGTCAAAGTCGATCAAACATAATTTTTTTCTTTAAATAAAAACAAATAAAAATATATAGGCTAAAAGAAAAAAAAACAATCAAGTTATTATTATTATTATTATTGCCAGCCGACCAATCTTCAACCGACAGCAGCAGGGCCCTCCTCAGCCTACAGATCTCCCGGAGCATCCTTGCTCTTACGGTGCCTAACTCTCACTGCGGGTCATGAACCTGCCTCTGAAGTTCCCGCACGACGTCTTGCAAAAAAAGCAACGTCCCACACTGGATCAACCATATCTAGAACATACATTAATTGACAAAAAACGTAAAAACAAAAGTAAAAAAAAGAATCTGAATGTAATACAATGTATACTACCAATTGGGTATATTTACATAAAAAGCAAGAAAAAAACTTACCTGAGTCAAGAAAGAGAAAGTGATTGAAGGTGTAATATGAAAGACAAGATGCAAGAAATAAATAGAGTGTAGTAGAATGAACTAGTGAGTAAGGAGGGACCTATTTATAGAGAATTGAATTTGAATGAGTTAGACAAAAAGGCTCGACTGTTCACCTTCATTTATTAATTACATAATTGATTAATGTAAAAAGTTATGACTTAATTAAATCAATCTGCTGACTGACTTTTGATTATTGTGATAAGTCATGATTTTCAGCTTATTATTATTAATTAGTTCTTTTCAATAACCATTTTTATTGAGTTGTGACAACAAATTCTATATCTGTTGTATCAGATAACCCATCAGTGACAACAGATAGGCCATCTGATGTAACAAATTGACAATCTGTTGCATCAAATAATCTATCTGCTGCAACATATAATCTATCTTTCTTTTTAATAATCATCATATCATTAATCCACATCTGGTGACTAAATGGCGAAAAGTCACTGCTTGTTTCCTATTTAATATTAACATCAATTATTCAAATTAAATAACTATATTTTTATGGTTATAAATTGTGTTTATCATTTATTTCCTTATTTTTTTCTATGAAAAGAAATGACTTAATTAAATCAAGATGGTGAGTTTTATATTATTGTGACAAGTCATGACTTTTTAGCTTATTATTATTAATTAGTTCTTAAATTTAAATAACCCTTTTCTCAATTAAAAGATCAAAGACTTCTCACATTTTCAATAACCATTTTTTTAATAAAATAATAACCATTTTTATTGAGTTGTGGCAGCAGATTGTATATCTGTTGCATCAGATAACCCATCTGTGGTAACAGATATACCATCTGTTGCAACAAATCGACCATCTATTTTAGGAGCTTTTTTTATTTCTTCTAACAGCTGATTCATCAGTAGCCACAGATGGGAAATTTGATGCATCAACTATTTTGAATGTGTTAGACAAAATGTCACGACTGTTCACCTTTTTATTAACAATCATCATATACCTTAATTAATCCAATGTTGTGACTTTTTTTATTATATAATAAATAAATAATTTTAAAAAATAGATTTAAAAACAAAAATGGTGAAAAGTCACGATCAGTTATTAAAATTAAATAACCGTTCTTTTACGGTTATAAATTGTGTTTATCGTTTATTTCCTTATTATTTATTTACGAAGTTTTTTTCATATTAAATAATTGAAAATTCATGACTTTTCACCCTCTCAATAACAATAACCCTTTTTTTAATTAATAACCGGCCGTCGCAACAGATTAACCATCTTTTGCAACGTATGGTTCATCCGTTGCCACAAATGCTCAATCCCTACCTCCAACCGTCGACATATTGAGAATAAAGGATAGACAGAATGAAAATTAAATATTACATACGAATTAAAAATTCAAAGTCGACCAAACATAGATTTTTGAATTCATTATATACAAATATATACAATAAAAAATATACCCTTGGGTAGATCCGATATAAAAAAAGAAAATACATACGCTAAAATAAAAAACATAACCTAATTATTATTACTACTATTATTATTATTATTATTAGTAGTAGTAGTATTAGTATTATTATCAACCGGCCAATCGTCTTCCAGCAGCAGCAGGGCCCTCTTCAGCCTTGCTCTGAAGTCGGCCAACTCCCTCTTGAGTTCATGAATCTACCTTTCAAGTTCCCGCAAGGACTCGAGATGAATCACCTCGTACAAATCTGGATCAACCATATCTAGAAGTGGAGTAGAATCAATGAGTAAGGAGAGACCTATTTATAAAGAATTGACTTCGAATGGGTTAGTCAAAAAGCCATGACTGTTCACCTTTTTTTTAATAATTACATCCCTTAATTAAATAAAACTACTGATTTTTTGAATATGTAAATTAAAAAAATGGATCTAAATACAATATTTTATCTTTATTGTATTTCGAAAAGAAAAAAAATTTAACAGATGGGTAATCTGTTGTAAAATATATTCTATCTGTTTGGTAATTTACAATATATTGACAATCTTTTGCAACAGATGGATATATCTGTTTGATTTTTCCAACAGATAAGACATATGTTGGAACAGATTGATCATCTGTCGTAACAGATGTCTATAATTGTTTGATAATTGTAATAGATATGTCATCTATTGCAATAGGTTAGTCATATGTTTATTCAAATTAAGCCATAGAATGGCTAGGAAGAATACGGTGCGTGTGGATGGATGGATCCACTTTCATGTGTTGGAGTAATGTATTACTGATAAGGTCATCGGGACAACACACATAGAGTACAATGATTTTTTGTGAATGTAGTTCTTAACTGATTAGACATTGATCATTCAAACAAGATCCTGCATTGCACAGTTAAGTTTTATAGATTCGAATTGATAAGGATGAGGGGCCCATAAAGATGGTGCTGATACCTTGTTATGAATTAATGATGGTTGTTTCTCATGTTTATGCGTGTCAAGTTTTGAGAAGGGATTAATATTTGGTGTCATTGCAGAGATCCAATTGAGATTGGACTTAACTTTAAGTGTGCACTGGACTCTGAGAAGGCCTTCGAAGCCTCGCACTGCATCAAACAATAACGAAAAACAAATAGAAATTTCCCTGGCCCAAATTATATGGAAAGGTTGTTCGAGAAGATGATTATATACCAGAAGAAGCCATAGGAGAATACCTGCGAGGGAAAGGGGAGTTGATGAAAGACTATATCATCTAAGAGCTAATTGAAGCTGAAACATAGGGTACCAAGGAACTTCTAGCGAATCTGGCCGATGAAACTGAATTAAAACATAAAAAATCTGAATCAAGTGCAAATATGAAAGTGTATCCATTAATGAAATTCATCTGTTGTCTCTCCCAAAGAAAAATATTGCAGATGGACACTTTGCTAGGGAGTTGCGACTATGAAGCGTGGTTGGGATGATCACCTACAATAAAAATAACAAAACACAAAGAAAGCAGGTTTGCGGACATCGAGGGTTGTAAAGATGTACAGTAAGTCAAGAAAACTTGCGCCAAGAACAGTTGAAGTAAAAATAAGGAATCAAGTGGAGGCGGTAATTTCTAAATTTTAAATTATATCCCATTCCTTGTAATTTGTGGTTCCGATTAGGTCCACTACTATTGACATGATTGGAACCACAAAGAATATTGAAAGACAGATTGAGTATCATTAGTTCCTTAGTAATATGGATATAATTGATTGTGTTTTGTTGCCTTAACATGCTTTCAACATATCTCGGAGAAGATCATAGGCTTGATGTTGGTATTGCATTTCTCCCGACCCAAGTCATCAATCGATCAATATGAGTTGAAATAATTCATATTAACTTAATGTTAAGCTGATACCTAAATTGATTTAGCTAGAACTAGGGATGAGTACATAGGGTCAACTACAACTTCAATGGAGTATTTGTAATTGCATGATGTTGGTATTGCATTTCTCCCGACCTGAGTCGTCGATCGATTACTCTGAGTTGAAACGATTCATATTAACTTAATTTTAAGCTAATACCTAAATTTATTTAGCTATAACTATGGATGACTACATAGGGTCAACTACAACATCAATTTAGTCTTTGCAATTGCATGATATTAGTATTGTGTTTCTCTCGACTCGAGTCATCGATCGATCACACTGAGTTGAAATAATTTATATTAACTTAATGTTAAGATAATATCTAAATTGATTTAGCTAGAATTAGGGATGAATACATAGGGTCAACTACCACTTCAATTAAGTCTTTGCAATTGGATGGTGTTGGTATTGCATTCCTCCCGATCCAAGTCGTCGATCAATCACTCTGAGTTGAAATGATTTATATTAACTTAATATTAAGATAATACCTAAATTGATTTAGCTAGAACTAGGTATGAGTACATAGGGTCAACTACAACTTTAATTGAGTCTTTGTAATTGTATGATGTTGGTATTTCGTTCCTCCCGACCCGAGTCGTCGATCGATCACTCTGAGTTAAAATGATTCATATTAACTTAATGTTAAGATAATACCAAAATTGATTTATCTAGAATTAGGGATGAGTACATAGGGTCAACTACAACTTCAATTGAGTCTTTGCAATTTCATGATATTAGTATTGCGTTCCTCCAGACCCGATTCATCGATCGATCACTTTGAGTTGAAATGATTCATATTAACTTAATGTTAAGATAATACCTAAATAAATTTAGATAGAACTAGGGATGAGTACATAGTGGAAACTACAACTTCAATTGAGTCTTTGCAATTGCATGATGTTGGTATTGCGTTCCTTCCGACCCGAGTCGTCGATGGATTACTCTGAGTTGAAATGATTCATATTAAATTAATGTTAAGCTAACACCTAAATTAATTTATCTAGAATTTAGGATGAGTACATAGGTTCAACTACACCTTCAATTGAGTCTTTGTAATTGCATGATGTTGGTATTGCGTTCCTTCTGACCCGAGTCGTCGATCGATCCCTCTGAGTTGAAATAATTCATATTAAATTAATGTTAAGATAATATCTAAATTGATTTATCTATAATTATGGATGAGTGCATAAGGTCAACTACAACTTCAATTGAGTTTTAACAATTGCATGATGTTGGTATTGCGTTCCTTCTGCCCCGAGTCGTCGATCGATCACTCTGATTTAAAATGATTCATATTCAAAATTTAAAAAAATAATTAAGATCAATTCAAACCAAATTAACAATTTCAAAACTTGTCATTCTTTTCCAAAAATACAAATCAACCCATAAAAATCATCTATTTGCGGAAAAAATATTTTATCATTTCAAATCTCGAGTTCTCGCTCTTTTATTTCTCTCTCAATAATAGAGGCAAGAAGTACTCAAAATATTTCTCAACCCTTCAAAACATATCAATTTTCTTCCCATTTCTGACCACATAGTTGTTATTTTCGATTTTATTCTCGCATGTATCTATCATTTTTTTGTCTTTGCAGGAAACAGAGTTTAAGCAGAGTTCTATGTTTTTTTTTATTCTAAAAATTAGGGATTTTTAGTTAATGGTGTAAAATAAGACTTTTATCTGTATTATCTTTAAGAATGAGTTAACCATTTTGAGTTTTGATACTAAATGTAACGCCCCAAAGTTTTTCCTAGCTAAATTTTTGTCCCTAAAGTATCAAGCATTGGCTTCTAGAATGATTTATACTTATTTTCCTGTGGAATTACTTATATTTCAATTTTTCATTATGTAGATGATCGAATAAGTTCTCCATCGACATAAGATTCGTCCAAAATGGACACTCGGTGAAGGAGTTATGGTAATTTAACTCCTAGTCATAAAACACCATCAATCCTGTCCTTGGCGCATTGCGGAGAGGGAATAAATGATGATGGTCAATTTACAGTGAGCCTCCGCGATGGTGGCGCGTCGCGGAGTGGGCCAAATTCCTATTCGTCACTTTCCAGTGAGCCACCGCGATAGTGGCGCGTTGCGGTGGCCCATAAGATCGAGTTCCCAGTTTAAATTTTTCCTGTTTCATTCAGAAGTTAACAAGGGTAGTTTGGACTTTTTTCCAGTCTCTTAAAACGTCCAAATAGGAGATTAAGACCTCTACAAGTATAATATACGACATTCTCAAGATTTCCCTAAAAAAACCCTAGTTCATATACTTCTCCTCCAAGAAACTCAAGATTCAACAGTGGGTTTTTGAAATTGATCAGAGATTTGGAATTCCCAAACCATAGGCTTCAAGGATCAGCCATTATTCTTCATAATTGAGGTATGTAGGGTTTTTCCTAAAATCTCATGGGTATAGAAATCATGATTTTAAGAAAGGGGTTTTTGAATTTATGAATACATTCATGTTTTAGAAGCTTCGATAATATTGTTTTGGTCTTTAGGCCTTTCCCCAAATTGATTTGAATTGTATATATGTACGTATGCATTAAAAACCGTGAATTGTGAATCGAGAGCATGAAATATATAATCTCCCTCTCCTATTACTTTATTATTTGATTTACAAGTTATGAATCCTTACATTTCATGGTTTACAAAATGATTCAAAATACTATTTGTCTTATGTGAAATTCATGATGATTAAGAATGAGAGAGAATAATGCTTTAATGATTTTAAATGTTGAGATTGATAAACAAAGAAACTTCAGGAATATTTTTGAGAAGTTGGCCACTACTTATTGAAATTGTTGAATGAATGGAAACCATTAAATGATTTTTGACTTATGATTTGACATATGACTCTTCTTACACTATATGCATGATCAAGTGGCCTGAACATTGTTTTAGAATGAAATAAACAAATATGGCTCAGAATAATGACTTGAAAGTCTTGGTATGACGATACCAACTGAGACAATACCATAACAGACACAGACTAATACAAAAATCAGACTTTCCTATTTTAGAATTTGAGAATGATGCATGTTCAGAAAAGGCTAAAATAGGGCATAAAGAGATGTTAGGTGGTTACCTGAAGAGGGAACGAGTTCATATAACTCATTGCCCAAAACAATGATTTGCCAATCCGGGTATATTATATTACACTGGCCTAGTGCCGTATGGCGTATCAGAATCAGAGACTCCAACCCTTGCAGCATACTTGGGTTGGGAGCTTCACCGCCGAGTCAATGAAGGATTCCATATAGCCCGTGGAATATCAGAGTTGTAGGGGAGTGCCACCTAACTTAGAAGTAATACAAAGAACAGACATTGCATTGGCAAAAATGATTTATGATTTTCAGAAAAATGCCCATGTGTTTTGAGAACTGTTTATGCATGATGTTTTAACAACTTCCTCTCTACTATTTTACTTATATAAAAGTTTTATTTTGGATTACTTTGTGTACCAGTACATTATATTGATCCCTCTCCCCCTACCTCTATGGTTCTGAGGCTCAGTCTAGGGGTCCAAATAAGTAGTAGATTTCATCAGACAGAGTTGCAGTGTCCAGTTGGTGAGCCTTCTATATTCCGAAAGGCCTATTTATTTTCAGAAAATTATTAGTGGTTACAGTTTTGGTCTACTGAGGGCCTTGTCCCAGCTTTCAGATTATGTTAGAGTGTATGTACTAATGATTCTGCACACGGTTTGCAGATATTGCTAGTTAGTTTTGGATTTCATTCTTCAATGCTAAATTCATATCAGATTTATAACCATGATTCCGTCTTGCTATAATTTCCCTATTTCCTTACTTATATATGAATGGTGTATATGATTTCAAGATAGAAGGGTGTCCGGGCCTTCATGGTTCAGGATGCTCATCACGGCCAGGGCCTCGGTTCGGGTCGTGATAAACTTGGTATCAGAGAATGGTTCATGGTCCCAGGGTATCTGTGAAATCACGTCAGGTAGAGTCTTATTTATGGGTGTGTATCATGCCACACTTATAAGCAGGGGGCTACTAGGCGTTTAGGAATGGTTCCTCTCTTTGTGATCTAGTTCGTGCTTTGGAGTTTAATCTGCCTCTAATCAATTCTCTCTTGCTTTTCAGAAAAATCGATCATGCCTCCTCGTCGCACTATCAATCAGAATGTATAGACAGATGAGGTCCGTCTCACTCATGGGATACATACCCGTAACAGAGCTCTTACCTAGAGCCTGTTGCTACTCCGGGAGTACCTCCAGTCCCGACCAGTCCACCTCAGGATCCACGGACCAATGTTAACCATCCCTCGACTTCTCAGAGGGATATTTCTAATGCAGAATTCAGACAATCTATTTATATGCTGGCACAGTTGGTGGATAATTAGGATCAACGATCAGAAGATGTTGGGTCTGCATCTATTACATCTGAGGCTACTAGGGTAGGTCAGTTCATGAGAATGAACCCGCCCAAGTTTACTGGCACCATAGTAGAAGAAGATCCATAGGAGTTTGTGGATGAGATGGAGAAGATCTTTAAGGTGATCCATGTGGAGGAGATAGAAGGGGTGGAGTTGGCAACTTATCAGCTCAAGGATGTTGCAAATCAGTGGTATAACGAGTGGGAGGATGGGAATAGAGAGAGTGTTGATCCTACAATTTGGGGAAAATTTGTGGAAGCCTTCCCTGATCGGTTCTTTCCTCTAGAGTTGAGGTAGGCCAAAGCTGATGAGTTTATGAATCTGAAGCAGGGAAATATGAGTGTCCTAGAGTACACTTTGAAGTTTATCCAATTAGCCCGCTATGCACCAAAGATGACTAACAATATGAGAGCTCGGATGACGAAGTTTGCATCCGGCCTTTTAGATGATCTAGTGCTTGAATGTCAAGAGGCAATGCTAAATAGGGATATGGACTTTGCTAGGCTGTCATTCCATATGCAACAGGTAGAAGAAAAGAAAAAGAAAATCGATGAGTCTAGAGAGAAGGACAGGCAGGAAAAGAGAGCCAAAATAACAGATCAGCATCACAGTCAGCTGCAAAGTGGTAAGTGGGGTAATAAATGGCAGAAGAAGAATAATTGGGGTAATACACTGTCCGAAGACTGCGCCCCAATGCCCAGACCTCCAGTTGACAGAAGATCTCAGAGTTTCCAGACTAATCAGGGATCCAGAGCTCAAGATACTCAGTCACAGGGTAGTGTGGCTCCGCAACATCGTACTTTTCCGTGGTGTGAGACTTGTGGTAGGAATCATCCAGGAAGGTGTCAGTGGGGCATATTTGTATGTTATTTATGTGGTCAGCCGGGTCACTTACAGAGGGATTGTCCATCTGCTAGAAGGAATGTTGGTGGTGCAAAATCTCAGGCAAATTCTTCCGCACCACCACCATCTCAAAAGGGCACCACTTCGGCTGCCGAAAGTGGTCGCAACCGGCTGTACGCTTTGACTAACGGCCAGGAGGCAGAGGACTCACCAGATATTGTTACTTGTACGTTACAAATCTTTTCCCGTGATTTTTATGTGTTACTTGATCCCGGGTCTACCTTGTCTTATGTGACTCAATATGTGGCTGTTGGTTTTGGGTTTGAGCCCGAAGTCATTATCGACCCTTTCTCTGTTTTCACTCCGGTGGGTGATTCTATTATAGCTAGGAGGATATATAAAAATTGTGTTGTGTCTATTCTTAGCCGGGATACTGTGGCAAATCTCATAGGCTTGATATGGTTGATTTTGATGCTATCCTAGGGATGGACTGGCTCCATTCGTGTTATGCCACACTAGACTGTAGAACCTGAAAGGTTACTTTTTCTTTTCCAGATGAGCCAACAATAAAATGGGAAGGGCACTCTTTAGCACCTAGAACTCACTTTATATCTTATCTCAGGGTCCGTAAACTCATTTCCAAAGGTTGCTTGTATCATCTTATTCTGGTTAAAGATTCTAACACCAAAAGTCTTCCTTTTCAGTCTGTCCCTGTAGTAAATGAATTCCTGGAAGTCTTTCCAGATGATCTCCCAGGAATACCATCTGATAGGGAGATAGATTTTGGCATATATGTATTTCTAAACACCCATTCCATGTCTATTCCGCCATATAGAATGGCTCTAGCAGAGTTTAAAGAGTAGCTAGAAGACATTCTAGATAAAGGTTTCATCCATCCTAGTGTTTCTCCTAGGGGTGCACTTATACTTTTTATGCGAAAGAAAGATGGTTCCCTCCGTATGTGCATAGATTACCGCCTGTTAAACAAGGTTACTATAAAAAATAAGTATCCGCTTCCTAGGATTGATGATCTTTTTGACCAGTTTCAGGGTGCTTGGTGTTTTTCAAAGATAGACCTTCGTTTGGGATACCACTAGTTGAAGGTTAGAGAGTAAGATATTCCCAAAATAGCTTTTCGAACTAGATACGACCATTATGAATTCTTAGTCATGTCTTTCGGGTTTACTGACGCCCTTGCAGCTTTCATGGATCTAATGAATAGGGTCTTTCATCAGTTTCTGGATTTGTTTGTCATAGTATTCATTGATGATATCTTGATTTATTCCAAAAATGAAGAGGACCATGCCAATCACCTCCGAATTATCCTTCAGACTCTCAAAAATCATAAGTTGTATGCAAAATTTTCCAAGTGTGAATTTTGGTTAAATACTATTACTTTCTTGGGGCATATTGTGTCTAGTGAGGGAATTAAGGTTGATCCCCAAAAGATTGACGCAGTGAGAAAATGGCCCAGACCCACGACTCCAATCGATATTCAGAGATTCTTGGGTTTGGCAGGGTATTATAGAAGATTCGTAGAAAGTTTTTCTTCTATAGATGCTCCACTTACTAAGTTGACTCAGAAAAAGGTAAAATTTGTGTGGTCTGACTTATGTGATAATAGTTTTGAGAAGTTGAAGAAAAAGTTGACTACTGCACCTGTGCTGACTCTTTCGGAAGGTATAGAAGGTTTTGTTGTATACTGTGATGTGTCCTGAATAGGAATCAGATGTGTTCTTATGCAACATGGTAAGGTGGTGGCTTATGCATCTAGGCAGTTGAAAGTGCATGAGCACAATTACCCTACCCATGACTTGGAGTTAGCTACTGTGGTATTCACATTTAGGATCTGGCGGCATTATCTTTATGAGGTGCATGTTGATATTTTTACTGGCCAAAAAAGTTTGCAGTATGTTTTCTCTCAGAAAGAATTAAACCTCAAGCAAAGACGTTGGATGGAATTGCTAAAGGATTATGACATGAGCCTGCACTATTATCCGGGCAAGGCGAATGTTGTAGCCGATGCCCTCAGCAGGTTGTCTATGGACAGTCTTTCTCATGTTGAGAAAGGGAAAGAAAAGAGAGAGATGGTGAAGGATATTCACTGACTTGTAAATCCAGGAGTGCGACTTTTAGATTTCGAGGATGGAGGAGTGGTTGTTCATGAGATAGATAAATCTTCCCTTTGTGCAGAAGTTAAAGAGAAGCAGGTTGAAGATCCCATCTAGATGCAAATTAAGAATGATGTGGGTCAGCAGAAGGTGATGTCGTTTGAGATTGGTAGTGATGGTATTCTGAGATATCAGGAGAGATTATGTGTGCCAGATGTAGATGGTCTGAGGAAGAGAATCCTTGACGAAGCTCACACGTCGAGGTATGTTGTTCACCCTGGCTCTACTAAGATGTATCATGATTTGAAAACCATTTATTGGTGGAATAATATGAAGCGTGATATGGCTAACTATGTTGCCAAGTGTTTGAATTGTCAACAAGTTAAAGTGGAACATATGAGGCTAGGTGGTTCTTCTCAAGAGATAGCTTTGCCTTTGTGGAAGTGGGAGATGATTAATATGGACTTCATTATAGGACTTTCGAGGTCCCGAAACCAGTATGATTCCATTTGGGTGATTGTAGATAGGCTGACCAAGTTAGCTCACTTTCTACCTGTCAGGACTAATTATTTGGGAGAGGATTATGCCAAGCTGTTCATTGCAGAAGTAGTTCATTTGCATGGGACACCTGTGTCCATCATATCTGACCGAGGTACATAGTTTTGTTCACAGTTTTGGATATCGTTTCAAAAGGGTTTAGGTACCCAAGTGAATTTGAGCATGACTTTCCACCCTCAGACAGACGGGCAAGCTGAGCGCACCATCCAGACCCTTGAGGATATGTTGAGGGCTTGCGTAATTGATTTTAAAGGTTGTTGGGTAGAGCACTTGCCATTGATAGAGTTCGCATATGATAACAGTTTCCATTCCAGTATTAAGATGGCACCATTTGAGGCACTATATGGGAGAAGATGTAGGTCTCCGATAGGATGGTATGAAATAAGTGAGATGCAGATGTTTGGGCCTGATCTTGTTCATCAGGCAATGAAGGATGTGAAAGTCATTAGAGAATGACTTAAGACAACTCAGATTCGTCAAAAATCCTACGTCGATGTTAGGAGAAGAGATCTAGAGTTTGAGGTTGGAGATTGGGTATTTCTCAAGGTTTCTCCCATGAAGGGAGTCATGCGATTTGAGAAGAAAGGTAAGATGAGTCCTCGATATATTGGACCATACCATATTTTGAGAAGGATAGGTGCAGTTGCGTATGAGTTAAAGTTGCCTGCAGACCTGGGTTTTATTAATCTGGTATTTCACATAGCCATGTTGAAGAAGTGTATTGGAGACCATTCTCTAGTGTTACCCATAGAAGAAATCAAAGTGTCGGACTCCCTTTCCTATGAAGAAGAGCCTATAGCAATCTAGATCGTCAAGTTAGAAGATTGAGGAGAAAAAAGATAGCCTCAGTTAAAGTGTTATGGAGAAACCAGAAAATTGAAGAAGCAACTTGGGAATCAGAAGTTGACATGAGAGCTAGATACCCAAACCTTTTTGATCCAGTGGATGAAGAAATGGAAGGTACAATCCTTGACTTATTCTTTCTAGGCCTTAGTATGCTTGAAATTATGCTTGTCTATGTCCCGCATCAATATTCAGGGATGAATGTTCCTATGGGGGGGATATTATAATGCCCCAAAGTTTTTCCTAGCTAAATTTTTGTCCCTAAAGTATCAAGCATTGTCTTTTAGAATGATTTATACTTATTTCCCTATGAAATTCCTTATATTTCAATTTTTCATTACGTAGATGATTGAATAAGTTTTCCGTTGACATAAGATTCATCCAAAATAGACACTCGGTGAAGGAGTTATGGTTAATTTAAGTCCTAATCATAAAACACCATCATTACGGTCCTTGGCGCGTCGCAGAGAGGGTGTAAATGATGATGGTCAATTTCCAGTGAGCCTCCGCGATGGTGGCACATCGCGGAGTGGGCCAAATTCCCATTCGTCACTTTCCAGTGAGCCACCGCGATAGTGGCGCATTGCGGGGGCCCATAAGATCGGGTTCCCAGTTTAAATTTTTCCTGTTTCGTTCAGAAGTTAACAAGGGTAGTTTGGACTTTTTCCCAGTCTCTTAAAACGTCTAAAAAGGAGATTAAGACCTCTACAAGCATAATATACGACATTCTCAAGATTTTTCTCAAAACAAAAACCCTAGTTCATATACTTCTTCTCCAAGAAACTCAAGATTCATTCGTGGGTTTTCAAAATTGATCGGAGATTTGGAATCCCCAAACAGTAGGCTTCAAGGATCAGCCATTATTCTTTATAATAGAGGTACACGGGGTTTTTTCTAAAATTTCATGGGTATAGAAATCATGATTTTAAGAAAGGAGTTTTTGAATTTATGAATACATTTATGTTTTAGAAGCTTCGATAATATTATTTTGGCCTTTAGGCCTTCCCCCAAATTGATTTGAATTGTATATATGTACATATGTATTGAAAACCATGAATTGTCAATCGAGAGCATGAAATATATAATCTACCTCTCCCATTACTTTATTATTTGATTTACAAGTTATGAATCCTTACATTTCATGGTTTACAAAATGATTCAAGATACTATTTGTCTTATGTGAAATTCATGATGATTAAGAATGGGAGAGAGAAATGCTTTAATGATTTTAAATATTGAGATTGATAAACAAAGAAACTTCAGGAATGTTTTTGAGAAGTTGTCCACTACTTATTGAAATTGTTGAATGAATGGAAAGCCTTTGCATGATTTTTGACTTATGATTTGAGATATGACTCTTCTTACACTATATGCATGATCAAGTGGACTTAACATTATTTTAGAATGAAATAATCATATATAGATTAGAATAATGACTTGTAAGTCTTGGTATGACGGTATCAACTCAGACAATGCCATAACAGACACAGACTAATACAAAAATCAGACTTTCTTGTTTTAGAATTTTAGAATGATGAATGTTTAGAAAAAGATAAAATAGGGAATAAAGAGATGTTAGGTGGTTCCCTGAAGAGGGCACGAGTTCAGATAACTCATTGCCCAAAACCATGATTTGCCAATTTAGGTATATTATATTATGCTGGCCTAGTGCCGTGTGGCGTATCAAAACCAAAGATTCCAACCCTTGTAGCATACTTGGGTTGGGGGCTTCCCTTCTGAGTCAATGGCGGATTCCATATAGCCCGTGGAATATCAGAGTTGTAGGGGAATGCCACCTAACTCAGATGTAATACAAAGAACAGACATTGTATTGACAAGAATGATTTATGATTTTCAGAATAATGCCCATGTGTTTTGAGAACTGTTTATGCATGATGTTTTAACAACTTGCTCTCCACTATTTTACTTATATAAAAGTTTTATTTTGGATTACTTTGCGTACCAATACATTATATTGACCCCCCTCGCCCTACCTCTCAGGTTCTGAGGCTCAGTCTAGGGGTCCAGATAAGCAGTAGATTTCATCAGATAGAGTTGTAGTGTCTAGTAGGTGAGCCTTCTATATTCCAGAAATCCTATTTATTTTCAGACAATTATTAGTGGTTACAGTTTTGGTCTACTGGGGGCCTTGTCCCAGCTTGCAGATTGTGTTAGAGAGTATGTAATAGAGATTTCGCAGATGGCTTGCAGATGTTGCTAGTTAGTTTTGGATTTCGTTCTTCAAAGCTAAATTCATATCAGATTTGTGACCATGATTCCATTTTGCTATAATTTCCATATTTCCTTATTTACGTATGAATGGTGTATATGACTTCAAGATAGAAGGGTGTCCGGGCCTTCATGGTTCGGGATGTTTGTCACGGCCAGGGCCTCAGTTCAGGTCGTGACACTAAAAATGTAGGAAGAACCTAAGAAAACCCTAGCTTTTGTTGCAGTGTTTTGTTGACTGTCGTGGTATTGTTGGATGGTGTTTGTGGTGTTATTGGTAGGTGTTGTTTGTGGTGTTGCTATTGGTGGTCTTGGTAGTGGTGTCGGTGGTCTTGGTGTTTATATTAGTGGCATTGGTGGTGGTGTTGGCAGTCTTGGTAGCCTTGGTGCGGGTATTAGTGGCATTGGTATTGGTGTTGGTGATCTTAGTAGTGGTGTTGGTATTGGTATTAGTGGTATTGACGGTGGTGTTGGTGGTGGTCTTGGTAGTGGTATTGGTGGTCTTGGTGGCATTGATGGTGCTGTTGGTGGTGGTCTTGGGGGTCCATCTGTTGCAATAGGTGGAACATCTGTTGGGAGATATTAAATAGGTCTTCAAACAAATTCCTCATCTATTCCAACTGATGGGTTATCCATTGGAGTATTTTTTTGTAATGTGGCATATGATAATTTATTGAAATTTGTCTTACCTTTTTTTAAAAAATCATGTAGATATCAAATGTAATGTATTTTTTGTTTTTTTTGTTGTGTGTAGTTAAAAGATGTCTCCTAAAAGAAAAGAAACTGAAGGTGAATCAACTTCTGACCACCCAGCAGAAAAGGCTAGAGTACAGATGTATCAACATGATGAAAATGCATCACAATGAGGATGAATTAATATCAAAATCCCAGCATGAGGCTGTCAAAACTATTAGTATTGACAGGTTTCAAGTTGTGATGATGATAGATGACCCTACAGAACTAACTGGTGATCTTGTACTTAAATGTCAGTTGGGGAAACCTTTTTATGACTTTAGTAATATTATGAACAATGAAAACATAGACAAGCTTTTTAAAAAGAGCTTCTTTGGACGCTTTCTTGAGATACCTGAGGACCACACTATCTATTTCCAAATGAGCTTGGTATATGGTATTCTCAAGCACAGGATCAAGTACCTGGGGGATGATAAAGATTCGAAGGAGGGGGGCGAAAAAGATAGATGAAATAAGGATCAACTACTAAGGCATGCCGATTTGTTTTGGCTTGAATAAGTTTGCCATAGTGACAAGCTTGAGATGCGATCATCCAGAAGAACCTCTTATCAAGGAAACTCCCCGCAAAAGGTCCAAGGGAATAGCCAAACCAACACCATCAAATAGAGGGAATGCATTGTTCAAGCAACCGTCCACTAAAACCAACAAACACAAGGAAAAAATAGCTGGGTTATTAGACATTGCTGGACGTAGCTACAAAGTGGCAGATTTGATAGAAGATCTCAAGGATAAAACCATACCAAAGTAGTACAAGGAACAATTATGCTTAGTTTGGTTTGTCCATTCTGTTATATTGGTAAGAGACGTCAAGAAAGTCATAGAAGATGATTTATTGGCGATTGCTAAGGATTTTGAGAAATTCAACAGTTATCACTAGAGATATGACAGCTATAACTTGACTGTCAAATATTTACTGACAAAGCTATCCCCAAAGATGATCACATTATATGGCTTTCCTTGGGCTTTGATGGTAAATTTTATCACTATTTGTTTACTCATCCATTATTTTGTATTGAATAATTATTATAAAAAAATTTTCTTGCTTCCTGCATACATATATTAGGCTTGGGCATTATAATCCATTCCTTCCCTTTGAAAGCAGGTCAAGGATTACCCGGATGAGATTTCCCTTTCAAGGATCCTTAGGTGGTTTGGCTGCAAAGAGAAGCACAAGAATTAAGGAGGCTGATCTCTTTAACCCACCAGATGATGCGGTATGTCTTCTTTCAAGTAAAAAAAAATTGACTCAAAGAAAGATATTGAAATAGATGTGCCATCTGTTATAACAGATAGGTCATCTGTTGTAACAGATTACCCGTCTACTGCAACTGGTATAACAGATGGTTAATCTATTGCGACAGATGATCCATATTTTGCAATAGATTAATCATTTGTTGCTCTGGTTCTCTGAACCCAACTTAGTAGATTACCCATCTAGTGCAAATCATGCAATAGATGGGTAATATAATGCAACATATTATTAATCTATTGCAATATACAAATCAACTGTTATGACAGATAGATCATCTATTGCATAATTTGACTGTGTTAACATGTAACCCAACTGACTACAAATTATTATTATATGATTTAAATGTAATTGTCTTTTGTATAGGTTATGTATTCTTGGATCGTGCCTACTGAGCAGGAGTTGGGGATGACTTTTTTTATTACTCTAGGTCTTGTTGATACAATAGCAGACCCAATGGTGGAGTTAATAAAGAAGGAATTGGCTAGAGCAACAGTCATACGAAAAGAGGTTAGGCAAGGTCAGCCTAATGTTGAAGCTCTTCATGACCAACCTACTGCAACAAATTTGGGTGCTTCTTCTGGGGGTGTTGCTGGTGGAGTTGTTGATGTTGGTGGTAGCCATCCTAATGCTAATGCTACTTCTAGTCGTGATGATGAGGATGTTAATGCTCAAGAAAATAAATACGTTTGAAATCACCCCTTGCACAGGTCCTTCTCACCCTTACACCGGTCCCTCCCACCCTTACTGTAAGACCTCGTAAAAGTCCTAGTTCAGTTCAGTCCCATATAGCTTGTAATGATGGGTCCCATACTTAGAACAAATTCATCTAAGTGTTGAGACTTAGAATCATTTTATCTTTCATAATGGGATGACCTTATATTCGATCCGTACGAGCTTAGAATGTTGATTTTTTAAGTTGATTCATGATCAGGGATGTGAATAGATCTTCTTGGGTGAGTTTCAAAATTTTTAGGCAAGCGTAGAGGAACGTTTGGGAGTCTAAAATAGTGACTGCACGCGATTAGTGTGTGGCGCACGCTCCAGTCCACCCCTAGGGAGAATGCGACGCACACTTCATTCCATAGCTCCAGAGCATGTGACACATGCTCCATAGCACACTCCTAAATTTTCAGCTTTCAGTTCCACATCCAGAGGGGTAAATAAGTCTTTTCCCACCTCATATCAGTCCTAAAACATGATATTAAACCTTTATAAAGGAAAAATTCACTTATTATTCATAAATACTCATAAGAACAAACCCTAACCCATCAAATTCAAGATTCACGTCCCAATAAATTCACCACAATTTTCAGAGAATTAACAATCAAGGTATGTTAGGTGTTCATTTATGGGTTCTTTCACCCATGGAGTCGAAGAACCCTATTTAAACATACACGTTTATAGATTTATGATTTCCATGCTTGAAATTAATTGTATTCATGTTCATTATATTAATTGGGTTTCAATCCATAATTAAATTGCAAGTTTCATGAAATTAAATAACATGTGTGATGAATATGTGATTTTCATGATAAACCCATGAATTTACAATTGATATTGTATCCATGATGTTCATGTGTTGACTATTATTATGTGAAATAATCATGCTCCCCAAATGTTTAATAGAATGCTTATGTAAATTGAATAGTGAAGTCATAACATATTATTATGAGGTCCCATTCATGTACAAGTTCATGTATAATAAGTATTTGACAAAATTTCTAAATGAATGCATTGTTAACGAGCAAGTATTATCATGCTTCCAAGATTATGCCATGCTTTTCTTTTAATGTTATCGAGTCCTGGGGGTATTCAATACCCGAAAATATAGCTTTTTACCTAAAGCTATAGTAGTTACAGAATAGTCTCAGTAATGACATGATCAGTAGTAATCAGTCAGTTATAGAACTCAGTTAAACTCAGCTCAGTCCAGTTCAGTTAAATAATTAGTGTCAATTCAGTTGGGAGTAGGATTCAGCACCGAGTGAACCCAAGAATGGGGGCTCACCTGCCAGTAGAGGGTGTGACCTTTAAAACCAGTCCTTGCATTCTAGAGATATGTATCCAGCATAGGTTGAGATATCAACCTGACAGTTGAGGGTTGATAAGGTGTTTTACTTGCCAGTTGAGGGTACCACCATTCTCATTCAGGGCACCTGCCAGATGAGGGTGACTCTTTAGCTTGTCTTTACCCGTGGCATGGTACTGACACCCTTCCAATTGGGGTTACAGGTTAGACTCCAATCCACTCAGAGAGGGGCATGTTGTTTAGATGATTACCTCCCATAGTTTCAGTTTCAGCCTTAGTATAGAACTCAGTTCAGTTCTACAGAATCAGGACTGTAAAAAATAGTCACTCATTATTAGTAATCACAAATATCAGTTACTCAGTATTAGAAATCAGTACTCAGCTTCAGTAAAATATCAGATACAGTATACATATATATACCTAGTATTGCATACTCAGTATTTTACAGTAGTTTTAGTTACCCATGTACTCTTATTCAGTTATTTCATATCATTCAGTCAGTTACTGTTCATGCATATGAACCCTTGCATTCAGCCTTACCTTATCTATCATACCATTACATTCCACGTACTGATCATATACTCTTTTTTTACGCTATGATGTCTCATATCATCGGTTCGGACGCTCAGGTTCCTGACTGCGTTTAGCCAGATTCAGTCAGCAGTAGAAGATTCAGTAGTGAGTCCTCATCTATTGAGTGCATTCTTTTATTTTATCATTACAGTAGCTTCAATATTTTTCTAGTCGGAGTTAGTTGGGGGTTTGTCCCATCAACTCCACTTTTAGATAGTTTCTTTAGAGGTTTTTCAGACTAGACTAGTTCAGACAGTATTCAGTTTTCAGATATTATTTTAGTACTATATTTATCAGTATTCGGATTTTGAATCTTATGGCATTTTAGCCTATTTTCTGCATTATTTTAGTATTATTTTTCAATGCTCATAGAAGGTGCCAGTCATGGGTTAGCTTGTGGTTCTTCGGGGTCATGAGCACCGTATGTCGTCTGGGGTGCTGACTCGGGATGTTACACTTACAGTGGTCCCTCTCACCCATCTTCACTCTCATGTTCTCATTGTAAATGTAAAGTGTGCAAGGACAGATAAGATAAATTCCTTGAAAAACTAGAGGCTATCGCTGAAGTTGCTGAGGAATTAAAATTCAAGAAGGTGAGGGAGCCATACACTTTTATAGTGGCGGTTAAGAGGAAGAACAAAAATTAGCCAAATACTCTCCAGTTTGAAAACAAAAAAACTGTAACTCCTCCCTCTCCAAATATTGTTGAAGAAGTTTAGGGGCCACTAAAGAAGGTGGACATATATGCGACACTTGGAGATAAAGAGAGGAAGGAACTGTGAAGGACCACGTATACCAAAAAGAAGAAACCTGCACAAGAATACATCATGCATATGTTTGACACCCAAGACATCAATAGCATAACAAATATACATGAGTGGTACGTGGACAAGGTAAATTTACTTTTCCTAACCTAGCCTTCTAATCTACTCCATGGAAAAGAAGCTACACAACAGATGTGTAATCTGTTACAACAACTGGGTATTTTGGTACAACTAGCGGTGGTTCTGTTGCAATAGATTAAACATCTATTGTATAAGTTGCATTAGCTGGGTAATCTATGAACAAATTCAAAGAACCCTCTGCAATAGATGGACCATCCGTTGCATCTTTCCACTATGTTTTCTTCTTTACAATTACTAACCTATTTAAAAATTATCTTCTTATATCATAGTATGCTGATGAAATTCTCTGCCTCATGAGGGGCAGGCAATTACCGTACCCGGATGCTTATGATGTTGTCGATAGGATAATGGACCTCAACTTCTATAATAATTTCAAGAATAGGTACAATAAGCTCAGTAATCTAGCGTCAACTCCCGGTGGCTTGATATTTAATTCGTTAGTTTCTAGGTTCCAATGGGATGAAGATATGATCAACTATGTTAAAGGGAAGAGGCTATATCCACACGACAAGAGATGGACTGAGGCAAAGAAAATTCTTGCAGTCATGAACGTGGAAGTCATACATTTTTTCACTATTGAGATACTTTCCAAGGAGGTAAAGATTAAGGTTTATGACTGTAATTTACCTGTCTTCGACGACTGTAATTTTTTTACCCACATGCAATCACTGTTAGAGTTGCTCCCCAGCTTGTTGAGGCATAGTAAACTAATGGATCATTTTCCAGTGGTAGTGTTGAAGAAAAAAACATGGAATTTTGAAGGTCGAAACAAGGACATAGACCTTCAAAAAAATAAAATCAGTGTTGCATGTGGGCCGTACGCGCTTGTATACATTGAATGTTTGCTGACCGACACAGAAATAACTGGTTTGTGTAACGTCGTTGTGGAAAAGATACACGAGGTCTGGGCTTATGGGGTACTAACTAGATGATTGAATCTTGTATATAAAGAAGATGTACAAAGACAAAAACCATAACAATTTTTTATTTCAAGCTACTTCACTTTACATGTAGTGATAATTTTTTATGTTTGACAAAAGTTGAATTTTTTATAATGCAACAGATTGTCTATCTTTTGTAAAAGATAGTATATCTGTTATGACAAATTAATTATCTGTTGCAATTGGTTGGTCATCTGTTGTATTATGCAGATGTTTCTCAGTTTATCTATCGCAATAGATATATAATCTGTTGCAACATATAGTCTATCTATTGCAACTGATAGGTAATTTATTGGAACAAATCAAAATAGTAGGAAGACCTGTTTGATAATTTCCAATAGATGACCTACATGTTGCAACATATGTCTAAATTTGTTTGATAATTTCCAACATATATGTCGTCTATTTCAACAGATGAATTATCTGTTACGATATTTAAATCTAGTATTCCATTTCAATTAATAAGTTCAAAACTAAGGATTAAACTATATTCATATACAACATAAAATAAATCGAAGCCTTCAAAAATTATATGAAATAACTCAACAAATAAATGAAATGTAAAAAAATTACTACGGGTACAAATGATCTACTCTACGAACAAATCAACAATTTAATCTTTGGTACCAACAATTCCCAAGGAGAGGTAATTAATTTGACAGACTTAAGCTATAAAGATCTAGTCAATATGGACAAGTTGTTCTTCATCCGGTGCTATGGAATTTGGCTTTGGTCGTCATGGATCTTTAATGTCGCTTGCGTACGATTTCTGTGCTTTCTCTATATTTCCATAAAAGAGCAGCATATCTTTTGTAACTGGCATCAAGTCCATCATTTGGTACTTGTAATTCATAGCTCAAATACTCGGTGTAAGAGGCAACAAAAAGACCGCAATTCCTGCATTTTAAAAAAATAGATAATCCATATCTTGCAATTCATGTAAGCATTGTGAAATTTATAAAATGAAACTAAATCATGATACTTATAGGATACCAATGGGTTGTTGAACAATTCCTTTAACATATTCTACATCAAATGGATTACCCATTTTGTCTCGGTATGCTTCAATCGTTGACCAATCAGTACGGACCTTTTGGTCCAAAAAGCCACTCATATTAAGGTAAGTAGGCAATATTTTGGCCAGCTTTTGTATCTAAGACAATGACCCAGAACGTGTCCTTTACGACATCGAGTCATAAACTCAGATGCTCCTCTCTTTTAGAATGACGACAGCCAACACCCAATGTAATTCATCACCACAATTGATTGAGATGTACACTTCATCGATCAAATGCCAAGGTAAACCAGCTGAAATGCTAAAACCATTGATGATGTTGATTAAGCATTCCTCATTTCGGAAAACTTCCGGTTGTTGTTGACAAAACCTATCGTAGGCATTATTGATGTAAACTTTGTACAAATAATTGGCTGTCATGTATTTGTATTGTTCTTGTGTTTGCAACTTGGCCTTCTTTCGGAGGTAGTAAAAAATGACATCGATGTGCTGCACATATTATAAACATTTCATATTACGTGACAATAAAATTACTACACAGATGCAATTAAATAAAATATTAATTAATAGTAATATGTATGACATTTAAACCTCATTATTCCATCTAGGGGTAGGCGTTCGGTATTCGGTTCGGCATTTTCAAAATTTGGGTTTGGTAATTCAGTAATCAATATTGGAACATAGATACCACATACCATGCTTATAAATATCGGTTCGGTAGTTTGGTAATCAGTAAATTAAACTTTGATTCGGTACGGTATTTGGTAGTGCCATATTAAAGTTGGAGATGTGCAAATGTATGTTTAAACTTCAAATAGTATCTTTAATAGAAACCCTATTTAATATTCTTTTTTTTTTACGAATATATTACCAAGGTCCAAGAGATTCTTTGAGATGACTAGTACTCTAGTCTATTGGGTTGGGTTATATATATATATATATATTCGATATTCGGTAAATATCGAATGCCAAACAATATTAATATCTTGTACCAAACCCAATACGGAATATCAAAATATTGAAATTATACTCCCAAATATCATACCAAATACCGAATTACGGAATACCAATTACCAAATTTTTTGGTTCGGTTCGGTAATTCGATTTTGGTATTTTATGCCCAACCCTAATTCCAACAAGTTTGGGGCTATTACATCAAATAGAACCAATCCTTCATTTTGGAATGTGCAACAACAAAGTGGAACATATCAAAACCAAAACTCGATTCGTTCCTTTGTAGTGTTCGTCATTAATTTTCTACATGATTTATGTGTTACTGTCATGTTTTTACAACAAGAATTGTATAAATCAGTATCTTTAAAAATGATTTATGTACCTGTCGGCATGATGCTTTAACAGCCCATTGGCAATCCATTCTGAAGAGTCGTTGATCAACTTTGTTAGTTTTTTTGGAGCCTCATCCGAGATGTTGAACCCTTCAAATAGGTAATTCTTCTGTTCTCCCTAACTGACAGGATCCACTTTTTCTTCTTCCATGGAAGCAGTTGATGGATTATCAACTATGATATTATGTTGTTCAGCAGTAGCTTCTACTGTGACATCCACTTGAAAAGCTAGAATTGTCAATGCTAATCACAGGTATATAATAGATTATCTATCTGTTGCATCAGATGGATCATCTGTTGGGATAAATTTGAATAAGTAAAATAGAGCTATACGATAATTTAGAATAGATGACCCATCTTTTGCAACATATGACTCATCTGTTGATAGAAATTAAAATAGCACGAAGAGCTATTTGATTTGATAAAATAGACGAACATATATTGCAACAGATAACACATCTAATGCGGTAGGTTAGACGACAGTTGTAACAGATGTTTATATCTGTTTGATAATTTTCAGTAGATGTATCATCTTTTGAAACAAATAAATGTCTGTTTGTTTGTTGGAACAGATGATATACATTCACCTTCTTTAGCTCATGATGCTCTCCTGTGGCCCTTTTACATTGATAAAAGGTGAAACTCAAAGATTGAGAAGTTGCAATTTTTCTCTTTTTAATGCTTGATGATGCCTTGAAAATTTTTTTCCTTCTCCTCTTAGCCACCTTGATCTCTAGTGGAGTGTCTGGATATGAAATCCTCTTTGATTGAATGACACCCCTCTTAGATGTCATTTTCTTTACAAAAGCAGTTAATACATTAATAACATTAATCACTCCATCATGTTTTACCTTGCAGTCTTAACATTTGCATGCCGAACATTCGTTAGAAGTAAAAAAATCTGTATAACCAGTATGATCATAATCATAATGATTTGTTTTTTCAAAAACTGTAAGATAAGCATCATTAGCCCCAACAACAATACCACTACCACTACCATCATCAACAACAACAAGCCCACCCTCTAAAATTATATTTCTTTTGATGGTTGTTTCTCCAAACAATTTTTTCTTTATTCTATCAATGACCTTAGGGTTCGATAAAGTTTGCACAGACCGCAAAGTAAGAAAATATGGTATTTTTAGCTCTCGATTGGTCAGAACAAGCCACAGATGAACAATCTAAAATAAACCAGTACATATATTATAATGATGATGAAATTATTTTAAAAAATCACTAATTAAAATAAAAACTTAATTAGAATTAGACTTATTGCTTCCTTCGGGGGGTTGAAGAGATCAATTTTTTTTGTATTTTTATCAGTTTTGACTGACAACTATCTCAGGATTATTGAACAGAAAAATTCTTCCATGTAGTTCACTTATTTTCTCAAATAAGGAATGACTTCAAATGCCTAAGCCTATAAAATAATGCCAATAAATCAAAAGCATTATTGAATAAAAATAAATAAATCATGTCATAAGAAAAGAAATATTTACCCTAAAAGCTCATGAAAAGCCAAATAAGTTGACTGTCTTTGGCATTAACGAAGTCAATAAATAGTTGACAGTCATTTTGAAGATTTCATAACCCTAAGGATATCTGTTAAATGCCTTAAAATCCTCGGAGAGCTTTATCAAATCAAGTGGTATGTGGTTGTTAACGTCTCTCGCTCAAAGAATATTATGTACAAACCAAATCAAGTACAATGATTACTTGTGCTTCTTTAAAAGTTTTTTACCTTTCAATGCTTCTATCATATTTATGTTTTTAAAGCTTGGACCAACAAGGGACACTAGATCATCACGATCACTCGCCTTGTCATTGCCTTTTTTGGGTGTGCGGGGTGCTTTTTTTAGGTTGGAATAGGTATAACTAGAGAATGAGAAGGAGGATAACGTTTTAATTTAGTAACTATGGAAAACTCCCTCCAACCAAAACAAACAGGCATGCCACAGTAATTTATCCACGCCTCATCCATATTATCTTTATTTTCATACATAAACCTACGTTTGAAAAGATCATATACCATTTTCATTTGGAAACGACTATTGTTGTCCTCCGACAAATCAAGATATTGCCCAAAGCAGTTGTCCCTAAAATAAGCTTCCACATTTTGTTCTCAAAGTATTTTTATGAAGGCGTCGAAAGATTTTTCCATGGCTGACTTAACCACGAAATCACCCGTTAAATTTGTGGCACCATCGTACTGCATTCTCACAAGATAACTATCAATGTTGAAGGTTTTGACCAACTCTTCAGTGGAAGGGCTATTAGCATTTGAATCATCTCTTTTTAAACATTCCTCCTCCCCATATTCATTATCTTCTGCTTCTGATTGAGGTAACACTTGTAAAACAAGCTCATAGAGTGATGGATGTAGCCTAGCTGCTTTACTTGTTCCTTTATATGAACTTGATTCAGTTTCTTTTCTTTTGGGAGCCATGTAATCTAAAAATAATAGGAATATAAAATAGATTATAATTGATTAATTCATCATTAAAAAAAGATAACAGTATATCTGACATGTACAACAGTAAAATAATAGTTCCAACAGATCACATATCTGTTGCACCAGGTAGGTTATCTGTTGCAACATATAACTAACCTATTGCAATGGATGAGTAATTTATTGCAATAATAAAAATAGATCACTCATCTATTAAAATAGATGACTGGTCTGTTGCACCAAATATATTACCGTTGCAATATATAACCAACCTGTTGTAATGGATGAGTAATTCATCAGAAACAATAAAAAAATAATACTCATCTATTAAAATAGATCACTCCTCTGTTGCACCAGGTAGGTTATCTGTTACAACATATAACCAACCTGTTGCAATGGATGAGTATTCCATTGGAAAAAGTAAAAACAAATTACTCATCTGTTGCAACATATAACCAACCTGTTCCAATGGATGAGAAATCCGTTGAAAAAATAAAAATAGATCACTCATCTGTTGCTAAATGAGTTATCTATTAGAACTGTTATCAACTGTCAATATTGTTTTGGTTTCTTCCAAACAGAAGAGTCGTCTGTCGTAATATATGAATGAATTAAATTTTATTGAACCCGTGTCGTTGTGGCTCCATGCCTGGCTGACATATCCTATGGAACCAAACAATTACCACTTAGTATTTTATGTTATCCAATCTTATTTGATTGGAGCAATTTTAAAATGAAAATAAAGTTTACAGAAATATAATGTAAGCATATTATATATTGCTTAAAGATTATGATGATAATAATAAATTAAGTTTTTTAATTAAATTATTTTAAAATATTAAAAGATATGTTATTTTAAAATAATGTAGGAAAATATAGTATCTGTTATAAATATATTACCATATATAGTGAATAGCTACTTACCATATATAGTGAATGTCTACTTTACCATATATAGTGAATGTCTATTTATGGAAAAGTTAGAAACCCCAAGGTTAGTTTTTCCCTATAAATAAAGGAGTTTTCCTTCATTGTAATTGACTCCATCAAGAATTCTTTGTGAGAAATAAAGAAGTCTCCTCTCTTCTCTCTCTATTCTTCTTGTATTTACTTTATATTTTATAACCGTATCACATAAAAAAAATTGAGGGAGAATCAATTATCGAGACATTCAATTATGATATCCTCATTGTATGGTTCCTCAAAATCCGCTGCTTTCCTATTTGTTGTTTTTTTCGTGTTCGATATCCACATAGAAACTCAATTAATTTGGATTCGTGACGGGTAGGGCTCATCCGGGAGAAGTTCTCCCTATTGAAGATTTTTTCATACTCAGGACTCAAATATGAGATCTTTGATAAAGAAAGGAGAAGTCTCATCGACTGCACCACATCCTTTGGTGATCTATTTGTCGCTCTATGTATGGCATATGTACAAAACTTGTCTTCCTTCAATTAGTTTCTCTAGTCACCTATTTTATTTGTGTGCGTGCATGTTGAGATTGGGGCGACAATAGTATTATCGAGTTCATCTAAAATTTGTACTTTTATAGCGGAATTTACATTTTATGTAAAAACTAGTATATGTATCAAAATATTATTTCTACTTATTTGCGCGGATAGTATCAAAATATTATTTCTAATTATTTCATATTAGAATATATCATTTTTTCAATCAAATGAAAAAATAAAATAATTTTTTTCTCCCCCCTCCCCTCATCCCCAACCCACCTATCTCCCACCCATACCCCTACCCCATCTCCACCTCTACCCCCCTTAAAAATACAAATAGAAAAAAAAATATAGACGATTGAAGGATAATTCGGTGTAATTTTGATAATGGAGAACACGTGTTACATGGAGATGATCAATAGTTAAATACAATTATACATCTTATAATAAACTTGGGCGAAATCAGTCAAAAAGATAATATGAGAATATTAAAAACTATAGAAGTCCTTGAAGATCTGCAAATTAAACAAAAAAACTTTTAGACAGATTGGAACAAAACTTTGATTTCATAAACGTCCAACAATTAGAAATAGATAGAAAAATACAAGACCTAAATAGTAAAGAAAAAAGTATTATAAAATACCCATTTAGGGCATCTACAAAAAGTTTTTAAGTTATTTGTGGAAAATAAAATTATAATTAGTAAAAGAAAATAAAATTTTGCAAAAGTAACATTAATTTTCTAGGAGTAGTTATTGCGGAAAATTGGGGGTGTTGTCTTTAGTACGAATGACATGACTAACCATTAGAAATGTCCTTCAGGACATGTAAAGGCTGTTCATTCTATGTTGTCTTCATGCATCTTAATTTGCCAGTACCCAGATTTACAGTCGAATTTACTGAATACCTTTCTTCCCTGAATTCTATTTATTAAATCTCTTTTATCTGGTAGCTTATATACATCCATAATTTTATTATCATTAAGTCTCTTGTAATTTATTATATGTAAATACATATGTTTGTGATATATATTTCAGATGTGATTATGTTATAATGTCGTATGACTTTACCCCTAGTATATGGTTAGTCTCTCAGTATTTAGCAATGATGATGGATTAATCTGTAAATTTCTAGGGATTTAAAAAATGTCCTACGAGATTAGAAGGGACTATTGTGGTGTCCCAGGGTGAGACTAAAGAAGAAATTGTTAAATACATAAACTGAAGAGAAATAAATAAACAGGGTAATAAATTAAAAAAATATATTTATTTGGGAGAAAAATTATTTTAATCTTGAAAAAATCACTACTACACATGACTGAAGATTTTGAAGTAGGGAGTACTGAGTAGGATATTACATCATATTTGAAATAAATGACATTCCAACTTCTTTACTTCTTATTGTATTATCTATTTATTACCTATCTGCTTATTATTATCTATGCTTATTATTGTCCTATTATTGTCTCTGCTTATTACTGGTTTATTATATCTCTGCTTATTATTGATATTAGAGCCTGAAGATTTTTGGACACTTATATTAAATGATAGGAACTTTAAAGAATATAAAGACTTATAAAACAATTAAATAAGAACTAAATAGTTTGTACTTAGAATATAAAAGACTAAATAACTCGAAAGAAGACCCTCAACGACTAGATCATATAATCACCATAATAAGAATATGAATTGGTAGAACATCTTAAATCCAGAAACAATCTATAAAGACTTAATGAGAAGACATCCTTTTGCTAGAAGCATACAAATAAATTATTGGTACTTAAATAGAGAAATAAAACAAAGAGGAGAATTGTCAAAACTAGAAAAAGGTTTGAGTAATTATTTGGAAATACTAGAAAAAAATAGAATTATCCGAAAGAATACAGAACCTAAGACTAACATTTAAAGAATCTATTAATCTAGACTATATAAATGCCTTAATGTGGAAATTACATGGTATTAGAAGCGATATAGAACATTATAAAAGATGAATAAAATTCCATAGAGAGCTGTGTAAGGTAACTATTCCGCTAGGATAAAACTAATTACAATAGATACCTTAAAGAAACTAGATTATTTAGACGTAAAAATACAAACAAAAAAAGAAATATAGATGATTGAAGGACAATTCAATTATTAGGTGTAATTTTGATAACGGAGAACATGTGTTACATGGAGATGATCAACAGTTAAATACAATTATAGATCTTATAATAAACTTGGGAGAAATCAGTCAAAAAGATAATACGAGAATATTAAAAACTATAGAAGTCCTTGAAGAACTACAAATTAAACAAAAGAAACTTTTAGACAGATTGGAACAGAACTTTGATTTCATAAAAGTCCAACAATCAGAAATAGATAGAAAAATACAAACCCTAAATAGTAAAGAAAAAAGTATTATAGAATACCCTAAGATAAATAACCTTGAAAAAGAAGTACAAGAGTTAAGAAAAGATATTGAACTGATAAAGAGAATAGCTCTCTCATGAACGATCTATTTTATCAAATAATTTTAAAGAAGACAGAAAAATTCAGCCAAACCCAGAAGGATTATCAGATTACCAGCCCCCAGGAAGAACAGACACAATATTAATAAAACAAAATAACAATATAATATTCTTATTATTAGAAACTAATAAAAATTTAGAAAAACTAATTAAAGAAAAAGTCTAGTCCGAAAAGCAAACTAGCTAAGACAAAAATATAGACTAATTAATTAAGCAATTAAAACGAAAAGAATTAACCCCTCAAAAAGAAAAAAACAAAAACTAGTGAAAAACAACCACATATATTTTTCCAACATTCACAGACAAGCCAAGGGCAAGCTTTACCCAAGATTGATTATGAAATAACTTGTTAACAAGGTTGATAAATACATCAAAAATGACTTCAAAACAACAACCGGAAGAAGTGATAAATATAGATAAAGATATACTCCCTCTGTTTTAAAAAGAATGACCTACTTTCCTTTTTAGTTCGTTTAAAAAAGAATAACCCCTTCCTTTTTTGGCAATACTTAAATTTTAAATTTTCACATGACATATTTAGGACCATAAGATTAAAGGATATTTTTGTACATTTGACACAATTTTAATTTAAGGCCACAAGATTCAAAAGTCTTCTCTATTTTCTTAAACTTTGTGTCAAGTCAAAGTAGGTTATTCTTTTTAAAATGGAGGGAGTACAAATTTTCCAACAAAATAAATTAAAATTATTAAGCCCTAAGATACTACATAATGCAGTAGTTTTTTCCTCAGACACAATTATATAAACATTATAGAGAAGAACAAATGTGTGTTATCGGAGAAATTAGCACCAGTATAAATCTAATAAGTCCAGACTCTTTGAGAGAAATTAAAAAATTAATATGAGCCTCGTGCATATGGGATTAATTGTAATAGGTTTAAAAGGATTAACTAGAAAGAATTTAGGAACTAAAGTACTAGTTACATTATATGATAATAGATGGCCAGACTCGAAAAGATCCATAATAGGAATAACAAAAGTAGACATGTCAAGTAATGGAGTATTTTTTTATTGTAGTCCAGACTATATGATAAATGCTTTAGAATTTCGGAAAGTACATTACAATAGGTGTTTAGAATAAGGGTTACGAAGAAATGAATAACGAAAATAATTTATTAATATGTATATGCTTTGTAGGAAAACTTGCTACTAATAGTGATACAAAATTTGAATTAAAAGTAAATGACATAGTAAGCTTAATGGGGAATAAGGGTATAAGACTAATGAAACCACTAAAAATAAATTTAGAAGAATATGTAGGACTAGAATGGAACTTAGAGAAATTTAGTAAAAAGGAGGTGCTCAAGCCTAATGATCATTCAATGTACATAAATAATAAAGGGCAAACTTCAATTAGATTTACAAACTATAAATATACAAATGAGAAAGAAATCGAAGAAGAAATTGAAGAAAGTGAAAACACCGAATACATGAATATAGAAGTATTAGAAGAAGATGGTTTTGGGGTAAATAATGTTATAATGAAAGAAGAAGTTATGTATGAGAAAAATAACGATCAAAAGTTTAAATGTAAAGGTTGTAAAATAGGGAATCTAGACCTGATGAAAATGAAAGAACATTTTATAAAATGTGAATTAAGAACAAATAATTATGGATACAGAAATACAAAGGAAACAACTAACGAAATATAGAAAGAAAATGATAGTATAGACGAAATAAAGAGTACAAAAAAACTAATGGAAAGTGCATCAAGTAGTTCAATCCCTTTCCAAAGAACAACTTCAATGTAGAGAGTACAGGTAAGTACGAGAAATTTACCAAGACATAAAGTATATCGGATAAACCCTGATGAACAAATGGAGAATATATAACCTAGAGGGAAAATGCCAATAGAAGAACTTGTTAAATTACAAGAAGGTGAAAATAAAGAAATTTTTAAAAATATAACAACCCATGACCCCCAGTTATGGAACTCGATAATAGATATATAGAAAGGTATAGTTGTGGTAGACTATATACAATCTAATCAAGAACCAGACGCAGAAACTATGTATAGGTACCTGGAGACATTTTTAGGGGAATCTACCAAAGGATTATGAGAAGCATATAAGTTAGAATTTCTCGATAACTTTCAAGGACTAGTAAATATGGGAGCTAACCCATACAATTATACAAATAAGATGCATAGTTTATTAACAAGAGAAGACCCAAATAGTGGTCTAGTAATCCTACAAAAAAATGCTCTAATAAAATTAGAACAATTAAGTATAAATAGCTGGTTTAAGATGTTTTACCCCTTTTTAACTCGAAGGGTTGGAAAACATTGATTTCAAATTTTTAAACTATTTCAAAACTTTTAAGAAAAATTCAAAATAATCTAAGAAATTACAGAGTCTCCACTTAATTTATTTGAAAAGAAATTAAGAAACTTTTTAAAATAAAATCCTAAGTCTTAAAATAAAAAAAGACTTAGGCTTTTAAGAAAATTCCGGGTAAGAGATTCTTATTAATATTTTAGGAAATTTGTTAAGGCACCTAAAATGTTCGCTAACTTGCGGTTATCCGGACAATTTGAAAATCATCTTTGACTAACTTTGAAAAAGAGACGTTGGTTTTTGAAAAAAAAAGTGATTTTAGAAAAAGATTTGTATAAATTTTGATGAGTTAGTAGCGAATTTAACTAAGTCTAAGAAAATTAAAGTCAAATAGCAAACACGCATAGAAAAAAAAGGAAGGAGGGGGGGGGAGAAATAAGTGATTTAGGCTCTTAAGCCTAAATCTATCAACTCTGTCCTAATCTAATTGGGATTTTGGTCCATCTTCACTTGTCCTAATATAAATATTGGTCTTTGGCCCATAACCTGTCCTAAACTATATTTTTGAACCTTTTGGCCCATAATTGACTTTACCTGTATTAATTTACAACTTTGTTTTCGAGGCCGAGATGAATGAATAAGTAAATAACTGAATGAAATAAGACAAGCAAAACACTAATAATACTAATAATAATAATAAAAAAATATGACGAGACTTTCAAGTCTCTTAGCCACTTTGTCAATGGGGTTTTTACCCATTGCTTCTTCTTCCATCTTCTCGCATCCATATGAATGTGATTGTCTTTTTGGGCCTTCAAAATTGACTTAGGGTAATGGACCTCAATGACCCATATCGATAATGCAAAAATGGGAAAGAGTCCATTTAGGACTCGAAAGTATCCACATGCAAAGAAAAAAGTAAAGAAATTAATATATGTTTAAACGTTGATATCTAACCTATAAGTAATAACATAAAGTATTAACATAAATAAAAACAGTATTGACATGATCTATCCAAAAGACAACACACCAAATTACTAATTTATTTTTTATTTATCCACAAAAATATCACATTAAAACTTTGTCAACTTGGGAACACAAACTTAATAAAGAAGATCTATTACACAACCTGATTTTAAAAACTATCCTTGGTTTATTTTGACATCAAAGATTAGAAAATAATCGACTAACACATAAATCTTGAAGCCAAAACATAATTACTAGATAACTAAGTCGGACAGTGGGTAACCAAAGAAAATACGTGTATAAAGGAATCAACACCTATCAATGAAACACACACAAGCAAAAAAAAATGAAGAGGCTGAAAGACTTTAGATAGGTAGGAAACACAAATTTACATATAAAAAAGAAATTCAAACTGGACAATTTTACCCCCTTTCATTTAAACAAGACAGAACATAGCCTTGCAAAACTTTAAGAGTTTAGGCTATAAGACCCCACAAAATTCGAAGATCAACTCAGTCTTTTAAGTTTGCTAAAGGGTCCAGACTTAGAAAATTTTAGCTAAGTATTCAAACTTAGTGTTATTTTGGCCTTCATAAGTTGGCAACTCTAGTTCACGACCTCTATGACCTTAAAATATCAATCTTTAGGTTAATTCATGATCAGGGATGTCAGTAGGTATTCCTGGATGACTTTTGTATATTTTGGACCTTGTTTGAACCATATTTGGGAATCCAAAATAGTGTATCAACACGATCTCGGCGCGGCGCGGCGCGACGGCCATCGTGTCGATCAAAATTTTCCTTGGCTCCCAGTGGCAATTTTCGATGAATGGATGCGAACTCGACGCAGAGGGTTGGCTATCGCGTTGATGCCAACGACGCGACGCGTCGGTCTGTGCGTCAACAGTTCAGTATTTAGTCATTAAAAAGTTGCATCCTTAGGGGTAATAGGGTCTTTTACCCACGTTTATCAGCCCCCAAAACATGAGATTAAGCCCTTTTAGAGGCTTAATTCATTCATTACTCTCAAATTTCTCAAGAACAGAAACCCTAGGGGGATCAATTTCAAATCAAGAATTCAAGAAACCACCACCAATCTTTCAGAATTCAAATGCTAAGGTATGTAAAGTATTCATCCATGGGTATCTTTCCACCCTTGGAGTCCAAGAAACTCTTTTAAAATTTAAGTTAATTGATTTCATGGATTTCTTGTTGGATCTTGAATATATTCATGATTATGATGTTAATAGTGATCTAACTCCATGATTTATCCCAAGTTTCATGCAAATTAGTTAATTGTGAATTGAACTTTGTGAACTTCATGTTAAACTCTTGAGTTGCAAGTTGAATGTATAATTCATGATAGTACTACATGTGTATTGATATGTGAAATACCCATGCTTATCAAGTATTTGTAAAAATGCCTATGTGAATTGACTAGCCCAAGCATAACATTCTATTATGTGAATTTAATCTTGCACATGCCTAATGTATATCAAGTGTTTGACAGAAATGCCTAAGTGAATGTATTGTTACTAAGCTAGTACCATTCTGCCACTAAAGTCATGCAGTGATTTGTTTTTCATGCTATTGAGTCCTGGGGTTATTTAATACCCGACAGTTTAGTTGTATGCCTAGAGCCAGTGTCAGTTACAGAATAGTATTCAACCATGTCATGATCAGTAGAATTTGTTCAGTTATAGAACTCAGGGAAACTCAATAGTACTCAATCAGTTAATAGAATTCAGTAGTATTCCATATGTCCACGTAACTCAATGAACTCAGTTCAATTTAGATAAACAGTATAATCGGTAATAGTTCAGTCCAACTTAGAACAGTTTAGAATTCAGGCCACTTGTAGTTCAAAAAGCTTGATTTAAAGCACGATTTTAAAAAATTCATAAGCTATCTTGGTTTTTGAGTTTTTGATGAAATAAAAAAGTTGGAGAATAAGGGGATTTGGTGGGGGAAGAGGTTGGAATGAATTAGAGTTTTCAACAATGAGCCCAACCTACATATCCCCGAGACTCAAAGAATCAGACTGCTTATAGTTTGACTCAATCGGTAGAAAAGATAGTCTTTTATTTCAGACGATCTTTGGCTCGAGAAGAATGATAAGTTGATTGAGTTGCAAAAAGGAGGTTTGTAACCTATTAACGATGAATGTGGGATCCTTCACATCCATAGGCAAGAACTTACCTAGACATAATTTCCAAAATGCTAAGTGCCCTATTACTTGAATTTGTAAGAAAAAGAAATTTACCCTCGGTATGAGTTTAGAAATATCCCAAAGGTAAAGATAAACCAGAATATCCCAAAATACCACATTCTTTTTAATAGGGGTGTGGTTGGATGGTGGTGGTGATCATCTTTTATCTCGCATCCAAAGAGCTTGACGTCCCTCTCTAGACTATGTCCCATTTTACTTCTAAGAAAGAGTTCCACGTTGTGCTGCGTCCTTTTTGGAGTCATCCACACCTATGTTTTTAATTTTGAGATTTTCATCCTCTCATATTCTCTCAAAAATATCTAAAAAAAAAATATTAGTAATAAGCACAATTCACAAAAGAGGTGTCTAGTTTTTTACCATATCTCCACGTGAGTTGTTGCCTAAAAAAAGAAGTCATCCTTTTATGTACCTGTTTGGCAGGAAATAAATTGAAACAACAACCCTCTTAGTTGTTGCATAAGTATCTTGTTCTTCTAGTAAATATGTCTTCAAAGTGGGATGGCCTTTTTGGACACCGACGACACTTTATGCTGAACGATCTCTGCAATATGTAATCTTGTGCTGATACGGAAACCCATTTGGTTATTGATAATGATTCTTTGTACGTGACGTCGAGTAACTTCTGCACATCTTTTATATCGATACAACTTATAGATTTCTCTTAAATTGACAATCTTTGGATAATCTTGCACATTATTTGATATTGGATACGAGGCGACTTACAAATATCCTTTGAATTTCTAGACCTTAGGTAATCCTGTACATTATCTGACCTTGGATAAGATATGACTTACAGATATCTCTTTAATCGCTAGATCTCAAGTATTCATGCACATCATCCGACCTTGGATACAATATGACTTATAGATATCTTTCAAATTGCTAGTCTTTGGGTAATCCTGCACATAATCGATCTTGGATATGACACGGCTTAAAGAGAACCCTTGGACTTATCAATTTGATAATCTCACATATTCTCTGGTAAGGATTTAGCTGCGACTTTTGGATAACTTTCAACTATTAATTTTTGGGTAACCTTGCACACTATTCAGTTAGGGTGACATTCGATTTATGGATGATCTATGGGCTATCAAATCATAGGTAATATTTCATTCTATCCTATTTCAAATTATATGACTTATAGATGACCCTCAAATTGTCAATTTCTAGGAAATCTCATATATCACCCGTCTTTAGTTAGAGACTTAAAGACGTCCCTTCAAATCGCGTGCTCTTGATGCATTCAGATGTTGATTAATAAAATGATGAGATATTCTTAACGCCAGTGTTTGTGTCTCACGTGTTAACAGATATTAAATGCTAATGATATCCTTAGCTCTAATATTTGAGTCTCGCATGTCAACAGATATTAAATGCTGATGATATCCTTGACGCCAACATTTGTGTCTTGCGTGTCCATAAATATTGAATGCTGATGATATCCTCGACGCTAGCATTTGTGTCTCATGTGTCAACATATATTAGATGTTGATTATATTCTTGACACCAGCGTTTGTGTCTCACGTGTCAACATATATTAAATGTTGATGATATCTTTGAAGCCAGTGTTTTTGTCTCGTGTGTTAGCAAATATTGGATGCTGATGATATTTTCGATGCCAGCATTTGTGTCTCGTGTGTCAATAGATATTGAATGCTTATGATATCCTCGACGCCAATATTTGTGTCTTGCATGTCAACAGATATTGAATGCTGATGATATCCTCAACACCAACATTTGTGTCTCACGTGTCAACAGATATTGAATATTGATAATATCCTCGAAGCCAGCGTTTGTGTCTCGCATGTTAATAGATATTAGATGTTGATGATCCTTTGTGTAATAGCCCTCTTGGCAATGAAAACAATTTCACCTGAGTATGTTTGTCTACGTTTTGCTTTCTATATGTACCTGTACTTAAGGTAGTCAGTTAGTAGCCACAATGGCGCTCTCACTGGTGACCACTGTCAAATTTGCGAAAGTTTAAATGATAAATACTCGACATCATAATCTAAATGGTTTAATCCGCTATTCATCCTCTTTTCGAAGAAGTATTTAAATAGCAAACCCATCATATATAAATGAATGGGTAAAATCCCTTGTTAGGGTCATTCAAATATCGCTTTTTTCGCTTCAATGAATTTTGAGGAAGAATTTTTGCTCTTCCTCCTATTGAGTGATCCTTTTGATTGTTGTATTTATTGTGCTCACTCCTTCGAATGCACCTACGCTCAAAGTAAATATTTATTAGACACAAAGTTGCTTATGGTAGCGAAACTTTTATATAAAGAATTCTAAAAGCAATATCCATAAAAAAGATAAGGCCTTTTGTTTGTTCTTCATGGTTTCAAGAAATGAGATAGGCAATTCAAAAGGTCCTCGATAAATGGGTAGTAAAACCATTTTTGTGCCTACTCAAAAATACCGTTCTTAAGCATTATATGCTTTAGTATGGCTCGCAACTCGCTTGGGGATTTCTTGAAAAAGATTCTTATCTTTGTGTATAGGTCTCTGCATCCATAGAAAAATGATTAGCTTGAGTGAAACTACTCCGTGTTAACCTTCTTCAATCCTTGGTTTGCTCCTCGCCATCTTTTCAGGTACTCCGTTATGTTGGGCCTTCCACTCTAACTCCCCGTTCCAATAGATGCTTAGGCAATCACTAAGTAAAAAATATTTGTATAGACTTTTTGAAAGTAGTCTAAATTTTTAGAAACTAGATTTAAAAAAATCTATAAAAGTTTTAGAAAAGTATCTGCCAGTCATGTCATGTACTATCTCAATGAACGTCTTCTTCCTGAGATTCAGCTATGCTCTACATCCGACGGATGATTTTCTAAACTCATCATCATTGTTGAAGGGTTCTTTAAAAGGTCTCATCATAGCAAGAAATTTAGTCTATCTAGACTTTGTCGCAGCTGGTGATTTCTAAAGCTTGACTTTGACCTATGGTGTTGGGGAATTTGAAATATATTCCAATTTTTATTGGAAATTTTGAGGCCTTCCTCAAAATTTCTGCCCAAGTTTAATGTTGTTTGAGACGATCTTAGCTCAAGATGATCTGAAGTCTTCGCGGGTCTTCATCTTCTTTATCGGATGATGATCTTCCTCTTGTGAATTTTTGAGATTCCTTCCCAAAAATTCTTCCCCAGTTTCTATTTTCTGGGGTTATATGATTGAGCCATTAGGGCACCTACGTATCCCATTGAAGCAGGAATCAGGTCAAACGTAGTTCAGGACTACACTAGGGATATATACAAAAATCCAATGGGTTGATCGAAGCTGACATAGGCCGCTTACTTATCTCATTCTTGAGAATTCAGGTCATCACGTAGTTCATACATAGAAGGAAAGGATAAATTCTCCTATGGGGTTGATCGAAGGCGACATAGGCCGCCTACGTATCCCTTTCTTGGTAATTTAGGTCAAACGTAGTTCGTACATAAAAGAAAAGGATAAATTCTCCTAAGGGGTTGACCAAAGAAGACATAGGCCGCCTATATATCCCTTTCTTGGGAATTCATATCAAACGTAGTTCGTACATAAAAGGAAAGGATAAATTCTCCTAAGGGGTTAGTCGAAGCCGACATAGGCTGCCTATGTATCCCTTTCTTGGGAATTCAGGTCAACCGTAGTTCGTACATAAAGGGAAAGGGATTCTAGGAAATTGCACATCATAAAACAAATACTATCATAAAGGTGATTACAAATAATCCAAAGAAACAAAAACTAAAACATCTTTCAAACACCGTATCTCTTTACTATATCAGAATTGATTGGTTTGGTCCACTCTTGACCATCCATCTCAGGTAAGATTAGGGCTCTTTTAGGTTGGGTTTCTCTCGGTTTTCAAATTCCTCTATATCATCCACTAACTGCTCCGCATCACCTTCTTTTCATTCATCATTATTCCCCTTGCTGTGTTCATCTAACCCTTGACATGAAATGACATTGGCAGATTTTAAATTATTGCTGCAGAAATAAACCATGTTAGATGATAACAAGATAATAAAAGACAATAATATTTCAAAATAACTTCTTAAATAAAGGGAGGATTTTCCATTGAAATTTGAGAAATAACACAAACTATGGGTCATGACCCACACAAATATGGGTTCATGCCTTTTAAAAGCTGTAAAACACAAAAATAAAATTTGAGACATAAAAAGGTGGATCACGGGGACTCCTTCGGATCATTACTAATTTTTTAAAACTGCTAGTAATTTCCTTTCATCTACCACGATGGGTGACGAGTTATGAGCTAAGTGGAGGTCTAGTTTTGCAAAGCCTCTCCTGGTGCAACCTTCCTCACCTCATCAGACTTTGGTAAATACTCTGATATATTATTACATCCCTCAAACCAATTTCCTATACTATCCCTAAGACCATCATCTTTAATATCTTACACACAAGAAATGACTGGTACAGGAGTGGCAATGGTTTGGACAGACTCATATTTGACTTATCTTCAATCTTATTTTCCTTTCTTGGCTGGTATCCTATACCACCCTTAGATAATTTTTTTGGGACCATAATAGGCTCAATAATTCCTTCTAAATTCTTACCCAAGACACTCAAGATAGCCATGACTTTCTTTGTCTTATCTACTCCTTCTGTCTTTTTGGGATTTTCCGAATCCACCTAAGTGATGGTCTTTCTAGAGACCCATTTGCCCTCTATTTTAATCATGTTAAATGCGGCTTCCCCATGATTAGGAAATGGATTACTGTTGATATTTGGTGCCGGTGACTGAAGGGTGATGACTTTCTGATCGATCAAGTCTTGAATACTATGCTTCAGGTTAACGCAATCCTCGGTACTATTCCCCGCCACTGACGAATGATAGGAACAATTTTGATCGTCATAATAAAATTGAGAATTAGGATTGATAATTTTCAATTGGATAGACTGTAAATGACCAACATCCTTCAATCTTCCGAAGAGTTGGGTGCGACTTTCAACCAATGGCGCAAAGTTGTAGGGAGGTCTTTTATCGAGGTTTGGACGTGGGGGTTATAATGATTTTAATTATTAGGAGGAGGCACTTGATGATAATTTGGAGGCTCTTGGACGTTTGTTCGGTTGTTTGGAAGGATAGCTTGAACATGAGACTGATAATTCGCCTGCAAAACTTTGTATTGAGGTAAAATATTTAGTTGTGGAGCTTGGTATTGGGATTCGATATTTGGAAGTAGAGCTTGGTACTGGGGTTGTATATTTGGAAGTGGAGCTTTATATTGGGATTGGATATTTGAAAGTAGAGCTTGGTACTGGGATTGGATATTTAGAAGTGGTGCTTCGTACTGGGGTTGGGTGTAGAATACATGCTGAAAACTTGGTAATGGTGGAGAAGAGAGATGTGCCTAGGCTTAAATTTTTTCATCAATTTAGCAATAGAATCAGTAGAGACCGTAGTCACATCTTCTCTTTTCTTCTTTGGGAACACGGAAGACTCGGATGATGTTGGGATTTTAACAATTTTTCCTGTTCAAATGCCTTTCTCTAGTGATTCCTTAATTTTTACCAAGTATGCAAAAGTTGCCCTGACCGCGGATACCAACCAAGTGTAAAATTCTCCCCCTGAGTACTAGAGAAAACTGATACTATTTCCTCCTCATACATGGGAGGTTGCACTTTAGCAGTTTCTTTTCTCCAACGGAAGGCATAGTCTCGAAAACACTCATCATTCTTTTGCTTGATCCAGTCTAGTGAGTATCGGTCAGGGACTATTTCAACGTTAAATACAAACCTATCGAGAAAGCTTTTAGCCAAACCTTTCCAGCCGGACCATCTTCTCAGATCCTAAGATGTGAACTAATCCAAAGCTTTGCCACTCAAGATTCAACTGAATAGGTGCATTAGTAATACATCATTTCTTCCTACCCCAACCATCTGATTGCAATACCTTCTTAAATAAGCCATAGAATTTCCAGTACTGTTGAATGTTTCGAATTTAGGGACCTTGTATCCTTCTGGTAGATCTACTCCAGGGTGAAGACACAGATCATCGTATCCCAAAGCATCATTATCACCTACCCTGTGAGATTCCTTGATCCTCATGATCTCTTCATTCATGGCTAGCAACTTTTTTTCATGCTTAGTCCTTCACTCTTTTTCCTTTTCCTTGTAGTGGTCTACCTCAAGATTGGGAAAAGAATTATAGATGTCAGGGGATATGCTGACATGAGCAGGATTTGGAAGAGTAACTTGACTTTGAGGATGTGAGAAAGTTGGGTGATGGGTGGGGAGAACATTTTGAAAATTGAGAATATTTTGTGGAATTTGAGAGTAGTTTGGTGAATCTGAGAGGGATTTTATGGATTTGGAAATGAATTTTGTAGATTTGGAGATGGATTTTGTGAATTTGGGAGCGAATTTTGTGGGTTTGAAAGTGGGTTTTGGGGATTCGGGAATGAATTTTGGGGATTTAGAGACAGATTTTGTGGGCTTAGAGATAGATTTTATGGATGGTAAGCATTTGGGTTATTTTCTCAATTGGTATTTTGAATAAGTTGAGGAGTGGAGGCGGATAATATGTTATTTGGATGGTCCCCGAGAAATGGTGTAATGAGAGGAGAGATCTGGAGTGGAGTCCCATGTCCTCCTAGAGTAGGAGCGTTGACAGTGATGGCCAGATTAGCCAATTTTCTCGTGAGTTCAATAATCAACTTACTTTACTCCGCTATTAGATTGTCCCTGATGGTCAATGCATTTTCTTTGTCGCTTCCAGTCATTTTTGAATGATGGTTAGAGGATGGGATGTTATGAACTTTTGACCAGGTAAAGTAAGGATGTTCTGCCAGTTTGTTTCAACACGAAGTAATTTTCTGTTATCTGTAAAGTAAAATAACTCAAAGGGAGATGTGTTAGTTTCCATATGTGATAAATAATGCAAGATATTTGACAAGAAGTAATCACATAAAATTATTTGCCTCTTAGGCAAACTGATCCACGAGGGCATAGTAGATAAATTTGTCTTTTTTTAGGCAGTTATATCACATAATAAACATATATCTTAGTTGGGTGACCCTTTTGAGCCAAGGGTTGGCCTAACATATTTGAAGAAAGTGTATGCTTTTTAAAACCAATCCATTATCCCCCCAAAACCTTAATAGGTATACATAAATGGCTTAAATGCCTACAAAAGTTTCACAAAAGGGATAAAATATTTAGGGAAAGGGAAAATAACATGAGAAGAAGAACGTCCCGCACAGGGTATAGACAATACTAGTTCATAGATACTCTTCTATTGGCCTTCAACATCTGTTCATGATCAAGCGGTTCCCGTATAACTGTGCTCTAGATCATTAGTCTGGGAAATCAAGCAATTGCCCAAATTGATCAACCTCTTACTTGGCTTGCTTTAATTTTTCCTCAATTGGTGGATGATTGAAGCATCCTCACACGAAAGCCAATAGAGTAAGCTTTCTCACTACCTCCATAAGATAGTAGATTGGATTAAAAACATATATTCCTTCAACACATAAATATGCTTCATCTTTAATTAACTCATGGTCAAATATACGCGGGGCAGGTTTTCTAATGGGCTCAATACCCCCTCGGGTATTGGGTTGCCCTAGACTTATGTCTAAAATAGGGTTTTGGTTTAGCTCTATCCTAGGTGTCTAGAGTGGGTTTGAACCAGGTTCCCAAGCGAACGACTTGGGTTTGGAAATACGAACAACCATCAAATGTCTCACGTGATAATAAACCATTGTATTTCCAACACTTTATTTGGAGTTGAACAACAGGGGATGGTATATACACGAAACCCCAAAATAGTTTGATAATCATCATGCGGGATTATGCCATGAAATGCAATAGTTAAATTTCACAGAATTAAAACATATAACCATGTAAACAGTTTAAACAATTAGTCAAAAGATAAATTCCAACCTTTGGTTAGAACCTAGTTCAAATTCTCTAGCAGAGTCGCCATTTCTGTTTTATCCCTTTTTAACTTGAAGGGTTGAAAAACACTGATTTCGACTTTTTAAACTATTTCAAAACTTAAAAAAAAATTAAAATAATCTAAGAAATTACAGAGTCATCACTTAATTTATTTGAAAAGAAATTAAGAAAACTTTTTAAAATAAAATCCTAAGTCTTAAAACAGAAAAAGACTTAGGCTTTTAAGAAAATTCCAGGTAAGAGGTTCTTATTAACATTTTAGGAAGGTTTTTAGGGCACCTAAAATGTCCGCTAACTTGCAGTTTTTCAAACTATTTGAAAACCATATTTGACTAACTTTGAAAAAGAGAAGTTGGTTTCTGAAAGAAATGATTTAAGAAAAAGACTTGTATAAATTTTGAAGACTTAGTAGGAAATTTAACTAAGTCTAAGAAAATTAAAGTCAAATAGCAAATAAGCATAGAAAAAAAAGGAGGGGGGGGGGGGAGAAATAAGTGATTTAGGCTTTTAAGCCTAAACCTATCAACCCTGTCCTAATCTAAGAGGGCTTTCAGTCCATCTTCACCTGTCCTAATCTAAATATTAGGCTTTGAGCCATAACCTATCCTAAACTATCTTTTTGGACCTTTTGGCCCATAACTGACTTCACCTGTATTAATTTAGAACTTTGGCTTCGAGGCCAAAATGAATGAATATGTAAATAACTGAATGAAATAAGACAAGCAAAACACTAATAATAATAATAATAATAATAACAATAAATTAAAAAAATATGGCGAGACTTTCAAGTCTCTTAGCCACTTTGTCGTGGGTTTTTATTCATTTCTTCTTCTTCCATCTTCTCGCATCCGTATGAATGTAATTGCCGTTTTGGGCCTTCAAAATTAACTCGGGGTAATGGAACTCAATGACCCATATCGATAATGCAAAAATGGGAAAGAGTCCATTTAGGACTCAAAAGTATCCACATGCAAAGGAAAAAGTCAAGAAATTAATATATGTTCAAACATTGATATCTAACCTATAAGTTATAATATAAAGTAAAACAGTATTGACATGATCTATCCAAAAGACAACACACCAAATTACTGATTTATTTTTTATTTATCCACAAAATATCACATTAAAACTTTGTCAACTAGGGAACATAAACTTAAGAAAGAAGATCTATTACACAACCTAATTTTAAAAACTATCCTTGTTTTATTTTGACATCAAAGATTAGGAAATAATCAACTAACACAGAATTCTTGAAGCCAAAACATATTTAACTAGATAACTAAGTCGGACAGTGGGTAACCAAAGAAAATACGTATATAAAGGAATCAACTCCTATCAATGACACACACACAAGTAAAACAAAATGGAGAGGCAGATAGACTTCAGATAGGTAGAAAACACAGATTTACATATAAAGAGGAAATTCAAACTGGATAATTTTACCCCCCCCCTCCCCGTAATTTAAACAAGACAGAACATAGCCTAACAAAATATTAAGAGTTTTGCCCTTGAGCCAAAATCCAATCAAGATGAAAATAATAATGAACAGTCATTCTAATTGACACAAAATAAATGGATTTGAAAATCTTCCTTTTTGGACAAAGTCGCAAACACACAATACAAGGGACTAACATCAAACTTAGTTGACATTTTAACATGAACCCATCCTATTATAAACATAATCAAAGTTCACATCCACAAGATAAAATTTAACATGGTCGATGAGACAAATGAAGGGATAAGTAAGCAATCAACTAAAGAAGAGGAAATCACACTTCCCCGCATATCAAGAATATGTACAGTAATCAAACTAGGAAGGAAAATAAAGGAAGAGAGGCTGGAAACTTTCTAAAATAAAATGTAATTATGAAGTTGCAAAACATATAAGTAATCTTATTTGCAACAATATTTTCCACATAGTTAACACACAAAGAAATACAACTTACAACCCCAAAGGAATATACTACAAAATCGTCCTCACCTTCTCTTTGACCCAATTAAAATGAAATTTCAAAGATCAATGGAAAGATCCTTAAGGGTTCATAAGATTGCCGACCTTACTGCGAACATATACTCATTATCTTTATTGACTTTAAAGGTCGAGAGAATTAGGAGGCATCCCGCATTGGTGAATACAATCAATTAAAGCGCTCCCAGGAACCTTAAGAACAAAATTAAAAGAAATACAAACAAACATAACCAAGGAAACATCATAATAAACATTATCAAGACTAAGCATGATATTCAACTAAAAAATCAGCAAGTCAAACCGCAATGTTCATGTATAATCATGACATATTGGGGATTAATAAATTTTCACTGCTGCAGCGGTTTCGCAAGCAGAACTAAACATAGATTAGGAGATTTAGACATTAAACTTGAGGTCAAATTGATAAATAACAAATCAAAGAAACTCCTTTAGCCTTTGTTAAATCAAGATGGTGAACTAGACAAGAAAAGGTAGAGATTCGATGATATATATATGTTTCACAGCTAACCAACATTGTTAATCATGAGATATTTTATTGAATTCTAAAACTACTATTTGAACATTGATTCAGTGAGACAACACAATTGCAACTATTACAAATAAATCCTAAGGCCATCGTAGCCATCTACAGAGAACTTCCCAGCAAATAATATTATAATTACAAAATTATAAAGAAGGAGATGAAGAAAAAGAAAACAATAACAAGATTAAAATGGAAAGATGTGTTTAGCTCTTTTGGGACAACAAAATGGGATCACGAGTTTCGTCGGAATCAACCACCACTGAAAAACATCATCGTTAACTCGAAATTTTTGATTGGCCGGCGAATTTCACGAAACAAAAATTTTTACTAAAAAAATGAACTGTGTTTTTGGTCAAAGGGTTTTCCACCTTTCAAGACTTCGTCTTTTTCAGCTCAATCATCAGTTTTTTATAGAAGAAACTTTGGGTTGAAATTTATGCTCCAACTGATGTGGAAAAAAATTGAAGGGCAATTTTGGAAATATTTAATGAGAGATATTTCAATGTTGAGCTGGATTTTGTACTATCTTAGTACGAATTGAAAATTCAAAAATTGAGAACAGGATAAAGTTTTGGTATTTAGAGGGAAATTCGGTTGTTGAAATTATTGTTAATGGTATGGGATTTCACTGAGTTGGGTCAGGTTTTTGCCGTTGTTTGGGTCGGTTCATCGAATTCTGGTCTTTCACCGTCGTATTGTTGCTGTATGGGTTGTTGGTGTGTTGAAATTGCTATTCGCTGGTGTTGAAGTTGTTGTTTTGTTGTTGTTATATGGGGCTTGTACACTGGTTTAAAAGCTAGCTGTTGTTGTTGTACGTTGTTGCTAAATAGGTCAAGGAAAGGGGATTGTAAGGGTTAATATTTGGTCTGGGTCAGCCAGTAATTGGATGGAGTAGTGGAGGTGTGGGGCTGCTGGTATGTTATTGGGTTGGTTTGGGTGTTTTTCTAATGAATTGGGCAGAAATTAGGGTTATTTTAAATAATCCCAATTAGATTAGGGATCTACAAATTTAGGCTATTTGTTAAATTAGCCTAATTATGAGAATTTAGCCAATTGAATTTAAATTTTAGCCAAATTAAAAATTAATTCACCAATTACATTGTAATTGTGGCGCAATCAATTTCAACTCAGGTATAATTTAATAGTTTGGCTACATTGAATCGAAATTCGATATAAATCAATACCTCATTAAATTCTAGGTTTCTTGATTTGATAAAATCAAACAAGTATTTCTCCAAATAAATTATTTTGAGAACGAATTATATTAAAATCAAGATTTCAACCATTTGAATTTATTTTCAAGATAGGCTTTGATTAAAATTCGATATTCCGTAAAATAAATGTTTGAGTAACCAAATTATACAATCTCATTTAAGTGAATACGATAATATATAATCACTACTTAAAATGATAAAATTACCTAGATAAATATTTTGAAAAGCTTCTATTCAGACAAAACAAATGTTATAATTTTATTTGAAAATTAAAAAAAATCAGAATTAAACTTAGTTGTGGAGGACCAAAATTAGGTGTCAACATAGGATTAAGGAATTTTTAAACGATTATTTCTACTATTGTACTATTAGTGGAAATGCTTTAGATCAGAATTTAGGAAAGAAACTTTTTAATAAACTACCAGGAGCCTTAGGTAGAGAAATAGAGGAGAGATGGAGTAAACGGGAAAGAGTAATACAAAATCCGGATGTAAAGTGGTCAATAGGACAAAAAATACAACATATAATACAAATGCTACAAGAGAAATGTACAAATATACAAATACAAAAACCGTTAAAACAAAGTGAGACAAGCTTCTGTAAAAGTACATATACAACACAAAATTATGATCAAGATTACAAAAACAAAAAGTATAAGAAACCATCTAAAAGGGACAATCATCCTAGAAAGAAATCATACTACTTGAGGAAATCCTTAGCAAGAAAGTCATATCTAAATAAGAAGAAACATGTAAGAAAATATAATAATAATAGAAACTATAAAAATAAGCTAGAATATTTTACGTGTGGAAGTATAGATCATCTAGCAAATGCCTTTCCAAAAAGAAATAATAGTAGGACGAGGAACGCACAACTAATAAAAGATTTTAATGAGACTTTGATAAATGTAGATGAATACATGTACGATAATGAAAGTATATATTCCATAATAAGTGTAGATTCATCTGAAGAATATGAACAAAACTCCTCAGATTCTGAAAGAGAAGAATTAGTAAATGAAATAGGATTAGAAAAATTAGACTTAAGAGAATTAGACAATCACGATTTAGTTAATATTATACAAGATTGTGAACACGAGTTTGAAAAAGGTAAATAATTAGAAAGTAATCAGTGTTTTAAGTGTCACTGGTTTCCAAGTAAAAGTAAAAGAGTAAAGTGTAAGAATTGTTATATAGAAGAATGCATTACTTGTGTGAAAAAAATGTCAAAATTAACAATAACAAGAAATAATTCAACAGTCAAAAACAATCTAGACAATCATAAACCTATAAATACTTCAATAGAAACAAAAATATTACAACTAGAAGAAATAATAATACAACTCAAAAAATAAAATAAAATAGGAAAACAAATTAAATGGTTACTGAAGAAGAAGAACTAATGAATATATCATTTGAAGGTATGATATTTAATGAATATAAAAAAAGTTAGTACTATAAAAGTCCTAACAAGAATAAAAATTCAAGATTATAAAATGGAGACTTTAGTTATAGTAGACTCAGGAAGTACAAAGAGTATATTAAACAGTAGAATTTTACCACAACATGTAATTAAAGAACTACCTAAACCAAAAGAGTCCATGCAAATGGATGAAACTTTTAATACTTATAGACTGTATGTGCCTAGAACACGAATAAGTTTTGTTAATACTTGTAGTGGCTTCTACAAACCATCATATAAGCTAGATGAAATATTGGCAAGAGACTTAAATATTAAAATATATTTTTTATTAGGACTAGACTTTTTATTGCAAAATGACGGAGGATGTTTCCTCACTAGAGACTGGGTAATATTCTCTAAAAATATTACTCAAACCCCGGTAACAACAATACCTACCCTAACTAAATATCGATATCTTAAAGAAAAACCAAGTGAAACAGATAAAGACTCGAATGACATATGATACAGATTTAATAATTAATTGATCTCACTTAATATTGAAGGGGTTACAGCTGTATATATAGAGAACTGAAGAATAACTAATTACAGAATAACCCAGATGTATTTAATAATTATATATGTAGTCTATTATCCCCCCGCAAGCTGATCAGCGGTAACGAGGGGCAGCTTGGAGCAGAGAGACTGAAAAGGCTGTAACGGAAGAGGCTTGGTGAGAATATCAGCAAGCTGGTCAGTAGATGGGACATAGTGCGTGGCCATCGCTCCTGCAAGTACCTCATCGCGAACAAAGTGACAGTCAGACCCAACATGCTTCATACGATCATGAAGGACTGGATTTTTGGTAACACAAATAGTGGACTGATTGTCACAATAAATCTGTGGTTTCATCGGGGGAATGCCAAGTGCATCCGTAAGGTATCGTAACCACATGGCTTCAGCAACACCCGCAGCCATGGCACGATATTCTGCTTCTGTGGAGGAACGGGACACTCGCGTTTGCTTCTTGGTGCACCAGAAAATCAGATTCGGTCCCATCATAACAATATATCCAGTAGTGGACTTTCGATCATCTTTGTCGTTAGCCCAATCCGAATCAGAAAAAACAGATATATCAAACGAGCCCTTTTGAAATAAAATTCCACAGTGAAGAGTACCTTGAAGATAGCGCAGAATGCGTTTCAAGGCCTGAAAGTGTTGTTCTGTGGGAGCATGCATTGATTGGGAGACTCGATTGACTGCATATTGGATGTCCGGACGAGTAACAGCAAGATAATGAAGTCCACCGACGAGGCTCCGATATAGTGTAGGATCGGCAAAGGGAGTATTCGGCCCTGGGGATTGGCGGACTGCCATGGGAGTGACCGCGGGTTTGCAGTCTGTCATTCCAGCCCGATTTAGAAGTTCAAGGGTATATTTTGTCTGATGCATCAATATGGTTCCCGATTTGCGGATGAGTTCGAGGCCAAGAAAGAACTCCAGAGGACCGAGGTCCTTAAGTTTGAAGTCACGATGCATAGCTTCAGTAATTTCAGTGATGAGTGATGACGAGCTGCCTGTAATAACAATATCATCCACATAGATAAGAATGATGACTGTCCCTCGAGAACAGTGAAGGGTGAAGAGGCTGTTGTCATGATGGTAGGTGCGAAAACCAAGACCCTGCAGAAAAGTAGAGAGACGTGTGTACCAGGCACGAGGGGCCTGTTTCAGGCCATACAGTGATTTGCGAAGCTTGCAAACATAGTGAGGACGGTTGGGATTAACATATCCCGGTGGCTGAACCATATAGATTTCTTCCTCAAGATGACCATGAAGAAAGGCATTGCTGACGTCTAGCTGATGAAGCGGCCAATCATAGTGAAGAGCAAGAGACAAGACCAGACGAATAGTCTGTTGCTTAACAACAGGGCTGAAGGTCTCCTTATAATCCACACCATACTCCTGATGATACCCTTTTGCAACCAGACGTGCTTTATAGCGAGAAAGAGATCCATCTGAATTTCGTTTGATGCGAAACACCCATTTGCACCCAATAGACTTTCGGTTACTAGGCAGAGGTACCAAATCCCATGTACGTTGTTCATTCAGAGCCTGAAATTCCTCATCCATAGCTTGGCACCAGAAACTATTTTTGGAGGCTTGGTTGTAGGTAGTAGGCTCAGTTGTGGGACGTGCATCAAAGGGTATTTGAGTGTGGTAGGCTTTGGGTTTGAAGGTACCGGCCTTGGCTCGGGTTTTCATAGGATGAGTGTTGAGTGGAGGGTGATTAGGAAGGGGTGGTGGAGTTGTATGATGCGTGGGCGGGGGTTGGGTGGGGCTGCCGTGGGAGCTGGGATGTGCAGCGGTGGATGGGGTGGCTGTATGTGTGTTAGGAGTATGATGTAGGGAAGTGGTGGGTTGTGTGGCAGTCGGCTGGGTGTTCGGATGGGAGGTTTGGGGTTTCGGGTGGGTAGTGGTGTAGTGGGGTACCGGGTTAGGTACCGAGTGAGCCGGAGCATGAGCGTGAGAAAAGGACGGAAATAATGGCACAACGCCAAGTGGATTGGGGGAGTATGGAGTAGAGGAAAGACTTGTGTAAGGAAATTGTTCCTCCACAAAACGAACATGACGGGAAACATATGTTTTCTGAGATACAGGATCGAAACATTTGTAACCTTTGATAGTGGGATGATAGCCTAGAAAGACACAAGGGGTGGACCGAGGTTGAAGTTTATGTTGAGTGTGCGGACGCAACCAGGGATAAACTAGACACCCAAACGGGCGGAGATGGATATAGTCGGGTGGATGATTGTAGAGACGGGCATATGGAGTGGAGTCGGAGAGAGTGTGAGTGGGCATGCGATTTATGAGGTAGTTGGCAGTAGCAAGGGCATCAACCCAAAAGGAAACAGGTAAGGTGGAATCATGGAGGAGCGCAACAACTGTTTCTATTAGGTGACGGTGTTTGCGCTCAGCAACGCCATTTTGTTCAGGGGTATATGGACATGAAGTGTGATGAAGAGCCCCTAGATTTTGAAGAAAAACACCAAATGCATTGTTGACAAATTCTTTGCCATTGTCACTTCGAAAAATTTTGATTTTGGCATTAAATTGATTTTGAACCATTCGGTCAAAGTTTACAAAAATAGTATAAGCTTCGGATTTAAATTTCAGAGGATAAAGCCAAGTGAATTTACTGTAATCATCAACAAAACAGATATAATAACGAAAACCTTGAACAGAAGGAACTGAGGTTGGACCCCAAACATCAGAATGAATTAATTGAAATGGCGCAGTGGCCTTGTGTTCAGACAGTGAAAAAGGTAAACGACAAGATTTAGACACTGAACAGGACTCGCAATGTAATTTTTCTGAAAAATTAAAACCTAAGGAAGATAAAATGGATTTGGTGATGGCGGATGATGGGTGCCCAAGCCGGCGATGCCAGGTTGACGAGACAATGGCTTGACTCACAACAGACGGAGACCTGGATGGAAGAGTGTATAGCCCATGCTCACAGCGGCCCGTGTACCGCACCCGGTTCGTGGTATTGTCCACTATCTGGAAATTGGTGTCATTAAAAATGAGGGTGCAGTTATTTTCTTTAGTAAAGCGATAAACAGATAAAAGATTGGATGTGAGGGAAGGGACGTGGTGAAGGGTTGAGAGATGAAATTTACCATTTGGGGTATAGACATACCCAGAGCCGGTGTTTGTGATGGGAAGGGATTGACCATTGCCTACTGTAATAGTTTCTGAGCCATGATACGGATGAGGAGCTTGAAGTTGTGAATAATCCGACGTCACATGGGTGTTAGCACCTGTGTCTAGATACCAATCGCCAGATTGAGCGTTTGTGGACGCATGCATCGCCCTTGATCCTCCGGACTGGCTATTTACATTCTGCGAGTCATCATAACGATACCAGCAATTAGCCGCAGAATGGCCCCGTTTAGCACAAATTTGGCACGTCGGAAGATCTCGTGTGGGCATCCGCTGGTTTCCTCGTCCCTGTCCGCGGCCTGACTGGAAGCCGTCCCTCGGTGGAGGCCCGCCTCTGCCTTGCTGCCCGGTGTTTCGACGGTCACCGCCGCCGCTGCCTCGCCCTTGGTTACGGCGATCGTCACTGCGACCCCTGGCCGAGCCTCCGCTGCCAGCCGAGTAAAGAGCCGTGACACCAGGGGTGGAACTGGCTTCTCCGAGCAGTAATTTGTGTTCCATGTCTAGATTCAATTCTTCTGCATTAAGCCATCCAGACAGTTGATTCAGAGTGATTTCGACAGGCGAATATGCTGTTTGAGAGAGGAATAGCCAGCCGGAAGACCACGTATCACGGCATTCACCACGTCTCGTTCAGGAATAATCTCGTTCACAGCATCTAGGTCAGACAGAATAGAGGCCACATCATCAAGGTATTGAGTCATCGTCTTCGTTCCCTTCCGAAGAGTATGCAATTTGTCACGCAACTGAAAAATATGAGTCGTGGACACAGAGTTGTACCTTGTGGCTAGTGCGTCCCAAAGTGAAGCCGATGTGAGAAAACCCCGGGCGTGTTTGTGCACAGAGGGGCTAATAACTGCGAGAAGACAGGCTCGGATCTGAGTGTCTACGATCATCCACGGAAGGTAGTCGGGATTTGGGAGCTTGACGCCATCCTTCTCGGCTGTCTCGGGCTGCGGCTTCTCCGCACCGTCAATCCATCCGAGCAGCAAGTTGGCTGCGAGGGCGGTGCGGACGTTAAGTGCCCAGGCCGGGTAGTTGTTGTCAGATAATTTTTCGGGGATGAGATTGTGGAGATTCCTGAGCAGTAATTTTACTCCAGACGGTAATTTTGACAGAGGATCAATAACCTTGTCCATGGCGCCGACCTACGGCGGAGGAGGGAGGCCGTGCGGCGTGGTGTAGACGGTGGCGGCGGCGCACACACGTCGGAAAAGAGGAGAGATTAGGGTTTGGGCGGAAGAAGAAACCCTAGCTCTGATACCATGATACAGATTTAATAATTAATTGATCTCACTTAATATTGAAGGGGTTACAGCTGTATATATAGAGAACTGAAGAATAACTAATTACAGAATAACCCAGATGTATTTAATAATTATATATGTAGTCTATTAACATAAAACATAACAATTCATTAAAGTGTAATAAAGGAGAAAATTGTAAGTGCAAAGATAGTGAAAAACTATCAGTACATAAGGAATTACAAGAATTGTTAGATGTAGATTAATTAGAAAAAGATTACATGCTAATAGAAATAGATACAAAATTATACAACTTTAAGAAAGGAATACAACAGATAGGAGTAATAAAAGATTAAAAAGACCTATAAAAAATAATATAAATCTAGATGAATTAGAAATAATAGGAGAAAAACCCTTAAAGCATCGGGACTCGAACCAAATAACCTGTAAATTAGAAATAATTAATCTAGAGTATACAATAAAAACAACATCAATGGAATCAACTAATCAAGATCTAAAAGACATTGAAGAATAGATCAAAGAGCTATTATAATTAGGAATATTTAGAAGATCAAGTTTAAGGCATAGGTCAACGACTTTCATAGTAAGAAATCATAGTGAAGTAATCTATATAACCTTAAAAGCATGAACTAAAAAAACTTAAAGTGAAATTACTAATCTATCCTTCTTAATGATTTTAATATCTAAAATATCAAAAAATGAATAAAAATATAAAATGTATATAAAGGGGTGTAATCAGATTAACTAACGTACTATTTTCTAACCATTGCAACGGTTGGTTGGCTTTATTAAGTAAAAAATTAGCTTTTAACAAATTAAATATAAGATTCAATGTAAATAGTAGTTGGCTTCTAGTTTCACAAAAAGAAGATGAGACACAAATAAAAAAAAAATAAAGTACAATACAAGAGTATCCTCCTCCCGCCAAAAGTATGGGAAGGCACATTTCACAGCACCGCCAAGCACGCACTATATTCTGATGAGCGCATTATTATCCTCCAACTTACGTACAACGTACAACGTAAGATCTAAGCCAGTAAGGAAAGACAATAAAGTTCATGAGGCCTACAAAGGTCGTGATGGAAATCCCGTTCAAGTTTATGGTAAGTAATGGGTGACCCACATTGAACGTACAACTAGAGAGAAAGAGAATAAATCTATTGTGAATGTTGATATTCATCCTTCGAAGGTCTTTGTTATAAAACTCAGACTAGATAAAGACAGGAAATCTTTGTTGGATTGTAAGGCTAAGGAACGTGTTGTTGCTGAATAGGATAAGGGTACTAAGTTTACTGTATCCTACAGACAGTTGTTGATTTATCGATCATTTTGTGTGTTATTTTCTATTTTAGTTAAAGTAAATTTTATGCAGAGATTTAGAGTGGAAAGAAAAGGAACAAAAGTCCAATATCAAGATTTCGTATGGAAATTTTGTCGTTCCAATTATAAGTATAATATTCTGTATCTTTTTTGACATGATATATAATAATAACATGTTGATAGCGACATTTATTTTCTGTCTTAACTTTGAATTTGGTTTTTGTTACCTTACGAACAGAAATTTTTGGGTGAAGTTGTTCCAGTTGTAAGTATAATATTCAGTATCATTTTTGATATGATGTACAATAATAACATATTGGTAGCGACATTTGTTTTCTTTCTTAACTTTGAAGTTGGTGGTTGTTACCTTGCAAACAGAGATTTTTGGATAAAAGTTGAGTATGAAAAGAACACTGAAATAAATGAAGTACATTGATATATTAATCATGAGACTTGGACAAGACGACATGCAAAAAAATTAATTACTTTTAATTTAGCTTAAATTATTATTTTATGCTTTTTAATGACAGGGGCGACTCTACCTTGTAAAAAAATAGGCGACCGCTTTTGGCCCCTAAATTTGAGGGGCCTCATTTTTTATAATAATATATATAGATTGTTTTTAAAAAATTGAATATTATTTATAGAAAAAATAATATTTTTAATATAAACAGAAAGACTTATTAGAAGAAGTTCATATATCTAGAGTATAATGTCTCAAGAAAGATTAAATGCATTGATTATATTATTACTTAAAAAAGAATAATTAGAAAAAATCGATTATATAATTTTAAAAATAGAGTTCATTAAAAGAAAGTTATTTTTTCTTAAAATTTTAAGGTCTCCGATTGATTTTCGCCTTAGGCCACAAATATGCTTGAGCCGCCTTTCTTAATGAACATACTTTTATTTGTTAAATTATCTTTCAGTGCAATTTTTTAGCCTTTGACAAAAGAATGTAAATCATAATAGAAAGTACAACATATATATATTATCATTATTATTATTTTTATTTTTATTATTATATTTCTGTCAAAATACTAATCAAAGTAGTACTTTGATGTATCGGATCATCTTTTTTTATTGTCATTTTAAATGTTGTAACACTAGTACTAAAAGAGACATAATTTTATTTTGTTTAGATTAGATATTCCTTTGATAATAGTTTTATTGCTCAAAGGAATATTTATTTGGATGATTATGATGGGAACGAGAAATTATTAAGGTAATTTAATATGAATACATTATTATGATGTTTATTTTTAAAGGAAGAATAAATTCAAGGTATAGGGGTCAAAATAGAAAATTGGAGATGACCAAACTGATTAATTAAAATCTTACCTATGAAAACTGATCTAATCTAAACTTATTTGGAATTTTTCACATCCACTTTAAACTTCTTGAATATCCACACATAGCAAGAACGTAACTTTCATTTATAATTTATTATGATAGTGTTTTCTTTACAAATATAATTTTCATTCTAAAAGTTTTATTGTTATGTTTTCCTTTCTTAAACTTTTATTTTCACATTTTATAGTGCCTATATATTAATCAGTTAAGTGACGACCCATTTCGTCGTTACTAAATTATTCATAAAAAAATTCATGAAAATTCTTAATTTTCATTCCTCAATATTAATTTGGGTCCAAATTAGCCAATATTTTATTTATTATGTCACCTTAAATTTTTCGATGAAGATTTTAGCCTTCGGGTGTGTCTAGATAAACTCAAGCCCGATGAATTTAATTATTCATAAGTTCTAATATCAATAACTTAGTTTGAAATTTCTTTAGATATTAATTAAGGTCATACAATATCCCTGACATAAAGTTAAGTTTAAAACTTTATCTTTGATATAGTTTCGATATGAATTTTTATTAGGGTCAACTTCAAATGACCATATCTCATAGAATATAGAGAGTTAGGGATCCTAATACCTATCAAATTAAAGATCTCGGAATCCTCTTTCCAACCAATAAATTGTTCCTCAATCCGAATTCAGAGTAAGAAGTTATGACTGTTTTACTGAGCACTGTCCGGGCTAAGCGAGATTTCGCTGTAGCAAAAATTTTGATGGTATCTAAATCAGCTTCAGCCGTATTTTAAGTCTAAAAACCTCATATTTCATTCCTCAACCCTATAGAGGTGATTTCCCCAAGGCTTAAGGTGAAATTCCTTCGTTGAGGTAACTTTTTCCATCATTTTCTTCGTTGTTCAGTTCTTTAAAATCCTTAGAAAGACATATAATGGTGGAATTCTTTTGGGGAATACTCATGGGTGTTTTAATATGACCTAGAGCTGATTCTAATCTAGAAATTAAATATTCCTAACATGAATTTCATAAACTAGATTATGAATTTTGATGGTTAGGAACCTTGAATTCCGTAAAGATGAGACCTTTAGTATAAAAATTCCATTAATGGAGATGGGTTAAGCTTGAAAGAGATAATTAATGGCTAACAGATCTTGAGGAATGTTATAGATCTTGAATTAAGGGTAGAATTAGTGGGTTTGAATCCCTAAGATATTTGTTTGAAGAGTAATTATTTAATTACTCTTATTATTGCTTGATTTTTAGATGGTTGATTATTCCAAAGCATGAAGGAAAATAAATAATGTTCTTATTGCGGCTTGGTTCATTCAAAAGCTTGACGTCCAGGTAGGCTAGTTTTAATGAGTAGAAGATTGTGTTATTTTATATTTTCATAATTTAGAATTAATGGGGAAAGAATGTCTAGGCCTGCGGGCATAGAGTTGAGGTGGATAAAGACATGAGTACTTAACTTTAATCCCAAAAACTATATTATTGATTAATTATGTGATATTTATGATATTATATGTTATGTGCCCGAAAGGAGATTATTGTAAATGTAGCATATGAACACGATGTTCTTTTTTGTTATTTTGGGGATAAACCTAGTTGAGTTGTAATGGTATTAGGTTTTATGTATTGTGCAATCATATGATGAGAAGAATTATGCTAAGATCAAATATTGATAAGTATAGTAATATCTAAGGGATAGATGACTTAAATTAGTGTGATGATTGTATTATGTGGAAAAAGGTAGAGGATAATGATACGCGTTAATGTGCTAATTATAGGTGGTGATGTCAGAACCCAAGTTGCGGTATTAAAGAAGATAATGATGTTTTTAATAATTAATGAGTAATTAAGGATCTAATAGTGACTTATATGTGTAGGAATTAAATTGTGATTTATTTTATGATATTCTTGTTTTGATATTGATAAAAATACTATATTTATTGGATGTCCATGAGAGGCTAAATTGGTGATAATGATGGTTTATTGAATTGTGTCTATGAGTGACTTGTTTGATAATGATAACTCCTTAAAGTAATGCTATGAATACTTGTTGATTGGTATTCGGACATGCTTGAAATTGTTGATGCTTGGATTGTTGATGCGTGTATAAATGATTGTTAAAAATTTACTTGATGGAATTGTCTTATGACTTTAAGTGTACTCGTAAACTTGGTACATTATTGTATGCTGTGAAATTGTATAAATTTGATATTGATAATACTTGTTTATGTTGGATCGGGTACCACATCGGTATGGATATGTATATGTTGGATCGGGTACCATACCAGTACGGATATGTATATGTTGGATCGGGTACCATGCTGGTATAGATATGTATATATTGGATCGGGTACCACACCGGTATGGATATGTATATGTTAGATTGGGTACCACGCTGGTACGAATATGTATATATTGGATTGGGTACCACGTTGGTACGAATATGTATATGTTGGATTGGGTACCATGCTGGTATGGATGTATATATTAGATCGGGTTCCACGTCGGTACGGATATGAATATGTTGGATTGGGTGCAATGCCGGTACGGTACATAAACATAGATTGTTCCCTACAGGTCATGACTATTTGGGCAAAAATAAGTCCCATAACATGTGTGTACATATTTGTGTTGAGTCTGCGGATGTTTACAAGATGGTTGATACGCTTGATGGTTATGTGGCTTGTTTAATTTGTTATTGTTGTATTGTTGATTCATTGGATATTTGAATATGTGATATGTATTTGGAAAAGTGAACTTTGTACTTACTTATATGTTGGTTGACTTGCTTCATTTATACATGTTTTAATCGTAGCTTATCAAAATAGCTAGTTATCATTCTTTAATATTATAATACAACATTCGGTTGTTAACCGAGAGTTTAGTGTGAGTTGTCTATGATTACAGGTTTGTTCCTGTGAATATGAGTAATGAAAGAGATAAGGTGAATAATGAGGAATAATGATGTATTTGCATTGGATTATGGTTGATGGTGTGAATTAATGAGGCTAGAGTATGTTAGTAGCGAATATAATATTGATGGTGTTGGAAGAGTAGTTGGATATTGTAACTTATTTAGGTAAAGTAATAATATTATTAGTGAATTATATTCCATTTAAGATGTCATGATTTACTTTCGTTAATTCTATTTTATGATTATATGAACTAACGCGATCGGCCGATGATGCCTACCAGTACGTGTGGTTGTATTGACCCTACTCTTCTACATTCCTTCTTGGAGTGTAGACTGGATGCAGGTTAGTTGCAGTTACTAGATGGATGATGATATTCAGCACTAACTTCTGCACTTTCTTCCTGTCAGATGTTAGAGTCTTTGTATTATTTATTTTATTGTCAGTTTATGTTGTAGTAGATAGCTCTTGTACATGTCTGGCCAATTCTTGGGATAGTGAAGGACATTCGTAAGAAGTTTTTGAAAAATCTTATTTATTAGTATTTAATTTACTTTATTATATTATATTTAATTCAGTATTTCCTTAAAAAAAAGAAGTCTTCTGCATACTTTTAGTTGGGTAGTAAGGGTTCTCCTAGCTACTTAGAATAGCATAGGTACCCACACGGTCCATTAGTTTGGGTCGTGATAGTTGGTATCAGAGTGTTAGGTTCACCGGTCCCACAAGTACAAGAGCAATGTCAAGTAGAGTTTCGTAGATTGATGTGTAGGGCTCCACACCCATCTTCGGAAGGCTATGAGGCATGTAGAAGTTTTTTTTGTTTCTTTCTCTTTATCGTGCCGTCCTAATCTTGGATTTAGACTGAATCCAAATGATATCTACACAATTGTAATTGATATCTTAACAGAGCTCAATTAAAATGTAGTTGATTCCAATTGGCATCTTAGTAATTTTGAATAAAAATCTAGGAGATTTCAATTGGTATCTATTAATAAGGTCTAAAAGTATTGTTAATAGGTAAAAACTTGTGAAAGTTATGGACTTATTGATTGCTTGTGTTTGATATCTGGTTAAACTTGTGTTTCTAGATTTTTGTCATTATTGTGAAATTTAAGTGATGAAAATTGACTAAGTTTTTTTTGTTGATAATTGTGATGGGATTTTTTTTTTTCTGTTATCATAAAACTATCAATTCTATGGTGCTTACTTATTTTCTGTACTATTATACTGATGAAATTGATGGTATGAGAATTGAGAGGATGATATCAGAACATGATGTCAAGAAAAGATGGTGAAAAAGTGACATGAATAAAAGACTGAGGTGATATGTATTTTCTGTAATGAGAGGTTTTTGTTAATGATGTTGTGTATGGATTCTTGTGTAGTTCAATTATTTTATATTATGTGGGGATCCTTGTGTGGTCCGGTCATTGAGATAGTATTTAATTTTTTTTTGTGCAGTTCTATTATTGAAATTATAATGGGTTCCTTGTGAGGTCTAGCTAAGTGACATTATCTTTTAGTTCCTTAGGTGAACGAATTTTTAATGCTTGGAAAAATAATGAGTTTTAAATAAAAGTGACAAAAATTAGTAGAGGTGGTTGATACTTACAAAATTTGATTGATTTAATAACTTGTATGGAATGTGATATTGGTGATGAGACTGTTAATGACTTGTAATCGATTTATTTTGTTTGGCCTTGTTCATGTATTAGTGGTGTGGGAATCACTCTTGAGGTATTTACGAGTTAAGTAAAGCCCCTAATAAAAAAAATATTGTTAGGTAGAAATAAGAATGACTTTATATATCTTAAATAGATGTTAGTAATGTAAGAGTGGTTTGGCTTGACCATGAAGTGTTTGTCATTGAAAAATATTGAGTTAGTGATTGTCTGGGTATAAGTTTTAGCTGTGGATTTATGCATTAGTTAAAATCTTAAGAAGATAACTTATTATTGACTTGACCTTGTGGCTGAATTATTCTAATACCCCGAGTCTGTACCCCGGAGCTACACGGTGCTCATAGTTCTGAAGGACCACAAGCTAACCCATGACTGGTACCTGCTGCAATAACTGAATAGTAATATTGTAAATATTCAAAAATTAGGTGGAAACTTGACGTAAGGTTCAATACTGAAATAAAACTGAGTACAGTATAGTAATACCAAAACTGAAACATCTGTATGAAAATACCCTAGTTTGAAAAGCCTCTACTGTCTGAATCATGGAGTTGATGGGACAAGCCCCCAACTAACTCCAACTACTGAAAACTGTACTGATAAAACAAAATACTGAAGAAAATAATCATGTTCTCGAACTATGAGGACTCACCACTAACTCTGACTGCTAAATATATGAACTGCTAAGGGTGATCGAGAGCCCGTGCGTCTGAACCTATGATATAAGACATAATAAAGCAAGAGAATAGTATGCGTCAGTACTTTAAATGTACTGGTATGCTAAGTGAGGTAGGCTGAAATGCATGGGTTCATATGCATGAGCAATACTGACTGAATGACATAAGTATAGCGGGATGAGAGTATATGTATGAATACGTAAGTTGTAACTGAGATCATCTGGCTACTGAGTTTTGAATACTAATTAATTGATATTTGAGTTTACTGATACTGTACTAATAATAACTGAGTGACTGTATCTGACAGTCCTGATTCTGTGGAACAATGGTGAGTTTCATGCTGAACTGAGTGACTATGTCTGATAGTCCTGATTCTGTAGAACTGAGCTGAGTTCTATACTGAGTCTGGAACTGAAAATGAGACTGTGGGAGGTAATCATCTAACCGATATGCCCCTTTCTGAATAGATTGGGGTCCAACCTTTAACCCCAGTTAGAAGGGTGTTAGTACCGTGCCACGGGTAGAAACAAGCTATGAGTTAACCCTCTCTGACAGAAAGCTCTTTCATCAACCCTCGCTAGCAGGAAAACTTATGTGAGATGTATTAACCCTAATTTGGTAGGAATATATATCAACCTATGCTGGCTACGTAGTTCGGTAATGCAGTGATTGCTACTAAGGGTCAAACCCTCTGCTGGAAGAAATACCCCCATCCCTGGGTTATCTAGGTACTGAATCCTACTCCCAACTGAATAGACACTGAACTAATTTCCTAGTTCATACTAGGCTTGACTGAACTGTCACTGAGTTTATTGAGTTCTGTTGACTAATAGAATACTACTGAATTCTGTTAGCTGACTGCGTTTACTGAGGTCTGAACTGAATACTGAGCTAGACGAGACTAATACTGAGTCTACTAAGTTTTTCCTGAGTCATGTAATTGACTGAGAGTACTACTGATCGTGACATGACTGAGATTATTCTGTAATTGACACTGACTTTAGGTAAACAACTAAAGTTTTGGGTATTAAATACCCCAGGACTCGATAGCATGAAAAGTAAAGCGTCACATGACCTTGTATAACATAAAAATGCACACTTATTCATAATGCATCTATAGAGGCATTTTATCAAACACTTGAATGGCATAAACTAGTATACATACTATCATGATATAATCTCATTATTACATTCACATGAGCAGTTCATCAAACACTTGGATGGCATAGTATATGCATATAATACTAAACAACATGTGAGCATCATGATTCAATTCCAAATTCACAATTCCATGGGTTTTAACATGAATTCACATGATAAATCACACATATCGATTAATTCCACATCAATTTTGTAATAAATCATGAAATAGAAAACACAATTAAAATAATACTTATGAATACACTTTAATTCCAAACCATGGAAATCATAAAATCAATCTACTTGATGTTTAGAAGAGTTTCTTGGACTCCAAGGGTGGAAGGAACCCTTGGATGAACACTTCACATACCTTGGTTGCTAAATTCTTGAAGAACAATGGTGAAATCTTGAGCCTTGACTTTGAAATTAAATCACCTAGGGTTCTTGAGCAATTTGAGAGAAAGCGAGTGTATTTTCTTAATGAGGGCTAAATCTCATGTTTTAAGGCTTAACAGGGGTGAGAAAAAGACTCAAATACCCCTAAGGATGCAACTTTTTAATGACCAAAAACTAGATTGTCGATGAGCCGACCGACGCATCGCGTCATTGGCATCGACGCGATGGCCAACGCGCCGCGTCGAGTACACATCGGTTCACTAGAATTTGCATTGAGCTGAGGGAAAAATTATCTGTCGATGCGATGGACGATGCAATGCGTCGAGATCGCGTCAACTTATTATTTTGGTCACCCGAACATGGTCTAAATGAGGTTCGAAAAATCCAAAACTTATTCGAGAACACCTACTAATATTCCTGATCATGAATCAATCTAAAGATCGATACTTTAAGGTCATACGAGTCGTGAAATAGAGTTGCCAACTTACAAAGGCCAAAATAATACTAAGTCTGAATACTTAGCTAGAATTTTTCTAAGTCTGAGACCCCTTAACAAGCTTTAAGAGACTGAGTTAAGATTAGGATTTTGCGGATTCTTAAAATATCTCCCCCTTGGGAACATTCATCCTCGAATGAGACTGATTAAACTGAGAATACTGATAGACTGGATTTAGGCACTGGACATGTACAAATGAAGCATGATTTCATGACTGAAATTACTGATATACTGAATTATCATACTGCACATGCATATTTGATGCATGAGTACATAGCTGAACATGATCCATGAATGCATGATTGGATTACTGATAAGCTGAGTTTATATATATACTGAACTTGCATGTCTGATGCATGAGTACATGACTGAAATGATTCATGAATGCATGACTAGGTATGCAACGTTAATTGATACTACGTTGGTAGCTATATCTGAATGTGAGACTGAGTAATTTAAAGAAAAACTATTACCTTGGGCTGAGTCTGAGTTTGTGGAGAAGAGGTGAGGATACTTGGTCCGCATATCTTCTTCTACCTCCCAAGTAGCTCCCTCAATGGACTGATTTCTCCAAAGAACTTTGACTAAAGGGACTTCTTTGTTCCTCAGTCTGCGAATTTAAAAATCAAGGATTTCGACTGGGATCTCTTCATAAGAGAGGTTGTTCTAAATATCTATGCCCTTTATAGGTACTACGACTGTTGGGTCACCTGTGCATTTCTTAAGCAAGGAGACATAGAACACTGGATGCACTGAAGCTAAGTCTGAAGGCAACTCAAGCTCGTAAGATACCTTTTCGAAACGGATGAGAATTCGGTAAGGACCGACATATCAGGGACTGAGCTTCCCCTTCTTGCCAAATCTCTTCACTCCTTTCATAGGAGAGCTTTTTAAATATACACACTCACTAATCTCAAACTCGAGATCATTTCTGTGCACATCTGCGTATGATTTCTATTGGCTCTGAGCTGTCTTAAGCCTTTCCCTGATCAACTGAACCTTCTCTAAGGTGTCAAACACCAATTCAGACCTTAACACTGTAGCCTCACCTGATTTAAACCAACCAATGAGAGATCTACATATCCTCTCATAGAGCGCCTCAAATGGAGCCATCTGAATGCTGGAATAATAGTTGTTGTTATATGCAAATTCAATCAGAGGCAAGTGGTCATCCCAACTACCTTTAAAGTCTATCGCACATACTCGTAGCATATCTTCTAAAGTTTGAATGGTCCTTTATACTTGACCATCTGTCTAAGGATGAAAGGCTGTACTGAGGTGAAATCGGGTACCAAGACCCTTTTGGAATGCTTTCCAGAAATAAAAGGTAAAATGGGTACCTCTATCTGAGATAATGGACTACGGAACACCGTGCAATCTAACCAACTCCCTGATATAGAGTTTGGTGTAATCCTCGATTAAATAAGAGGTATGGACTGGTAGAAAATAAGCTGATTTGGTCATCTTATCTACGATGACCCAAAATGAATTATGCTGGCAATGAGTACGAGGCAAACCCATCACAAAGTCCATGTTCACTTCTTCCCATTTCTAAGTGGGAATGTTGAATTCCTTCATGGACCCACTAGTCTTTGATGCTCAATCTTAACCTGCTGACATGTTGAGCACTTAACCACAAACTCTGTAATATCTCTCTTCATCCCTCTCTATCAATAGATCTCCCATAAATCACATTACATCTTAGTGGCCCCTACATGAATAGAGTAGCGCACACCATACGCTTATGCAAGAATACGCTGCCTCAAGTCATCTACACCTGGCACACATAGCCGACCCTGGCAGCGCAACACACCATATACCCCTTGGGAAAAAATCTCTACTTTCTGATCTCTGACTGATTCCTTCAACTTGAATAAACTGGGATCTCTATCATGTTTTTCCTTTACCTAAAAAACCAGGGATGATTCTGAACTACTTTGCACCCATACACTACCTTCTACTGAATCGACTAAGCGAGCACCTAGTTGGGTAAGCTGATGAACTTCCTGAACTAACTTTTTCTTACCATCCTCCATATGAGTAACACTACCCATATACATCTTACTGAGAGAATCAACCACTATATTGGCTTTACCTGGATGATACAGGACGCTCATGTCGTTGTCTTTCAATAACCCCAACCACCTTCTATCACAGAGGTTTAGGTCCTTCTAGGAGAACACATACTGCAGGCTCTTATGGTCATTGAACACATCAACATGCACCCCATGCAAGTAGTGTCTCTAAATCTTTAAGGCAAAAACTACTGTTACTAATTCAAGATCATGAGTAGGATAGTTCTTTTCATGGGGCTTAAGCTATCTAGAGGTGTAGGCTATGACCTTACCTTTCTGCATGAAAACATACCCAATCCTACTCTAAAAGCATCACAATATACAACAAAGCCATATGAACCATCTGGCAGGGTCAAAACTGGAGCTGTAGTAAGTCGAGTCTTCAACTCCTGAAAACTCTTTTCACAAGAATCTGACCACTGGAATTTGACCTTATTCTTAGTCAATCTGGACATAGGGGAAGCAATATATGAAAATCCCTCAACAAACCATCGGTAATAGACAGCCAGGCCCAAGAAACTCTGGATATCTGATGGAGAGATGGGTCTGGTCTAGTTTCTCACTACTTTGGTCTTTTGGGGATCAACTCTAATGCCATCACCAAAAACGATATGGCCAAGGAAAGCTACTGACCTTAGCTAAAATTCACACTTACTAAATTTGGCAAACAACTGATGATTTCTGAGAGTCTGTAATACTATTCTGAGATAGTCTGCATGATCATGCTCACTGCGGGAGTAGAAAAAAATGTCATCTATTAAGACTATGATGAACATATCCAAGTACTGCTTGAACACATAGTTCATCAAGTTCATAAAAGTTTCCGAGGCATTGGTAAGGCCAAATGACATCGAAGTGACTATTCCGAGTTCTGAAAGCTATTTTTAAAATGTCACATTCCTTGACTCTAAGCTAATGATAGCCTGGTCTGAGGTCTATCTTGGACAAGTAACTGGCACCCTAAAGTTGATCAAATAAGTCATCGATTCTGGGAAGGGGATACTTGTTCTTTACTGTTACTTTATTTAGCTGACGGTAGTCTATGCACATTCTTGGAGAACCATTTTTCTTACACACGAATAAAACTGGTGCGCCCCATGGAGATACATAGGATCTAATGAATCCCTTATCTATGAGATCCTTTAACTGTTCTTTTAATTCTCTGAGTTTTGTTGGATCCATTCTGTATGGCGGAATAGATATGGGCTGAGTATCTGGAAGAAGGTCTATTCCGAAGTTGATTTCCCTTTCGAGAGAAACTCTGAGAAGATCTTTGAGAAACACGTCTGGGAATTCACATACTACTGATACTGACTTAAGAGTAGGGGTTTCTTATCTAGAGTCCTGGACTCGAATGAGATGGTAGACACATCCCTTATATATCATTTCCCTTGCCCTAAGGTAAGAAACAAGCTGACCCCTAAGTGCTGAAGTACTACCCCTCTACTCTAGGATGGGTTCATTTAGGAACTGAAATTGGACAATTTTATTTTTGCAGTCGACTGAGGTATAGAAGAAATGAAACCAATCCATGCCGATAATGGTATCAAAATCGGTCATCTTTAATTCGACTAAGTCTGCTGAAGTGACTTTCTGAGATATCATAATCGTACAATTCCTGTATACCCACCGGGATATGATAGATTTACCTACTAGGCTAGAGACTTAGAAAGGCTCTGCTACAATTTTAGGACTGAATCTGAAGTTAATAGCTATATAGGAAGTAACAAAGGATAAAGAAGCTCCTGGATCTAGCAAAGCATAAACATGCAAATGATAAACTTATAATATACCAGTGACCACATCAGGAGAACTCTCCTGATCCTATCAGGACTAAAGAGCATAGAGTCTATTTAGGCGTTGCCCACTGGTGGCACTGGACGTGACACCTTGCTAATTTGGGCAATCGGACTGAGCTGGGGGACGATTATACTGACTCTATGAACCCACTTGAGAAAACTGTCTGACCTTGTGTCCTGGATTTCCATATCTAAAACACACATCACTGCCAGCTCTGTATATCCCGTGGTGGTTTCTACCACACTTCTGACAAAAGAAATTAGTTTGGGCACTACTAACACTACCCTAAGGTTTAGGGCCTGACGCCCTATCTCTGTTTCCATCTTTGAATTTTGACACAGAAGTACTGGCTGAGGACGGAGCTGGAAGTAAGAATTTCGGGCAGAATTGAGAACGACTCCCACCCTTTGACTTAGGCTGAGCAAAGTTGAAACTACCTGTTCTCGCTCTCTTGTTCTCCCTCTCCTTCTCTTTATTCTTGTCCTCCTCTATCTGCTGAACATAGACCATGAGCCTTGATATGTCCATCTCCTTAATCAATATTGCGGTCCTACACTCTTTGACCATACTGCTAAACACCCCAAACACAGACTTACTCATCTTAGATCTGTTATCTGGTACTACATGAGGAGCATATCTGTCTAACTGAGTAAACTTGAGATAATACTCTTGCACTGTCATATTGCCCTACTTCAGATTTATAAATTCCAAAACCTTCGCTTCCCTCAACTCTAGCGGGAAGAACCTATCCGCAAAAGCAACAACAAAATCCTCCCATTCTAGGGGCCCTACATCTGCAGCCTTTTCTGCTTTCCACTATTTAAACCATGAGTGTGCCACATCCTGTAACTGATATACGGCCAACTCAGTGCTCAAGACTGCAGTCACCCCTATAATATCTCTAACCTTTTACACCTGATCAAGAAATTTCTGAGGGTCCTCATCTGACTTAGACCCAGTAAAAGATGGAGGGTTCATTCGGGTAAAATCTCAAATCCTGGCAGCAGCAGTATTAGCCACTGGGTTGGCCGGAACAGAAGTTAAACGTTTATTCTGGGCTGCCACAGAATGAGCTAGGGCGGTGAAAGCTGCTCTAAACTCAGCGTGGGAGACATGTTCGTCCAGAGGATCTGGTTGGACGGGCTGGGGTTCTGATTGGTCTCCCATTCCTCTTCCCTTAGTCCTCTTTGGAATAAAGAGGAATAGTGATGTATTAGCGTTGGATTATGGTTAATGGTGTGAATTAATGAGGCTAGAGTATGTTAGTAACAAATATAATATTGATAGTGTTGGGAGAGTAGTTGGATGTTGTAACTTATTCAGGTAAAGTAATAATATTATTAGTTGAATTATATTCCATTCAAGATGTCATGATTTATTTTTGTTAATTCTATTTTATGATTATATGCACTAACACAGTCGGCCAATGATGACTACTAGTACGTATGGCTGTACTGACCCTACTCTTTTACATTCCTTCTTGGAGTGTAGACTGGATGCAGGTTAGTTACAATTACTAGATGGATGACGATATTAAGCACTAACTTTCGCACTTTCTTCCTGGCAGATGTTAGAGTCTTTGTATTATTTATTTTATTATCAGTTTATATTGTAGTAGATAGCTCTTGTACATGTCTGACCAAGTCTTTGGATAGTGAAGGACATTCGTAAGAAGTTTTTGAAAAAGTTTATTTATTAGTATTTAATTTACTTTGTTATATTTAATTCGGTATTTTCTTTAAAATAGAAGTCTTTCGCATACTTTTAGTTGGGTAGTAAGGGTTCTCCTAGCTACTTAGAATAGCACAGGTGCCTACACGGTCCAGTAGTTTGGGTCGTGACAAGTTATGATCTTATCTCTTTGAGATATCAAACATAAAATGTAACTAAGCTGAAATGTGGCTAGAGCCACATCACCTCAAAATAAACAAAGAAAGAAAGAAACATTCCTGTTTCATTTTGAACGAATTACAAATTTTGTAAATGTGATTTATTAACTTTAAAAGACTGTATCAGTGACTGTTATAAAAAAAAGAACACATAACAAACATACATAAAATCACTTGAGTTTACTTTCGATGGTATTTAAGAAGTAAAATGATATGTAGTATGTAAACTATTAGAAGGACCATACCTAAATATGATAGGTTATATGAATATATTTTTGAGATCATGAAATTATATATCTTCTTTATATAATGACTCATATAAATAGTTATCTTCATTTATTAGTAACTAATTTTAAAAGATACTATTTGGTCATTGAGTTTTTATTATCTTGTAACATAAATTTTTTTAAGAAATACCTATACACCTATCGAACTCATATTGTATTTCTAAAATCATTAGGCTACAATTATTTGAGAAACGACATAGTTTGATTGATTTTAGATGCTAAACGATTATATTTCATATGAATAATTAATTTTTATATTCATATTAAATTTTATTTAACTCAAGGAATGAAATCGAATAAATTAATAATATTTGTTTCAAATAAATTATCCACAAAGACTTACTGTAGAATTATTTACTGAGATTTTTATTTTAAGAATATTAATATAACTTTAATAAGTCATATATTACATGACTTGACATACATGTGCACCACATGTATTGAGAAACTAGTAAGACAAAAAGTAAGAATGGTAATAAATTACAAAAAACTTAATGATAATACAAGTATGAATGGATATAAGCTATCAGATAAAACAGAAGTAATAAATAGAATTCTGGGAAGAAATGTTCAAACTATTCTAGCTATGATGAACCACAACTTCACACAATATTCTTACATGCCAAACATCTGAAACCATTAGTCAGCTAAAACTTCATAATAATAAGGATCAATCTCAATCCTATGATATATCTTATTTAAAATCCATTAACACATCCCCCTTCTTCATATCATTACTATCTACCATTTTTTATACCGATAAACTTAGTTCATAGCTCTATAAATTTCAACTAAACTCCCCCTGGCAATCTCAGGGAAGCCTAAATTAACAACACTCCTCCACCAAGTCTTTATCAATAACCTATACTTTTATTGCAAAGCAAACACCGCCAACAACTTTTTTCATACTCTAAGCAACAACAATTTACCTTAACTAATGACTCCTTCTTTACCTTCTACTAAATTAACACACAAGGACATAACACTTCATTACTAACTCAATCTTATCCAAAAGATTTGTCTATACATACATTCAATAAATTACCCTTACTATTTTTCTCGTTACTACACCTCTAAACCCTCATTTCCAACCAACAAAAGAACAACAAGATGAACAACAAGTTTTTAGTGAATCGAAATAGGCCTCACACGTCTTCACTAGACTTTGATTTTGTGTTTTGAACTAGAAAATAAGATGAATAAAAAAAAAACTATGCTAGTGAATTGAAAGAGCCCCACACGGCTTCACTAGACTTTTGGTTTCAACAACACAATGATAACAAGATTACAAAGATGAAAATTTGGCACACCATATTCAATGATCTAAGAATACACATCTTACTCTGTCTTAGCTAAATGGCTCATAAGAATGAGGACATAACTTTAAACTTGAGGGAGTTCTAACACACTAGAAGGCTCCTCTCAAGCCGCTTTGTGAGAATTCAAAAACTTCTGCTAGCAATTCTAAGAGCATTATCAGGGGAGGGAATTGGATCTTGCCGATCATATTACCTCAAGAACAGTACATAGATAAAGAAGTATAGATTATCATTATGGATTCTGAGGAGGAATCTGAAAGCACACCTGACTAGGTCTTAGTGCATGACTTTCCATGAAAATGAATAAAGCCCTTCAAACTTTAGAACTTAAAAGAACTGATGGGATACTTTCTAGCCTTCTTATAATCCCATATCTATATGAGGAGACTATTTAAGAAATCCCTAGCAGTAAAGGTTTAAGCTTGACTATTTCTGATACCTTGAAAATAAGGCAGAGATGACCCAAATAGAGTAAGATAAGAATCTGTATAAGTTTCTTAGAGATCCTTTCTATAGCACAATCTGAGACTTGAAAGAATGGAAATATTTCCTAAATGCCTTGTAGTCTCTCGAAGAAAAGTACATACGTCTCCGTACTGTTCTGCAAGACTCTACTAGACACGGCTTCACAAACACCCTCGGACGCTTAAAATCTGATACCAAGTTTGTAACGCCCCAAAAATGGGTTCCAAGATATCACATGGTGCTTAGGGTCACAAGTGATCCCAAGATAACCCTTCTACTGACATACTTACAAGCAACTGGATAAATTACATAAATTTAAACAAAATCAGTGGAAAGATAAAACTTCTCTGAACTTGATCAATGCAAATATGAATTTACAAGATTATAAATCTTCTTTTAGCAACAAAACTAAAATTAAATACATTAACACTACTGACAGTCTATGAAGCCTCTACTAGTACAGACTATAGGTAGCCGGGTTATGACTCCCAACAATCCCAACTTAATATGACTGAATAAAGAAAATACAACACTTCTCAAGCTGTATAACTGACTCGAGCCCTTAAATCAAAAGGACTCATCACCTACTGACTGGAAGTTACAGACTAACTGAATATGGTATATGTGCTAAAACTTGTACCTACATTATGAGACAATGTAATGCATAGACATATATGTGGATCAGTACTTTGAGGATGTACTGAGTATATGGGGTGTATGCAATAGTTAAATAATATCATCAATATTTATAGAAATCATGCATGCTGATATAAATGACTCACATAGCTTGAGCAAAAAATGAAGTCTAAATCTCATAAATCATGAATAAGGAAGCATATAATATAAATCTCATAAGTCATTACACCTTATTCTAAAATCTGTATCCTCTTCTTTTTCTCAGGACTAAAATTCTTTTAAGTTTCACTTTCTCTCTCTCTATCATAACGTTCACTGACCCCAACCACCCCTACCCCTACCTCATTGACCTCCAACATTCGGTGTTGTCTCCGGCGATGAGTAGCTACGTCGGTAATAGGTAAGGGATATATCTATCCCACAATCCTCTCTCCTTCCATATCTCTCCATCCCTATCTCTACTCCCTTCTCTCTCCTTTCCCCCTCTACCTCCTAGACACAGCTATCATCGACGACCTTAGGGTTTCGCCGGCTTGACTTATTTCTGAAGAAGGGTAAGAGTGGCAGGTTGGTAAGCAGACGAGCCAGCACCCAGTTCTAGCAAGGTCACTCTGGCGACGCACTGGAGGTTTTGTTTCGGTGACCCCTTTATCGGAAACCTAACCACAATACACGGGACTATACCGGTGACATCTAAACCACTGATTTCTTTTAGTTACTTAGTTTAGTTACGTTGTATTGTTTTTGTTTCGTTCCTTCTACCTTTACTACTTATTTTATTTCTTTACATCTATTGAATTCTCTTGAATTTGTAATTTATGGGATTGAATTTTTTTTGCTTATCCCATCTACTTTACGTGTGCCTTGTTTCCTATTGTTGCTTTGTATTTTACTTCTGGTGTTTGGTACTTTAGCTACTTCCGATGACTTAATTTTTGTGCATTATCCTGCTTTCTACTTTTCCTGATTATTTTATCTCCTGAACGCTTCTAATTTATGCGATTGACTGTTGCTTGTTCATTATATTTACGTCGCGTGTGCCTTGTTTTTCCTGTCATTGCTTTGTATTCCCTATTGTTATTATTACTATCACAGTTGTTATTTTCTTGGTGTAGTGGCTATGGTTGTTGATGGTAGAATAGGGTCATGTCTGAAGGGGTCGAGGTCGGGCCGAGGGACGGTGTTGGGAGTGGGGGATAAAAGTAGGTCAGCTGGGGGAGTAGGGGATAGGTATGGCATTAAGGGAGGTAGAGAAGGGAGTGTCGCTAGAGATGATAGGCTGAGGGTTGGGTCTTGGAATATAGGGACTCTCCAGGGAAAATCCATAGAGTTGGTAAAGATTCTTAGAAAGACGGGGATCAATATGGCGTGTGTCCAGGAGACTAAGTGGGTAGGGTCTAAGTCTAGGGATGTGGATGGTTACAAGCCTTGGTACTCTAAAAGTAAGAGGTGTAGGAATGGATTTGGTATCTTAGTAGATGAAGAGCTTAAAAGGTGGGTAGTGGAGGTAAAGAGGATTAGTGATAGGCTGATATCTATTAAGTTAGTTTTTTAGGGGTTTACCCTGAACGTGTGTAGTGTGTATGCGCCATAGGTGGGCTTGGGCGGGGAAGATAAGATGCAGTTTTGGGAGGACTTGGATGAGGTGGTTAGAGGCGTTCCTAGCTCTGAGAAGATTTTTGTAGAAGGGGATTTTAATGGACACATCGGGGAATTTTTGGGAGGCTTTGGCGATGTGCATGGTGCTTTTGGTTTTGGGGAGAGAAATGAAGAGGGAGCTGCTCTGTTGGAATTTACGAGGTCCTTTAGGCTGGTGGTGGTGAATTCGAGCTTTCTAAAGAAGGACGATCTCCTGATCACCTTCCGAAACGCAATAGCCAAGACCCAAATTGACTTTTTGCTTTTTAGGAAAGGGGATAGGGGGTTTTGTAAGGACTGTAAGGTCATTCTGAGTGAGAATCTTTCAACTCAGCATAGGCTCTTGGTGATGGACTTAGGAATAAAGAAGGTTAAGAAGAGTAGGGGTGAGGAGGGCCAACCGAGAATTAGGTGGGACTGCTTGACGCAGGTGAATACGTGGGAGATAAGGGAGAAGTTGACTGGTATAAAGGTGTGGGTGCATAGGGGAGACATAGATGGTAGGTGGGATGGGGCGTCTAGGTGTATCAAGGGGACTGCTAGTGAGGTTTTGGGTGTGTCGAGGGGACGGGCCGGGCACCATAGGGGGGATTGGTGGTGGAATGATAAGGTAAAAAATAAAGTAGAGGCTAAGAAGGGGGCGTATGCAAAGTTGGTTGAGAGTAAGGATGATGAAGAAAAGTAGGTTTTTAGGGAAGAGTACAAGCTAACAAGGAAGGAGGCTAAGCTTGCCGTTACGGCAGCTAAGATAGCAGCGTTTGAGATCTTGTATGTGGGCTTAGAAGAGAAAGGAGGGGAAAAAAGGTTGTTTAGACTGGCTAAGGATAGGGAGAGAAAGGGTTGTGACCTAGACCAGGTGCAGTGCATTAAGGGGGAGGATGGTAAAATTTTGGTGGAGGATGGTCATATTAAGAAAATGTGGCAATCGTATTTTCATAGGCTTTTGAATGATGAAGGGGAGGGAGTTATTGAGTTGGGTGAGCTGGAGCATTCATAGGAGTGTCATGATTTTAGTTATTGTAGGCGTTTTAAGGTGGAGGAGGTCAGAGAGGTCGTTCGCAGGATGCAAAGGGGTAGGGCGATGGGGTCTGATGAGATCCCCGTGGATTTTTGGAAGTTTTCTGGAGAGGATGGTTTGAGGTGGTTGATGGATTTGTTCAATGACATTTTCAAGTCGGAAAAAATGCCTGAGGCCTGGATATGGAGTACTATGATCCCTCTGTATAAGAATAAGGGTGACATTCAAAGTTGCAACAACTATAGGGGTATTAAGTTATTGAGCCACACGGTAAAGATTTAGGAGAGAATGGTAGAGTGGAGGTTGAGGAGGATTGTATGTATTTCAGAGAACCAGTTTGGATTTATTCCTGGGTGCTCGACGACGGAGGCAATTCACCTAGTGCGAAGACTAGTAGAACAGTACAGGGAAAGGAAGAAGGACCTGCACATGGTGTTTATCGACTTGGAGAAGGCACATGACAAAGTCCCTAGGGAAGTCCTTTGGAGATGCTTGGAGGTGAGTGGGGTCCCAGTGGAGTATACCAGAGCAATCAAGGACATGTATGATGGAGCTAAGACCCAGGTGAGGACAGCGGGAGGAGATTAAGAACATTTCCCAGTCTTGACAGGGTTGCATTAGGGATCTACTCTTAGCCCATTTTTGTTTTCTTTGGTTATGGATGTGTTGACGCGACGTATCCAAGGCGAGGTGCCCTGGTGTATGCTTTTTGCAGATGATATGGTTTTGATTGACGAGACTCGGGGGGGGGTGTAAATGATAAATTAGAGGTGTGGAGACAGACCCTTAAATCTAAAGGGTTCAGGTTAATTAGGAGCAAGATGAATATTTGGAATGTAAGTTTAATGTCTCGAGGGAGGTAGACGAGGTGGTAGTAAGGTTGGATTCTCAGGTGGTATGTAAGAGGGATAGTTTCAAGTACCTAGGGTCCATGATTCAGGGGGATGGTGAGATTAATGAGGATGTCTCTCAATGGATCAGGGCGGGATGGATGAAGAGGAAGCTCACCTCGGGGGTGTTGTGTGATAAGAAGGTGACGCCCAAGATTAAAGGCAAATTTTATAGGGTGGCAGTCCGTCCAGCCATGTTTTATGGAGCGGAGTGTTGGCCTATCAAGAACTCTCACATTCAAAAACTGAAGGTGGCAGAAATGCGGATGTTGCACTAGATGTGTGGGCTTACTAGAGGAGATAGGGTTCAAATAAGACTATTCAGGATAAGATTAGTGTGGGTTCGGTGGAGGACAAGATGCGGGAGGTCCGTTTGAGATGGTTCGGACATGTGATGAGGAGGGGCACGGATGCTCCAGTTTGTAAGTGTGAGAGGCTTGCTTTGGATAGTTTCAGGCAGGGAAGGGGTAGGCCAAAGAAATACTGGAGAGAGGTGATTAGGCGGGACATGAAGCACTTACAGCTTACTGAGGACATGACCCTAGATAGGAAGATCTGGAGGGCGAGTATTAGGATAGAAGGCTAGTGACTTTTTCGGTAAGTAGGATAGGGCTTTACTTGGACGGTGCAGTATTCTTGTTATGCTGCATTACGATTGCTTACTATTCTTTGTTTATTGCTCCTTATAGGTGGCGTATTTATGTCTTGCCATATTGTTCCATGCTTTGGGTAAATTTTTGATGACTTATCTTATCTTGAGCCAGAGGTCTATCGGAAACAACCTTGCTACTTCTCCGGAGGTAGTGGTATGGACTGCGTACATATTACCCTCCCCAATTCTCACTATGTGGGAATACACTGGGTTTGTTGTTGTTGTCTTCTTGTTCTCAAATCTTTTCAACTAGATGAAATCTTAAGATAATAACTTTCAAAATATATACTAAGACTTTAAATCTATAAACTAGTTAAAGAGTAGGGGTCTTCTTTGGGAGGTTCTTCTAACCGATATTAACCATGTGAGCTGACATGGAGTCTAACGTATTACCCACGTTGGGAAGAGCTATTCTACCCTTGCCATCAGAATAGAACCTTAACTTTAGTGATCACTATCTCGGCCTCGGGCCCATAAATCTCAATCCTACGGTGGCATGTAGTTCTGGGGAATGAGACCTTGGAATCATATCCAACTTGGTGCTAAATATTACTCCCATACTTAGGCTCAGAGCTTTTAGGAAATTCACCTTAAAATAGCATAAGGGTTTATAATAAAAACCAATTACGCTTCTCTTTGCTATAAATCATGAACTATATGAATAATGTGGATTCCTTATCTTAGCTTAGGATCAAAAGATCAAATTTTGCTTATCAAAGCATGCTAAAGATATAAGCTTCTTGAAATATCAAAACTCAATCTTAAGGGATTAAAGCTCATGCTTCAAACTCATGTCAAAACATCTCAAAATTCATGCTTGATAATATAAACATTCGTAAATCATGTTAAAATCTAGAAATTTCTGCAATGCTCATGAAAATATAAACAAACTCATGAAATTTATCTTCAATAGCTCTCAAAAACTCAAAATCTTATAAATAGTGATAATGGATATGAATCCCAATTTAGAACTCATATATAAACATTCAAAATCATAGAAAAACATCCAACTCAATATGTTTCTTGCAAATACCTCAACACCATAAAAATAATAAGGTCAAGCATCTCAATATCATACTTAAACTCACTTTTGAAATTCTGGAAAATTGTGTTACGCGTATAAATACATGAAAATAGTCATGCAATTCAATATTCAATCACTAGTAAACTCATAATCTTAAAAAAATATAAATTGGGTATAAATTCTAACATTAATTTCATTAAAAATCACATAAAATTCAGTAATTTATAAGTTAAAATAAGTTTTGGGCACAAGGACGAAAGAATTGTCCTTGTTGAAACCTCACATACCTTAATTGACTTGATTTAATGAAGAAAGCTTGAATCTTGGAGCTTGGATGATGAACTTGAATGTAAAAGCTTGAACTTTGAATACTTTGGAGATGATCTTGATATCATTCTTGAAGTTCTTGGATTAGAAACCCTAAATTCTTGATTTTTTTGTTGAAGAGAAGAAGATGGAATTGATGATTCTTGAGAGAATTGATCAGGGTTGTTCTTGAGGAAAAAATTGGAGAATGGGGGAAAATAATGCCCCATTTGAAGCCTTAGATCGTGTTTTTATGACCTGGGTTAAGGAGGGAAAATACCCCATTGCCCCTTATTACTTTAAAGAAGAAATTTGTAACCCGCATCCCAATTTTGTCCTTCAGCGCGACGCGCTACCATCGCGGCAACTCACTGCCTCACACTAAAATGGCTATAACTTTTTGCTCGGGTATTGAATTTTTGCAAAATTGGTATCGTTGGAAAGATAATTCAATTATATACAATTTGGTGGGTCTTGGGATGGAAAATTACACATATATAAAATGTTATACATGTTAAAAGTAGACCCTTGTAGGATTGAATGCCAAATTATGGTCGAATATAATGTTCTTAGCTCCACTTGGCTCTAAGTGACTTATATGAACATCGTTCACCTAATAAGGACTTCATATAATTAGGATTAAAGAAATGACACAATAATTAAAATTATGGATCAAGAGTACGACAATTACACCTTCACCACGACGTGTTGAAATCGCGTTAAGCTACTGGAAAAGGACGAGTGCGACTTTGCATTCTGGCGCAATGTGGTGCTATCGCGTTGTGCCACTGAAAATTTGAAAATGGGGAATTTTGACCTCTCAACAATTCTCCAATATCGTGGAGGTCCACTGGAATGTGACGATTGCCATTTTACCATCCACCGCGACACGGTGAGTGCCCAGGTGGAACACTCATTATTAACAATGATCTAACTTCTTCAATAAGTGTCGGATTTGGGAGAACTTGATATCGATGGAAAGCTTATTCAATTTTCCACACAATTGAAGGCCTAAATATGGAAAATTCCATATGAAATAAAGGTTATTCATTTTTGAAGCACACTCTTAATATTCTAGGAACGAATTTTAAGCTAGAAAAAACACATGGTGTTACAATATCTCCCCCTTGGGAAAATTCGTCCTCGAATGTGGATAATTAAGCTAAAAATACTGAGAAATACGAGGTTATAAGCTATCACGCACAACTGAAATAAATTGAATATCTGAATCTTAAACATAATGAGTTACTGAACTGATCTGCGAGAGCATGAATTCTCATGAAAATAGCTATATGGATTATATTGAAACGAGGGCGTCAACTTATGAGTAACCATTACTTTACACTGGATCTGATTTCATGAGAAAATGAATGAGGGGTTTATGACATGAAAAACTTGGGGTATTACAATATCTCCCCCTTGGGATCATTCGTCTCCAAATGATACAACTTTGATTGAAATACTAGAAAAAGACTGAGATGACGAACGGGACGCTTACGAGTTAAATCATGACTGATCATCTAGATTCTGAAACTGATGCATAAAGTGAGCTGAATTCACAAGGTACACGAAGTGAGCAAATTTCTTCTTAGAATGATATGACTAGATGGGAAGATTGAAAACCATAGAAATTTGTCTGTATGGCTGCTAGATTGAATTACTGGCTAAATGGGTTAACTCATACTATACATTCCACTTCAACAACTATATTCAACCTTCTACTAGGATCTCACTTAATTCACAATACATCCATCCGCACAAGTATTCATCATCACTACTAGAATCTAGAAGTCTGACTTAGTTACTTACCCTATCATCTCCCCCTTAGCTTTAAGACATCTCTCTAAGTATGTAAACCACTATATAAAATCTAATCTAAACTGCAATTACTTTACTCTAGAGTCTGGCGTAAAATCAATACACATAAAACTAAACTTACCCTGAAGGACTGTATCTTAACGTGTAACTCCCAATGCTAGTACCTCCTTCTGAGATTCAACTCTTACATATCTATAGCTTTAAAAGACATCATATAATAGATTAAACACTCACTAACTTAGAATCTTCATGGTATCACCAGATCTTTATCTCACACCACCTAGAGCTTCAACTCTTACTTCTGTTCACTCAATCTTGAAGGATTCAAACTTAGATTCTAACGCTTAACATGGACATCATCAATATTTAATAAACCAAACTATCCATGTCATAGCTTACTAATATCACCTCTCTAAACTTGTATTTCTAAACCATGAGAATCAAAATTACACCAAAAGGCTCAACATCATCGACCCATAACTACTTAGCTTAGCTATTAAGAACATCATATATATATATAACTAGTCTTCTTCTACTTAGCAACTCAATGGTACTACTATTCACACACAACACGTAATAACCTTGGAAATAATGCAACCCTATATCACCTTGGGAATACTTCTTCACCATACATATAGCATCATACTTAATTACGGATAACTGAAATCAAACTTCTTGCATACACTGTTCAAGACTACTAGATCCCTTCCATATAACTAGCATCACTAACCAAGAAATCATTTCATCCACTTTGATGACCATCAACTGTTCAAACTTAGCGTCTAGTTCTAGCTATGATGAACAATAACTTCACACAATATTCTTACATGCCAAACATCTGAAACCATTAGTCCGCTAAAACTTCATAACAGTAAGGATCAATCTCAATCCTATGATCTATCTTATTTAAAATCTATTAACACATCCTTCTTCTACATATCATTACTATCTACCCTTTTTATACCGCTAAACTTAGTTCATAGCTCTATAAGTTTCAACTAAACTCCCCCTTGCAATCTCAAGGAAGCCTAAATTGACAACACTCCTCCACCAAGTACCTTCATCAATAACATATACTTTTATTACACAACAAACATCGTCAATAACTTTTTTCATACTCTAAATCTTAAACATAATGAGTTACTAAACTGATCTGCGAGTGCATGAATTCTCATGAAAATAGCTATATGGATGATATAGAAATGAGGGTGTCAACTTATAAGTAACCATTACTTTAGGTTGGATATGATTTCATGAGAAAAAGAATGAGATATTTATGACATGAAAAACTCAGGGTATTACAATATCCCCCCTTGGGATCATTCATCCCCAAATGATACAGATTTGTTTGAAATACTAAAAAAAGACTGAGATGACGAACGAAAAGCTTATGAGTTGAATCATGATGGATCATCTAGATACTGAAACTGATGCATAAACTGTGCTGAATTCATAAGGTACAGAAGTGAGAAAATTTCCTCTTAGAATGATATGACTAGATGGGAAGATTAAAAATCATAGAAACTTATCTGTATAGCTGCTAGACTGAATTACTGGCTAAACGGGTTAACTCATATTGTACATTCCACTTCAACAACTATATTCAACCTTCTACTAGGATCTCACTTAATGAACAATACATCAATCCGCATAAGTATTCATCATCACTACTAAAATCTGGAAGTCTGACTTAGTTACTAACCCTAGCATCTCCCCCTTAGCTTTAAGACATCACTCTAAGTATGTGAACCACTATATAAACTCTAATCTAAACTGAAATCACTTTACTCTAGAGTCTGGCATAAAATCAATACACATAAAACTAAACTTACCCTGAAGGACTGTATCTTAACATGTAACTCCCAATGCTAGTACCTCCTTCTGAGATTCAACTCTTAGATTTCTATATCCTCAAAAGTCATCTTAAAACAACATAAACACTCACTAACTTAGAATCTTCATGGTATCACAAGATCTTTATCTCACACTACCTAGAGCTTCAACTCTTACTTCTGTTCACTCAATCTTGAAGGATTCAAACTTAGATTCTAACACTTAACACGGACATCATCAATCTTTAATAAAACAAACTACCAGTGTCATAGCTTACTAATATCACCTCTCTAAACTTGTATTTCTAAACCATAAGAATCAAGATTACACCAAAAAGGCTCAACATCATCTACCCATAACTGCTTAGCTTAGCTTAGCTATTAAGAACATCATATATATATAACTAGTCTTCTTCCACTTAGCAACTCAACGGTACTACTATTCACACACAAAACGTAATAACCTTGGAAATAATGCAACCCTATATCACCTTGGGAATACTTCTTCACCATACATATAGAATCATACTTAATTACGGATAACTGAAATCAAACTTCTTGCATACACTGTTCAAGACTACTAGATCCCTTCCATATAACTAGCATCACTAACCAAGAAATTATTTCATCCACTTTGATGACCATCAACTATTAAAACTTAGCATCTAGTTCTAGCTATGATGAACCACAACTTCACACAATATTCTTACATGCCAAACATCTGAAACCATTAGTCCGCTAAAACTTTATAACACTAAGGATCAATCTCAATCCTATGATCTATCTTATTTAAAATCTATCAACACATCCTCCTTCTACATATCATTACTATTCACCCTTTTCATATCGCTAAACTTAGTTCATAGCTCTATAAGTTTCAACTAAACTCCCCCTGGCAATCTCAGGGATGCCTAAATTAACAACACTCCTCCACCAAGTACCTTCATAAATAACCTATACTTTTCTTGCCACTTCCAGGGATGCTAGTGGGAAACGTCCAAATATGCTTTATGCACTTCAGTCCAGACAAGATCAAGAAGGTTTTCCTGATGCGGTCACTGGTGTGTTACAAATCTCCCATTTACATGTTTTGTCTTATTAGATTCAGGAGCTTCTCTGTATTTTTTAACTCCTTACATAGCATTTGATTTCAAAGTCAGACCAAAAACCTTAACAGAACATTTCTCAGTCTCTACCCTAGTAGGTCAGTCTATCATAGCTCGGCGGGTATACAGGAACTTCCCGATTATGATATCTTAGAAAGTCAAGCCTTCAGATTCTAGTAGTAATATCAGTATGTGTAGATAAGCAGTGGGAGGGAATGATTCCCAACCCATCTTTACCTTAGTGCAAAGTTTTGTACTTTAGTTATCATGATGTTTATTCACACCTTACAGTGTGTTCAGTTCCCATGACTCATGCTACGCTTCTAATGATCATCTAGATTCAGATTTATGTCATGTATATCCTCAGTTTAGATCTCTTGATAAATCCATAATCTTAACATTCTATTCCTCAGGCTTCAGTAAGTGTCGAGTTTGGTATAATATTTATTCATTCTTCAGGTCTTCATGTTTTAACCCTTCAGTGAACTCTCCTTATTAAATGATGTAGTGATAAGTGATTGCATACTTTTTTTACACGAGGTTGTAGTTATGAAGATAGGCTTGAATTTCAGGTTAGTGTGCAAGCAAATGGCTAGCAGGAAGTTGTATTTAGTGCATGAAGGGAGAGAAATCAAAAAAAAAATTCTCATGAGATATGAAGTTGAGAAAATACAGAGTGTGACTGTCTATTCATACCCTTGATTTTGGTCAATCTCCATCATGTAGTTATCAGAACTCAGTATTCAATTCTAGTACAGTATAATTACTGTCTTAGTTACAGTCTCACTCACAGTCTCAGTCTAGTAATCAAATCAAAAACTCAGTTCAGTTTTAGGTTTGCTTGACCATAGCGTATAGTTATCAGTTATTCAGTTATTAGTATTTTAGTACCTCAGTTTATAGAATATTTTAGAATCATGTTATACGCTTGGTCTTGCATTCTTAAATAATACAGTTTTCATGAATTTAAGCTTAGTTATCTTTTATTACATAGTCAGTCCTTACCTCATATGTATAATACTCTACAGTTCCAGTCCAACTGTTCAAACTAAGTAAAATTCAATATTACATGACCAAGTATTCAGCTATTAACCATTCAAATAATCAGATAAGTTAGTATGTTTATGCACTCATGCTCAACACCCATGTGAATATTTTTAGTAGTCTCAGGTGATGTGCGGTACTAAGGTGGAGAGTATAGTTGAGAGAGTATTCAAGGGATATGTCTAAGCTTGAAAATTTATAGTTGCAGTGCATAAGGCTTAGTCACTTCATCTTAGATGATGTTTCATAGGCCTCGACTCATATTACAAAATTTTTGCCAGGATGTGATTTTCTTATTCAGCTATTTTATTCAACCATGCCAAGACTCCTTTCTCCCTAAAGCCACTAAGACTCTATAGAAAGAGTTTCAAAGAAAGGCTCTAGTCGAATATAAGTTTTCAACATAAGTTAGTCCGCAAAACTAGCAATTCAGTTTAGCAGTTAGGTGGACAATGTTTGTATGGTTGGGTTTCCCATCCTTCCATCTAGTCGAACTATCCAACATTTTATGAAAGTAATGATTCCAAGATTGAGAAACCATTTAGTTGCAAGTTCAGCTCAGTTTGAGTGTCATGCCTCAATTTTAGATCCCCCATATGCAGTCACGATTCAGTTCGTAGGTACCCTGTGCATCGTCTCAGTTTTTCTCAGTATCTCAACCAAGTCAGCATTCTTCAGTGGACATAATGTCCCAAGGGAGAGATGCATTATAACCCCCCAAACTTTCATGACCTAAACCTTCTATTTTATCTTCACATAATGAATCCAGTTTGGAGTAGTGGGTACTCATAGGTGGACCCTCAAGTTACAATCTCAGTCGTAAACCATGTATTCGGAGGCTCAATTCAGTTCATAATATTCAGTTCATGTATCATGTTTCAATCTCAGTTATGTTCTCATGTTCCCGTTCATGCATGTTTAGTAAATGATCTCAGGTTCAACAGTATTCTCAGCTTAAGGTAACAGTCTTCCTTAGATTGTCTTAGTCCATGTTCAATTATAGTTATAAGCTTGGTATCTATTACCATTGCATATTCAGTCATGTATTCACGAATCAGTTCAGTCATGTACTCATGCATCAGATATGCATGTTCAGTTTGAAAACTCAGCTTATTAGTAGTTTCAGTCAGGTGTTCCATGCATCAGCTATGCATGTTCAGTGTGTAAGCTCAGCCTATCAGTGTTTCTCAGCTTAGTCAGTCTCATTCGATGACAAATTCTCCCAAGAGGGAGATATTGTAAGACCCCACAAAATTCTAAGTTTAACTCAGTGCGTTAAAGCTTGAAAAGAGGTCCCAAACTTAGAAATTTCAGCTAAGTGCTTACACTTCGAATTATTTTAGCCTTCATAAGTTGACGACTCTATTTCACGACCCTCATGACCTTAAAGTAATAATTTTTAGGTTGAATCATGATTAGGAATGTTAGTGGGTGTTCTTGGACAAGTTTCAGATTTTTTGAACTTCGTTTGAAACACATTTGAAAGCTCAAACCAGTGGATCGATCAATCTCGACGCGCCGCGTCGCCCATTGCATTGATGAATATTTTCCTCTATCTCCCAGTGCAAATTCCAGTGAACCAATACAGATTTGACACAGCACGTTGGCCATCACGTCGATTCTAATGATGCATCATGTCGGCCTGCGCGTCACTAGGCATGTTCTTAGTCTTTAAAAAACACATCCAGAGGAGTATTTGGGTAATTTTCCCACTCCTATTCAGCCCCAAAAACATGAAATTAAGTCATTCCTAGGGAAAAATTCATTCTTTCTCTCAAATTGCTCTAAAAAACAAAACCCTAGGACATCAATTTCAAGATCAATCCTCATGAACACTTCTTCAATCTTTAAGAATTCAAGCATTAAGGTATGTTAAGTGTTCATCCAAGGGTTTCCTTCCACCCTTGGGGTTCAAGAAACCTTTTGAACTACAATTAAATAGTTTTGATGAATTTCATGATTGAATTTGATTGTGTTCATGACTACGATATTAGTTGAGTTTAGAATCCATGATTAATTACAAGTTCATGAGAAATAAATGGGATGTGTTGGTTGTTGTATGGTTTCATGTTAAAACCCCCTTGAAATTGTAAGTTGGGATTATGATTATGATGCTTGAATGTTGTATTATAGCCGTGTGCATAAATTATGCTCTTCAAGTGTTTTGGTGAATTGTTCATGTGAGTTAAGTAATGAAATTATATCATGTTAGCATGTATACAAGCTCATGCATATCAAGTGTTTGACAAAATGTCTAAATGAATGCATTTTAGTGAGCAAGTACTATTATGCTACTAAATTCATGCAGTGTTCTACTTTTCATGCTATCGAGTCCTAGGGGTATTTAATACCCAAAAAAACTAGTTGTTTACTAGAGCTATAGAAATTACAGAATAGTTTTTGTAGTACTCAGTATTCAGTCTCAGTTCAGTATTCGGTTCAAAACTCAGTAATATTCAGTTCAGAACTCAGTAGACTCAGTCAGTTCACAAAATTCAGTCAGTAATCAGTTCATTACTCAGTGAACTCAGTCCAGTTCAGTCAGTTATCATGATTAGTAACAGTTCAGTCCAGCCTAGTACAGTCTAGAAATCAGTTTTGCCTCTATTTAGTTGGGAGTAGGATTCAGCACCGAGCAAACCTAGGGATGAAGGCTCTCCCGTTATATAGAATTGAGATCCCTAGAAGCAATCCCTAAGTTCCAGAACTACTTAGCCAGCGTAGGTTATGAGATGTCACCCGTTAGATAGGACTGGCATACTCAGGGTTCACCCACTAGTTAGGACTGATCTTAGGGGTCACCCGTTAGACTAAGACTGACCCCACCGCTAGTTGTCTTTACCCGAGGCACGGTACTGACACCCTTCCAACTGGGGTTATAGGATGGACCCAAATCTATTCAGAAAGGGGCATATTGGTTAGATGATTACCTCTCATAGTTTCAGTTTCAGTCTCAGTAGAAAAGTCAGTTCAATTCTACATATTTATAACTGTAGGTATAGTCACCCAACTCAGTATATAACTTAGATCACTTTTACAAAATCAGGACTATTAGATACAGTCACCCAGTTATCAGTAATACAATATCAGTAAACTTAGATAGTAGTAAATCAGTATTCAGAACTTAGTATCAAGTGTTATCATGACCTCAGCTACAGTTTACGTATTCATGCATGTACTCGTATACCATTATGTTCTTGTTACTCAGTCAGTTATTGTTCATTTATATGAACCCATGCATATCAGCCTACCTCACTTCACATACCAGTACATTCAAAGTACTGACGCATACTTTTCTTTGTGCTATGATGTCTTATAGCATAGGTTCAGATGCATGGGCACCTGACCGTACTTAGCAGTCTAGCCTATCAGTAGCAGACTTATTAGTGAGTCCTCATAGTTCAAGGACAAAGTTATTACTTCAGTTTATTAGTAGTTCGGTAGTCGGAGTTAGTTGGGGGCTTGTCCCATCAACTCCAATTTCAGACATTTAGAGGCTTTCAGACTAGAGTATTTCAGAAAAACATTTCAGTATTCAGTATTTATTTTCAGTTTTGAACCTTATGGCAAATTTTTGACAAATTTTTGCATTATCACAGTATCATTACTCATTTATTGCAGCAGGTACCAATCATGGGTTAGCTTGTGGTCCTTCGAGATTATGAGTACCATGGAGCATCCGGGGTACAGACTTAGGGTGTTACAAGTACCTGAAGCAGAAATAGCACCATTTGGTGCAGGAACTGATAAAGACAAAAAAGGAACCTTATTGGCCCCATAAGCAACCCTAGAAGGACAATCACGCTGCATATGGCCAATATGACTGTAATTAAAACATCAGTTTCTCCCCTTATCACATTGGCCATGGTGCAGTTGACCATAAACTCTGCAAGTAGGATATGATGGAGCAGACTTAGTCCCATCAGTCTGAGATTGGGCATCTTGTGCCCAGTACCCTCCACCATGCTGAGAGAAACAATTACCCGATGGCTTCGGGTAAGGGGTACTAGCCGTAGAGAAGGAACTAGGACTCCTCCACTTCTTCTTATGCCACTTTCCCCCATCACTACCACTCTACTACTAGCCTTCACCCTAATAAGAAAATATAAACTTCTTACTCTACCTCTCACCAATTCAACCTTCTTTTTTCTTTCTTCCTTAACCTGTTGCATATACACCACAAGTCGAGAAATATCCATGTCCTTATTCAGCAAGGAAGCCTTACTCTATAGAATTAACTTACAGGACAACACAAGAGAAAACTTACGCATTCTAGCTCTCATGCTAGACACCAACTCAGGACCATACCTAGACTACTGATGAAACTTCAAGGCATACTCATTGACCGTTATCCTACCTTGTATCAGATTCACAAATTCCTCTACTTTCTCCTCCCTCAACACCTAAGGAATGAAATGGTCTAAAAAGACACTAGGAAAGTTATCCCATAATGCAAAGTCAGCATCACTTCCCATGGATTGTTCCAACTTTTTGTACCACTGGTATACCCCACCCTTCAATTGGTTGGCAGTAAAATCCACACCTTCAACATTTGACGTATGTATAATCCAAAATATCTTCTCTATGTCATCATTAAAAGCTTGAGAATCCTCCTCAAAATTAGCACCAGTGAAAGTTGGAGGACTCAACCTTATAAATTGGTCAATCCGTGTAGCCTCAGAAGATGGAGTAACAGACGCACTATGCTCAAACTGAGAAGCTACCAACTGAGCCAACATATGAATAAACTGATAAGATTCAACATTTTTCATATCTGGCTAAGAAGCTCGAGGGAATCGGTGGAACACCAAGAGGGTAATCAGGAACTAGACCCCTAGACTGGGTCTGAACCCCATAAGTAGGGCGTGTCCCATCAATAGTGTCCCCAAGTGGAAAAGAGGAGTCCCCATGAGCTTCAGATCATCTGGGAGGCATGATCTGAAAAGAGAACAAATAGTAATTAGATAAATCCAAGACCTTTGACTCTATAGCTCAAAGTAAGACAACAAGAAAGGGAAACATTGCTAAATGTCTCATGGCCTTTCTCTTATAAGTGTGGTGCGTTACACACCCATAAAGGATAATTTACTCAACACGACTTTGTGGACACCTAATTGACCATGAACCTGGCTCTGATACCAACTTTTTCATGACTCAAACCAGGGCCTGACTGTGATGGGTATCCCATATCCCACGTGGACCGAAGATCACCCCCTTCACCTAACCTAGTCAGCTCAACAACCTCAAGTGTCAGATAGTGAAGAATAAGACTAACATTTATTCATAAAATGTCTAAACCAATCACCGATAATCGGACAATCGTATGTCACCGAGCCAATCCACCAAAACTACACACCCAAGTCCATAACAATCCAACAAATCCTCTATAAATCCCAAGTCAGTAATAAGGACATGCCCTCGACAAAATCAAGAAATGCAGTTTAAACAAGGTCTAAGACATAGAATATAAAGACCATGAAATGAGGCCTTCTGAAGTATGGAAGCACACCTCTTTAATGCCAACTCACAAACTTCTCAAACACCTAATCACTGCATAGAAAAAGTAGAAAAGGTTATGGTACCTACATCATGTGGGGATACAACATCTGAAGACGATTAACGGTTGGAGAGCTAGCATGTAACTTAGAGATAGAGGAATAACGGAATGCCATCATTCAAAACCAAGTTAAATAACCATATGCAATCATATACATACATATATATACCATACTAGGAGAGGGGACAAGGTTTAACATATATATAAAAACCTTAACCTGGGCTATGTAGCATAGCCATCATATAATAAGGCACCCATAATCTATATGGGCCCATCTCTCCCCTAACTGGAAGGGCCCCAGTATGTGTAGCTGTATGAACCAGAGAATATCCATATTCATATATGTCTTATGGGGGAATCGAACCTCCCTTCATAATCAAGGTGACTTAAGAACCAATGTATACAATATGAGGGACTCAAACCTCCCATTCATATATTTATTCAGGGGACTCAAACCTCCTGGTTATATAGACACTCAAACCGGCTAGTGCAGTTTCCAATGTTAGTCGTTTGGACTCCACTTTCATGGCCCGTCTACACATCACGCTTTAAAGCCCAATTAAAACATTCATTACACATATACACAACCATTAATCTAATTACTTACCAAAGTCATCCTGTTGGTATCATCATACTAACCCCACTTGCAAGCATACAACATACCATAACCATAATTAATCAACTTTAGGACTCGAACCTATTTTCTGAACCAAGACATCAATTCAATTCAATATTTAGAAACTCAAACCTATTTATCAATTCAAACTAATTTATGTCCAACAAGGATTTCATAAAACTATTTACCAACCACTTACATTATTAGGCCAATGCCTTAGTTCAAAACACAATTCAATATGTGACAAATCATTCTCATATGCAATTTCACAAACAGGTTGAGGACATACCATTATCAAACCATTATTCAAGACAAAATCATCAAGTTAGGGTTAACCATAACCTTTTAGTTTAAATCATAATTCCCAATCACCCACAAGTGCAAAACTATTATTAAAACATGTATAATCATAATTTAAGCCATGAGAATACAATACTCAACATTATGCATTCAAACCCTCAACCATGGTTTTTAAAACCACCATTAATGATTCATGAACAATGTTTAAAACACATGATTTTTTTGAACTAACAATGAAAGAAGAGTCACATGCCTGAGTTACAAAGATTTATGGAGATATTGTGATCCTTAAGCCTCTAGATGACCATCTTGAAGAAACCCTAGGCCAATCTTTCTTGAGAAGTTTTTGAGAGAGTTTAGAGAGTGTTTTAATCCTTTTAAGTGTAGAATGAATGCCAATAAGTGTTATAAGACATGAGGTCTTAAGGGCTTGGGTGGAAAATGTCCAAACTACCCTCAATTTAAAAGCTCTAGAAAACTCATTAGTGGGTACGAGTGGACCCTGAACTAATCACCATACCATACGAGTGGTACCCTCTAACAGTCACAAAACTAGAAGGTTGGATACCATACTTGTCCAACATATGACTCCCTTTCCCAACTCATCACAACACCATACGACTAGTACTCTCAAGTTATATACAAGGCAGATCACCAAGGGCTAGATACTGGATAATATACGATTGGCCTTACCCTCTTATTACATCAACATATGACTCGTATGGAGTCTATCGTACCAAGTATAGAACTTTGTAAATTAACACACTGACCAACATAAGACTAGGGTCCCTAGACCTGTCACCACACCATATGACTTATGGTGTGAGTCATATGATGATATTGGATAGAAGGGAAAGACAAATATTAAAATTATTCCTCATCTAGAAATATCCAAATTTTGATGCCCAATACTCCATAAATAGTTCAAACTGTATAAGAGCAATAATCAATTTTAGCTCGAATCATTTGTAGGGGAACCCTACCTTCTCTGATCCATTCAACACGTGCAATTTCTTTTCCATTGATACGCCCTACCATTTATATTTGAATTCCTTTTGTATCTGCTTGTTCTATTAATTCAATAGCCTTCTTCATTGCTTTTCAAAATGAAACTCTATTCTTTAATTGTCCAGCTATAAATTCTGCAAGAATATTAGGGTTCCCGTAAGGTTTTGCAATTCTTCTCACAACAAGGTTTGAGACTCAAGGATTTTTCAAGGGCCAAAGTTTGGGGTATTTCATCATATAACCTCTAATAATTATCCATCCACTATTCATCACCTAGTCACTATTCATGGATCAACGACTAACCATTATTTACTCACTAGACAAAAGTAGCATCTACTCAAGATTCACCACTAGACCATACTCTCCAATTAACCAATATTCATTTCTAGCCAACATAATCCCACTAGTCACCATTTAACAAAAGGCCACTATTTACCACGAGTACACTTATTGATCTCTCAACTAACATCTCTTATTAACTAGCATCATTAATTCATAAATCCTCATTAAATAATTAATTAACATCATAAACTTAGACATCGATAGCAACTAATCATTACCATCGCTAAACCCATTATCATTAACCACCATAATGAAATAATCATTTCTATTAATAGCCATCAATGCCACTAGTCCTATTTACCACTAAGGTTCACAAATCCACTAGTCACTGTTAGCCACTTAAGTAATAACCACCACTAAGCATCTTTCATCCTTAAATCAACAACTATACCACTTTATACATCAATCCATTAGAAGACTATAGCCGACACATCTAATATCAATATTATAGCCAACTACATAAGAACATAAATAAATATATAATTGCCACACACAGGGCTATCCAAATTCAACCGGTAGGTGCACACATAGGCACATCAATAATCATATCCTCCGACCTTGTCGGGCATCATTATAACATCATTATATCCTTCGAACTCAAACCGAGTATCAATACCATCAACATATCCTTCAAACTTGAATTGGGTATCAATATCATCATTATATCCTCCAAACTCAAATCGGGTATCAATATCGTCAATATATCCTCTGGACTTAAATCGAGTATCAATATCATCAACATATCCTCCAGACTTAAATTGGGTATCAATATCATTAACATATCCTTCGAACTTGAACCGGGTATCAATATCATCAATATATTCTCTGTACTTAAATGGGGTATAAATATTATCAACATATTCTTCGGAGTTGAACTGGGCTTCAATATATCATTATAGTATCCTCCGACCTTGCCGGGTATCAATATCATCTTAATCATTCTCCAGCCTTATTGGTTATCAGTAATATCATAAACTTATGAAATTAATATTAACTATAAATAACGAGCCCAACAAGGGTTAAAGTAAATGACAAGTAAATAATAAGCCCCACGAGGGATAAAGTAAATGACATCCTCACGAGGGCTAAAGTAAAAAACAAGTAACGAGAAGTATATCATCATATCTCATCATTCATCAATGAGGACAATCTATCCATAAATATATGAATATATATAGCATGAATATTACAAAGCATTAACGGCTTCAGCATGATTAGTAGTGTAGCTTCTCATGTAGTCAATAAATATACCTTTTATAACTTTTAGTATCATGAATAATAATATTAGCAACAAGAAGGCTTTCTAGCATAATCATTAGTTGGGTTACTAGACAAAGCATAACATGGGTCCAACATAATCTATACAGTATCTTTATGCATAGTCAATAAGCATGCCTTCTAACACCATTAACATCATTATTTTCAATATAGAAAATAAGGAAGATTGTCAATACGATTTATTAGAATAATTATTAAGCATGATCATAACTTGGGCAATAGTATAGTTAATGGCTCGAACACTAGGCTAAATGATGGATCAATCAAGAGTATAGTCAAGGGCTCATCATTACAAAATTCATAATTTAGTCATTTAGACCTGGGAATAATCATAAGCAATATCTTGAACAATGGCCACTTAGTAGCATATTCATTGTCTTACTATTGGCCTAAAGATATTTCATCATTAGTATGAATAATGGCTAAATCATTACATGATCCATAATTTATTCATAGCGTGGTCAATAATATCATTTATGACTTAGGCCATATTATAGACAAGTGCTAATTTAATAGCACGTTAATTAGCCCAAATAATAGATAATCAAAATAACATAATTAATAGCTTGACATAAGCTTTAGCCAACAAGGCATACAAAGGCATAATTACTTGGGAATCATTCTCAATGTCATTCCACATAACCAACAAGTACCAAGAATCATCAGTGTTTCCTCAAAAGGGCACTCTTTAGTCAATTACTAGGCATAAAGGTTCAAGGGTACTAATCACAAGTCTTGTCTTACGGTGGGTCAACAAGCCCACATTTAAATCCTCAAACTAAATTCTAATTCAATTTCTTCCTCGAGATAGGCTAAGATATCTAAATCAACTCTTAAATGTATAGCAAGCCACCATAATACCTAAGGTAGATATTCTACTCAAGTACCTTTACAAAGTCCAATGGAACCAAGGCAACCTTCCCTGGCATAAGAAACTAAGGCCAATTTAATCTCAGTATGAGCATCTAGAGAATTATATATAAGGTTGATTATTCTAAGGCATTTTCATGCTAAAAATTAGTAATGAAGTCTATTCCACCTAATATAATGGGAAACAAGTCAAGCTTTCCAACTTCTAAAATTCATATAGCTTAATTGGTCCAACAAACCCAAGTCTTGCATTTCATCAATCCAATACTTAAAACTTATCTCAATCTAACAAGATATCACAATTATATCAAAACATATCTCAATCTAACAATGATTAAGCCTAACCTACCTCAAATCCAAAGAAAGCCCACGATTCGCTAAACCTTTTCTTTTCCTTTTCGTGAAGCTTTTTCAAGGTGCCAAGCTATCAAAAACACAATCTACAAATCATTATGATAATTTTGATACCCATATTACACCATTGTGCTTTGGGTCCAAAAACGACACCAAAAATCCCAAGTGGGTCCCAAATACGAAAAACACATTTTCGAGACCAACCTAATGTTCATACACCACTAGAGAATCATAAACACCAAGAATTTGGTGAAAATCAAGAATATTGGGGATAAAATCAAGACCTCAAGAAATTTGGGGTTTTGGTCAAAATTTAGGAAATTTAATCTTGAAAAAGGATGGATTCATACCTTCAGTCCATTGTTAATCACAAATATATATGTTAATCAAGCTTCTAACTCACCCCCAAGAATCAATTTGAAGTCAATCTATAATTTTAGGTATCAAAGGAGAGTGAATATGGACAATTTTTCAACCAAGAGGGCTATTTATAGTACCATGTTTGCAGTTAAATGGGGTCCTTAAGGTCAAAACTTATTTTTGACCTCCTAGACTCAATCGAACTCCATTTTTTGCAAACGAACTATGTAACCCCACTAAATTTGACATTATGGATGCATTAGTGAAGTCATATTTTCCATTGGAGGTCATATAATCTACTTGTGAGTCCCACACCTATATTTTTTTATTTTTGACTTTCCGACCAATAAGTCAAAATGAGCTCGAGTATAGTGGGACCCAACCCAAGGATCTACCGAGCCTAAAATAAATATTCTGGGGCTAATGGAATAGTTGGATTTTGCAACCAAGATAATTTTACTAAGTTTTTTGCTCGGTGATTATTTGAAACCTGCGAAGACTTCTAAATGAGAAATTGGTTCTAAAAAACAAACAAACTCCCTAGCAACCAAACTATCAATTTTAGCAAATCATAATTGACTTGGGGCTATGGAAAATCTTTAACGACAAATATAAGGGGATTGAGGAAAATATCCTGGAGGGTCATTACAATAGAACTATCTACTTCTTTGTTTATGCTTGCTTGAAAAAAAATTTTAGACTAAAGAACGTGATTAACTCGAGCAAAGTATTTTCTTTTAGATGTGCTAATCTGAACTGCAATTGGTGGTTAAGGGTTGTGATGAGTGGTGATTATACCACTCATTTGTACTCATCATTTGTGCACCTTATCGTGTTTAGAATGAATAAGTGAGACATAATTATAATTGAATGCACTAATACCCACATTTTGCAGGAACAAAGGTGATGAGATGAAGAGATATGGATTGGAGCTACAAAAGGAACAAAAGAAAGAAAAAAAGTATTGTTGAAGACCTGGAGCAGAACTTGGCCTCAGTTATCGCGATCGCGGGCTAACACCCGTGATCGCGCCGAATTAAGCAGGTCAAAGTGTCGCAATTCTATGGAATTGCCTGTGGTCGCTGTAACGCGGTCGCGGCCTAGCAGGATTTCAGACCAAGGGGAAAATAGTAAATGTACGAAGTTGTCCCAAATTTGTCAAACAAAAGAAGACTCAAACCCTAATCCAAAGGATCCATATTCCCCATTCCTCTTATTTTTAGCTTGAGACTTTGTAACCTCCATTTTTGGAGAAGAGAATATTGTATAAATATGGGTGAAGAATATATTGGAGACTTTATAAGTGGAAGATTTGATCACTTCCATTGTTGATATTGTGGGAGATCCAAGTTTGAAGTAACATTCATTTAGATCTTCTACAACTTTGATTCAATGGAGATTATGGGTATATCTATGCTTGTTTATCTTATGTGTAGGTAAATCTCCCTCTTGGGGTTATGTGTGAATAGGGATTAAAGTGTGTGTGGGTTGTGATTGTTAGCATCTATTTGGTAGTTCATGTTTATGGGTTCTATTATTGCTATGCTATTTTGGTTGGGATTTGATGGGTGAAAGCTCCAAATACCCACATGGGTTTGATGAGTGAAAGCTCAAAGTTCTATAAAATTCAATACCATTTTCAAAAGAAGGGTTTTGGATAGACTTTAGGAATCTATATCATCCTCAAAAAAAGTATATAGGGACCAAAGCAATAATGGACAATTATGCGTGTAGTTTGCTAAATTTTTACTATCTTAGACATAAGGGTGAATGTAAGGTTAACTATACCATGGGTGTCATCCTATAAATAGGGATGCCTTGATTGAGGTTGTGGTTGCTAATTGTCGAACAGACACATTAGGTGTTCGAAAGAATCAATGGGTGAAAGTTTGGTGTTTTGTTGAAAGGCTAACATCAAAACCTATAACCAAGCCTAGCCATATTTTAATTACTAAAGTGATGTTGATAATTAGCTCCCACATGTCACTCCCTTAGTAATGCATAATCCCAAGATTCGTGCATAATTATTAAAACTCTAATTATTCGTAGCCCCGAATTTATACTAGAAAATCCCAAAAAGAAACATTAGTGTAGGAACTCACCTCCCCTATTTTATGTTTTTATACCATTTGTTTGAATTTAACTTTTAACTATCATTTTAAATTAATTTGATCGCCACTCACATTGTTCCTCGTGGATCGTCACTCACATTGGGTAAATATATTAACGACGACCGCCTTGCACTTAATTGACATGTAAGTTGAGTGTTATCAGGCTGTGAAATACTTAAGTTATGATATATTCATCTTTACTATTTATGAAAAGTATCACACATGTGGTTTGTAGAATATTACGAGACATAATCCTCACGCTATGGTAAAGGTCCTCGGTTAATATTTCTAAAATAGATTCCCCAATGGCAAAAGCCCTTTTACGAGTGATATGGCCTATAAACTCCTTAAAGAATTGGGTGTTAAAATTAGTTATTTGAAGATTAATACGGCAATGGGGATTTCCAAGGACTTGGTTAGGGGACATATGATCATGGGTATATAGTCCTTGATGCCTACCATTACATGCTCGAGTCCATAAATCCCGGATGTATGAAGGTGCTGCACGTTGATGAAAATAGAAGGTTCAAGCATATTTTTGAATCGTATGGTGCTTGGATTCTTGGTTTTCAATAGTTGAGAAAAGTCATAGTAATTGATGGGACTTTCTTGAGAAACAAGTATGGAGGAGTTATGCTATCGGCGATGGAACAGGATGCAGAGAGTCACAACTTTCCTGTCACTTTTTATGTAGTGGACAAGGAATGCAATGGCTTGTATGGATTTTTTTTTGAACAAAAGTGAAGTTGTATCGAAGATACCAAAGAGTTATGTATTATTTTACGTAGGCATCCAAGTATCCCAAAGATGGGTTCAATTTTCTACACTTCAGCTCACTTTGATTTTTGCATGAGGCATCCTGGAGAAAATATTAGAAACAACTTTCACAATGAAAGGGTCATGTTCCTTTTTCATAGAGCATCTACAGCATATGCTATAGCTGAGCCTTTTGACCATTTCAATCAAATAAGGGATATGTCACCCAAGGCAGCACAACTTCTCAAACGTGTTGGTTTCAACAGATGAAGCCAGGTATTTTGTCCATTAAATAGGTACATTATTATAAATTTAATGTCTTATTTGAGTTAGAAGTTTGTAATACTATATGCCATCATACTAAGTGATTTTTTTGTGTAGGTATAATATTATAACGTCAAACATAGTTAAATCAGTGAACTCATTATTTGATGTTGAAAGAGAATTTCCCATCATGGTGTTATTTGATGAAATAAACAAGATGTATGCCAAATTATTTCACAAAAGTCGTATGCACTTCGCAAACGCAAGAAACAGATTTGTTCTAGAAGTGGAAAAACAAATATCAACGAATATTAGTTTTGCGGAATAGGTTATTTTCTCATCAAATAAAATATTAAAAATTCAGTATCGACGATCATGGTGATGTTTCCACGTTCAAACTTCAAACAAGATCTTGTACATGTAGAGTTTTTGACTTAGACAAAATACCTTGTCCATATGTTATGGCAGCGCTTCGAGCCCAATATAGTGCATAATATGGAGTTTAAAGTTATAAGTACTCATCTATATATTATTCGGTGGAAAGATATATAATGGAATATAGTGAGAATACTAATCCAATGCCTCTTAAATAATCTTGGGTTGTTCCTATAGAGATTTTGGAGAGATTAATTGTAACACCCCGCATTTTTGAACTAGACTTTGAGCTATCATTCCAACGTGTATAAACTCTAATCCCATGATTTACTTTTGAATACATGTTTCATGATCATTATCCTAGTGAGAAGAGTGCTTATGAGGTTAAAAATGTTCATAGAAATCACTTATAATAAAGTTGAGATTAGAGCCTTTTCTTCGGTTAAATATTTGTATTCAATTCCATAAGGGTCAAATTTTAAAGTGTATAACTTTTTTCATAGCTGGAATTTTGCAGCTCAATACCCAAAATATAATAGAAAATTTAGATAGCTTTTCAACTATACTAATTTTTCCTTAATCCGATACCCAAACGAAAAGTTATGACTATTTTTGTGAGAGACAATAAGGGATCGCGATAGCCCTGCGCCACAAGGGTTGTTCTACCAGACTAGGGCTCACATCCGGAGGGCTATTCCACTAGACTAGGGGTCACACCACAAGGGATATTCCCAAGATAAAAATAGGCCAAAATGAAGTTCGATCCTTTTCTCTCAACCCCAGCCGTCTAAACATGATTTATAACTAAAAAAGTGCATTATTTGCCCATCTTCCTCGAAACAACTCAGGTAAAAACCCTCCACTTTCCCAATAATAATAATAATTTAATCTTGTTCTCTCAAGAATTCAAGAATTCAAGGTTTCAAGCTTCAATTTCAAGATTTCTTCAATAATTCATTCAATTAAGGTATGTAGGGTATTTATAATGCCCCGTACCTTATCTAGATAAAAATATGTCCCTAGAACAATAAAGAATATCTTCCAAAATAGATAAAAATTATTTCGGGTGGAATTATCCATATTTAGGCCTCTCATTGTGTGGAAAATTTGATAAGATTTCCAATGATATAAGATTTGCCTAAATCCGATAACCGGGTAAGAAGTTATGGCTATCTTAAGTTCAAGTCATAAAACACCGTCATTTAGGTCATTAGCACATCGCGGAGAAGGTTTAAATGACGTTTGTCAATTTCTAGTGGCCCTCCATGATATTGGCCATCACGGAGAGGGCCAAATACCCAATTGTCCAATTCTAGTGAGGGTCTACGATATTGGCACATCGCGCCAAACTTCTAAGTCCCATACAAGGTGGTAACGTAATACCACCGCATTACGCCACCATGTATATTCCCAATTGGCAATTTCCAGTGGCTTGGAGCGATAGTAGAGCATCTGTAACGACCCGAGACTACCCCTAGTCGTTACACGGTGCTTACGGTCCCAAGGGATCACAAGCTAACCCATGAGCTGGTACCTGCTGTGAGTTAGGTACATCCATTTTTCATCAAATCTCTCTTAAGCAAAACCCTAGTTCATCAAGCTTCCTCCGTAAGAAATTTAAATTTCTCCATTAGTTCTCCAAAATAATTCAAGATTAAGAATTTCCAATTAAACAACTCTGAGAAGTCATCTCCAAAATGTTAATAAAGATCCAAGATTCAAGTTTTAGCATCTAGATCATCAATTGAGGTATGTGGGATATGAACAAGGATAATCTTTTCATCCTTGTACCCAAAACTTATTTTAAATTCAACTTTTACTTAAGTTTATGAGATTTTCCATGAAATTACAGTTAGGGTTTATGCCCATTATTGCTAATTATAAGTTTATGATATATCCAATTATTTAGAAGTTGAATTCCATGATTTTGTTCATATTTTCATGCATATTACTGAAATTTCCAGATTTTATGATGAATTATAAATGCTTATATTATCAAGCATGAATTTTAAGATGTTTTAACATGAGATTGATGTAGCGATCATTATGCCCTAATTAAGATTGCTATTTCGAGATTATTTTTGCTATGAGTACCCTCAGATAAGATTATTCTCAGATTTTGATAAAGATTTGACCTTTTGGTCCTAAGCTAAGATAAAGAATCTACTTTGTTCATATAACTTGAGATCTAACCTTGTGCTATTTTTGAAGTAGATTTCTTAAGGTTTTGAGGATAAGAATAGGAGTAGTTTTTAGCACCGAGATGGGTATGTTACTATGATTTCATACCCCAGAACTACGTACCACCGTAGGATTAAGATTATTCCCACTTTTGCGTGGATGACTAAGATTGTGATCACTTAAGATAAGAAGTTCTATTCCGATGGCAATGGTAGAATAGACATACCTAACGGGGGCCAAATGTGGGACTCCATGGATTCTCACATGGTGTACGTTGGTTAAAAGAACCTCTCAAAAAGATGTCCCCAACTCTTCAACAGTCTATTTATTGAAAGCTTTAACATAAAAGCATATGTTTTGGAAGTTATGGTTTTAAGATTCTTAAGCCTCAATATAAAGTATTTTACAAATTTCAGAACTAAGTGTAATGGCTCACAAGATTTGTGTTATACGTTTTATCATTTATGATCTATAATCTTTAGATTTCAGATTACTCAAGCTTGTGTGAATCATTTACATTTAGCATGGATGATTTTATAAATTGTGATGATATTGCTTACTTATTGCATTCACCTACATATACTCAGTACATCCTCAAAGTAGTGATCCACATATATGTCTGTGTGCTACATTATCTCATAATATATGTTCAGGTGCTCAATCTCAGTAGTGAGTGATCTTCGATCATCTCTTCTACATCCCTGCAGTTGGTGAGTCTTCATAGTTTCGGGACTTAGTTATTCATATTTTTAGTTTATCAGTAGATGTTTCTTTATTGATTTCAGACAAATTTGAGTCAGCTGGGGCCTGTCCCAGTGACTATCTAGATTTAGTTAGCAGAGGCTTATTGGACTATTAGATTCAGTGCTAGACTTTTGATTCAGTATTCAAATTCTCAGTATTGTCTTACCAAGATTTATAAGATTTCTATGTTTTAGATAAGACTTCCGCATTTATTAAGTTTTCATATTTATATTTCCCCTATTTTGAGATTTAGATTTAGTAGAAAGCAGCTAACTCAGGACTACTTATAGTTCAGAGCACCGTGTGGTATATCGACATTCAGGTTTTGGGTCCTTACAAACTTGGTATCATAGCCTAAGGTTTAGAGAGTCCTAGAAAGTCAGAAAAGCCACGTTAAGTAGATTCTTGATCATCGGTGTGAAACACGCCACATCTATGAGCAAGAGGCTATGGAGCATTTTAGGAAATCATCTTTTATTTTATGATCTATCATGCATTCAGTGTCTTTATTTTCTTCTAACTCTTGCTTTATCATGATAGAAAATGCCTCCTCATCGAGCTAACACCTGCAGAAATGAAAACCAGCCACCTCAGCCTGCAGACCCTTTAAATGAGAATGTGTCATATGCAGAGTTTCAGGCTGCCTTTCAAGTGCTATCCCAAGCTTTGACAGCTAATGTTTAGGGCATCTGTCATGCTGCAGTCCCACTCCAGCAAGATAGGGACTTAGTCATAGCTAAAATTCAAGATTTTCTGAGAATGAACCCATCAGAATTCTTTGGGTCAAAGGCAGGTGAGGACCCACAGTTATATCTAGATAAGGTGAATAAGATCACTTGAATTATGTATGTTTATGAAGAGGAGAGTATAAAATTGGCATCTTATATATTGAAGGATGTAGCATATGATTAGGTAGTAATGTTGAAGAAGAGTAGAGTAGAGAATGCAGTTCCCATGACTTGGCAGATTTTTCAGGATATGTTCTTAGAGAAGTTCTTCCCATGTGAGATGAGGGAAGCTAATATAGAAGAGTTCATGAACCTGAGGTAGGGCTTAATGACTGTGTAACGCCCCGGATCTGGTACTCGAAATGCTACACGGTGCTCATCACTCCAAAGGACCATAAGCTAGCCCATGACTGATATTTGTACTTGTATACTGCATAATATACTATATCATTATGGAAAGATAAACTGAAAGGCTATAAGGTTCAAGACTGTAACATAACTGATAAAGATATAACATCTGAATGGGGTATGAAATACCCAAAAAAAAATTGAAATAACATAATAGTCTGGAAAGCCTCTAGCTGACTGAACTTTCTGAATAAGGAGTTGATGGGACATGTCCCCAACTAACTCCAACTAATACATTACATAATGAGATAATAAATAAATGATCATTTCTTCGAGAGATGGGGACTCACTACTAACTCTGATTGTTAAGACTGGAATGTTATTGATGCTCTGGAGCTCGTGCTTCTGAACCTATGGTATAAGATACCATAGCGCAAATACGTCAGTACTTTGAATGTACTGGTATGCATATGAGGTCGGATAAATACATAGGGTTAATATGCATGAATAATACTAGCTAATTGACTAATATGAATGTGAGAATACATGCATGATTACATAGTACTATATCTGATATCGTAATAACATGAATTTACTGATAACTAATATGAATGATAACTGAGTTCTGATGGCTAATAAAACTAATAACATGAGTGACTGTATCTAACAATCCTGAATCTAATGGAACTAGCTGAGTTTCTTACTATTCTGAGTTGACAGTATCTGACAGTCCTGAATTCTGTAGAACTATCTGAGTTCTAATATTGAGACTGATTGATTGTATCTGAAAGTCTGAATTCTGTAACTAAAACTGTGGGAAGTAGTTATCTAACTGACATGCCCCAAATAATGCATTATAGCTGAGTTGGGGTCCAATCTATAACCTCAATTGGAAGGGTATCAATACCGCGCCACCGGTAAGGACAAGATGTGAGTGATCCTCATCTGACAGTGTCCCCAAAAGAGAATGGTGGGGCCTTCATCTGAAAGTGCTTATCCACCTCATCAACCCTCATCTAACAATATTGATGTCTCAACCTATGCTGGCTACATAGTTCTGGAACGCAAGGATGACTTCTAAGAATCACACCCTCATCTAACAGTGTGTGTTCCCATCCTTGGGCTCACTCAGTGCTAATTCCTACTCCCATCTGAGTTGACACTAATCATGGATTACTGAACTGAACTGGACTGAATTAGCTGAGTTCCATTGACTGACGGAATAGTACTGAGATTACTGTATTACTGAGCTTTCCTGAGTCACATGACTGACCAAGTTCTATGGATCATAACTTGACTAAGGATATCATGAAAACATGACATGGACTCTAGGCAAACAACTATATTTTTAGGGTACAAGTACCCCCAGGACTCGATGGAAGGAAACTGACAAGGCATGACATTCTTGAATACATAACTAATATCAACAATACTTAATACAATAATTAAAGATATTTCATGGGCATTTGATTATCATAGCTTGGTACGTGAATAAGATAGCATGTATACATAGCATAATATCATATGGCTAACTCATGAGCAATCTGACAAGCAATTTCAATACATAAGAATAGCATGGAAGTAATTTTGGATCACAATTAAGCTATAGTGCATAATTTCTATCCTCCTAGGCATTTTATCAAACACCTTTCATAAACCCTTAGGGCATAGGCCTAATCATCAAATTGACACGTTATAAATAATTTAATTTATGAATTTTACTCACTTGCCAATGTAGTTTCATGAAAAATGCATAAATATTCCAACTTGGCAATCATATAACAAGATAAACATGGTTACAACCAATCCACAACATAAATATCATGATTCATAATTTAAAATAGGGTTCTTGAGCTTAATGGATGAAAGGAATCCATAAATCAACACAACACATACCTTAGTTCTTCATTTAGCTAGGATTGATGGAGAGACTTTCTTGAAATTGAATCCCCAATTGAAACCCTAGTTTTTTCTTGAGTGAAAATTGAGAGAAACTAGTATATTTTTGGTGAAGAATGGCTAAATCATGTGTTATTGGGTTTAAATATGGGTGATAAATTTACCCTTTTAACCTTGGACGCGTCTTTTAAATTTAGTGAAATTTTCTCGAATTGGACCCCTGGCGTGATGCGGCACTATCGTTCCATGTCACTGGAATTTGATAACTAGGAAATTGAGGGATGGCGCGATGTAGAGCCATCGCGTTGCCACTTCATTTGCGACCTGGAAGTTTGGCACGATGCGCCACTATGGAGGACCCCTACTGGAATTTGACAATTGTCATTTTCTCCTGTGGCGCGGTACGCCACTGACCAATATGACGCTATTTTATGATGGGAACTTGAAATAGTCATACTTCTTATCCGGTTATCGGATTTAGACGAATTTTATATCGATGAAAAACTTATTAAATTTCCCATATGACAAAAAGTGAAGATCTGGAAAATTCCTCATGGAATAAACATCATTCAATTTATAAGATAATACTTGACATTCTTGAGATAAAATTAGTAAGGAAACTTCAGGGTATTACAATATCTCCCCCTTGGGAACATTCGTCCTCGAATGAGACTGACTGAGAGGGGAGAAACAATAAGCTGAAGTACATACTGAACATAAACACTGGAACATGACTACATAACTGACATTTCTGAGATTCATACAGAGCATGCATATCTGATGCATGATTTTATGACTAAGATGATACATGAATGCATGATTGAGAGTACTAATAAGCTGATAATGTATATATGATGCATGAATACATGACAGAACTGATTACATGACTAAGATTTCTAATAACTGAGTCTTCTCACAAAGAGAATGCATGTCTGATACATGAAAACATGACTAATCTGATGCATGAACATATAATTGGATATGCAATGGTAATTATTATCAAGTTTAAGAAAATGGAATCCTGAACATGAGGTTGATACCTAGTCGTAACTGAAATGTGGAAATGAAAACTGAAAAGCTTAAGGAGAACTGTTACCTTGAGCGTGATCTGAGTCAGCGGAGAAGAGGTGAGGGTACTTGGTATGTATGTCTGTTTCTACTTCCCAAGTAACTCCCTATATGGACTGATTCCGCTAAAGAACTTTAACTAAAGGGACTTCTTTGTTCCTCAGTCTACGAGTCTAGTAGTCTAGAATTTTGACTGGAATCTCCTTATAAGAGAGGCTATTTTGAACATCTATGCTTTGAATAGGGACTACAACTGATGGGTCACCTATACACTTCTTGATCAAAGAGACATGGAATACTGGATGAATTGTGGCTAGATCTGAATGCAATTCAAGCTCATAAGATACCTTGCCGAAGTGACTGAGAATTTTGAAGGGACCGATATATCAGGGACTGAGCTTTTATTTCTTGCCGAACCTTTTCACTCCCTTCATGGGAGAGATCTTTAGATAGAAATAGTCACCAATCATGAACTGGAGATCCTTTTTGCGTATATCTGCATAAGACTTCTGTTTTCTTTGAGCAGCCCGGAGTCTTTCTCTAATCAACTGGACTTTTTCTAAGGCATCGAATACTAAGTCAGGCCTTATAACTGAGGCCTCACTAACTTTAAACCAACCGATTGGAGATCTGCACATCCTACCATAGAGAGCTTCGAATGGAGCCATTAGAATACTAGAATGATAGCTATTGTTGTATGCAAACTCAATCAAAGGAAAGTGTTCATCCCAACTACCCTTGAAATCAATTGCACACGCCCTTAGCATATCTTCTAGGGTCTGAATGTTCCTTTCCACTTGACCATCTGTCTGAGGATGAAAGGCTGTACTTAGATGAATTTGGGTACCAAGACCCTTTTGGAATGCTTTCCAGAAATGAAAGGTGAACTGGGAACCTCTATCTAAGATAATAGATAACGAAACACTGTGCAATCTGACCAACTCTCTGATGTAGAGTTTGGCATAATCCTTGGCGGAATAAGAGGTATTAAATGAGAGGAAATGAGATGACTTGGTCATCCTATCTACAACGACCCAGATTGAATCATGCTGACGACGAGTTTGAGGTAAAATCGTCACGAAGTCTATGTTCACTTATTCCTACTTCTAAGTAGGAAAAATGAACTCCTGCATAGGTCCATTAGGATTCTAATGCTCTATCTTAACTTGCTGACATGTAGAGCACTTAGCCACAAACTCTGCAATATTCCTCTTCATCCCACTCCACCAATAGATCTCCCGCAAGTCGCGATACATTTTTGTGGCCCCTAGATGAATAAAGTAGCACACACCATGTGCTTTTGCAAGAATTCCCTGCCTTAAGTCATCTACAGTTGGAACACACAGATGACCCTGACAGCGTAGAACACCATCTCCCCTTTTGGAGAAAACCTCCACTTTCTGATCCTTAACTTACTCTTTCAACTTGACTAAACTGAGATCTCTATCTTGCTTTTCTTTTACCTTGGAAACTGGAGATGATTCTAAACTACTCTGAACCCATATATCACCCTTCTCTATATAGACCAAGCGAACGCCTAGTCTGGCAAGCTGATGGAATTCCTGAGCTAACTTCTTCTTACTTTCCTCAACATGAGCAACACTACCCATAGACAGTCTACTGAGAGCGTCAGCCACTACATTGGCCTTGCCCAGATGATAAAGGACACTCATGTCATAATCTTTCATGAGCTCTAACTACCTTCTCTAACGAGGATTGAGATCTTTCTGAGAAAAGACATACTGAAGGATCTTATGATATGTGAACACATCTACATGAACTCCGTATAGATAATGCCTCCAAATCTTTAAGGCAATTACTACGACTGCTAACTCAAGATCATGAGTAGGATAATTCTTCTCATGGGGTTTAAGCTGTCTGGAGGTGTAGGCTATGACCTTACCATGCTGCATGAGCACATAACCCAAACCTACTCTGGATGTATCACAATATACTACAAACCTATCTGGACCGTCTGGAAGAGCTAAGACTGAGGCTAAGGTGAGTCGAGTCTTCGACTCCTGAAAACTCTTCTCGCAAGGATCCGACCACTAAAACTTGACTTTATTCTGAGTCAATCTGGAAATAGGGGATGCAATAGAAGAAAATCCCTCAAAAAGCTGCCTATAATAGCCAGCCAGACCTAAGAAACTCCTGATATCTGATGGAGAGATAGGGCAAGGCCAGTTTCTTACTACTTTGGTCTTTTGAGGATCTACTCTAATGCCATCACCGGAGATGATATGACCAAGGAATGTTACTGACCTTAGACAAAATTCGCACTTACTGAATTTGGCGAACAATTGATGATTTCTGATAGTCTGAAGTACAATTCTGAGATGGTTTGCATGATCACGCTCACTGTGGGAATTATCTATAAAGACTATGACGAACATGTCCAAGTACTGCTTAAACACACGGTTCATCAAGTCCATGAAAGCTACTGATGCATTGGTAAGACCAAAGGACATGACTAGGAATTTGAAGTGACCATACTGGGTACGGAAGGCTATTTTCAAAATGTTACATTCTTTGACTCTGAGCTGATGATAGCCGGATTTGAGGTCTATCTTAAAGAAATAACTGGCACCCTGAAGTTGGTCGAAAAAGTAATCAATTTTGGGGAGAGGATACTTGTTCTTGACCATGACTTTATTGAGTTGACGATAATCTATACACATTCTAAGAGAACTGTCTTTCTTTCGCACAAATAAGACTGGTGCACCCTACTAGGACACACTGGGTCTGATGAATACCTTATGTAAGAGATTCTTCAACTTTTCTTTTAGTTCTCTGAGTTCTGTTGGTGCCATTCTGTATGGCGGAATAGATAAAGGCTGAGTATCTGGAAGAAGATCAATGCCGAAGTCTATTTCCCTTTCGGGAAGAATCCCTGGAAGATCTTTAAGAAACACATCTAAATATTCACTTAAGACTGGGATTGATTCAGGATTGGGAGTTTCAAAACTAGAGTCCTTAACTCGAACAAGCTGATAGACACATCCTTTGGATATCATTTTACTTTCCTAAAGGTAGGAAATAAGATGACCTCTGAAAGAGGATACACTACCCTTACACTCTGGGATGGGTTCATTCAAAAACTAGAACTGGACTATTCTATTTCTACACTCGACTATGGCATAGCAGGAATGAAGCCAATCCATGCCAAGAATGATATCAAAATTAGTCATCTCTAATTTGACTAAGTCTATTGAAGTGACTTTCTGAAATATCATACCCAGGAAGTTCCGGTATACCCACCGAGCTATGATGGTTTTAACCACTAGGGTAGAGACTGAAAAGGGCTCTGCTAGAATTTTGGGATTGATTCCAAAATCAACTACTATATAGGAAGTGACAAAAGATAAGGAAGCTCCTGGATTTAGCAAAGTGTAAACATGCACATAAAAGATCTGTAATGTACCAGTAATCATATCAGGATAATTTTCCTGATCGTGGCTGGACTGGAGAGCATAGAATCTCTTTGGGTGTTGCCCACTAGTAGCACTGGAAGTGGCACCCTGCTGAGTTGGGCGACCGGACTGAGCTGAGGAACGGTTCTGCTGACCCTGCTAACCTGACTGGGGAAAATCTCTGACTCTATGTCCAGGCTTACCACATCCGAAGCAGACATCGCTACCATTTCTGTAAGCACCCTTGTGGTTCTTACCACAAGTCTGACAAAGAGGATTAGTTCGGGTATTGCTGACACTACCCTGAGACTTAGAGCCTGGATCCATATATTTATTACCATCCTTGAACTTAGGAGATAGAGCACTAGCTAATGAAGGATATGGAACTGACGGCTTAGTAAGAAACTGAGAATGGTTTCCTCCTTCTGATTTAGGTTGAGCAAAGTTAAAACTACCTGTCTTTGCTCTCTTATTCTACTTCTCCTTTATTTTAATATTTTGATCTTCTATCTGTTGAGCATGAGTCCTAAGCCTGGCTAAAGTCATATCACTATTCAACATCGCAGACCTACACTCGTTGACCACACTATCATTCACCCCAGAAACAAACTTACTCATCTCAGCCCTGCTGTCTGCACCCACATGAGGGGCATATCTGGCTAATTGAGTAAACTTAAGAGAATACTCTTTCACCATCATGTTGCCCTGCCTGAGGTTGATGAATTCTAACACCTTAGCCTCTCTCATCTCTAGGGTAAAGAACCTCTCTAAAAATACGGTGACAAACTCCTCCTACTCTATAGGTCCTGTATTAACCGACCTGTCTGACTTCCACTGCTTATACCAGGTGTGAGAAACATCCTGCAACTAATATGCAGCTAGCTCAGCACTCTCAACAGATGACACCCCCATAACGTCAGTAACTTTTTAAACCTGATCGATGAATTCCTTAGGGTCCTCATCTGACTTAGACCCGAGAAAAGATGGAGGATTCATTCAGGTGAAGTCCCAAAACCTGGCTGTAGATAAATTGGCCACTGGGTTGTCCAGAACGATAGCTGGTCATTCATTCTGAGCAGTAACTGACTGAGAAAGAGTAGTGAATGCAGCTCTAAACTCTGCATGAGAAACATATTCACCCAAAGGTTCTTCGGGCTGAGGGTCTGATTGATTCCCATTTCTTCTTTTAGGAGTCTGTTTGGTAGAAAAAAGGGAGAAACGTATTATACTAAGAGATTGACTTGAGATTATTCTCACTGGCATGACATGAATACTGAAAGAAGGGAAACTGTTCCTAAAACATCTCATATCCTCCTGTACATAAATGTGGCATGAAACATACCCATGCACAAGCCTCTACTAGATATGGCTTTTAGACTTCCCTGGACTCTATTGAGCCTTAGGCTTTGATACCAAGTTTGTAACACCCCGGATCTGGTACTCAGAATGCTACACGGTACTCATGACCCTGAAGGACCATAAGCTAACCCATGTCTGATATCTGTACCTATATACTGCATAATATATTGTATGATTATGGAAAAATGAACTGAAAGGCCATAAGGTTCAATACTATAACATAACTGATAAAGATATAACATCTAAATGAGGTATGAAATACCCAAAACAAAACTAAAATAACATGATAGTTTGAACATGATAGTCTGGAATGCTTCTAACTGGATGAACTGTCTGAATAAGGAGTTGATGGGACATGTCCTCAACTAACTCTAACCAATAAATTACTTAATAAGATAATAAATAAATGATCATGTCCTCGAGAGAGGAGGACTCACTTCTAACTCTAACTGCTGAGATTGGAATGCTACTGATGCTCTGGAGCTCGTGCTTCTGAACCTATGGTATAAGACACCATAGGGAAAATATGTCAGTACTTTAAATATACTAGTATGCATGTGAGGTAGGCTAAATGCATATATGCATGAACAATACTGATGATAGGCGAATTTACGCGCCTATATCAATATATTTTGCCCATATTTTAGCCTAGTTTTGAGAACAAATTATATATTTCATGCACTTTTAGTCCTTTTTCCTGTAAGTGAGCTAACGAACATGATTAGTAAAGTTTCAGGTATAAATGATGCATAATTCAGCATTTTATGGCTTACTTGACGCTAAAGAAAGCTCACGAAGGAAGGGAAGGGAGTTTACACGCCTAAGGACCAAAACTGCTGCATGGAAAATCTGTCCCGGGCTAAAACAGCATTTCTGAAGACTTTAGGGGACCAAAACTGCTGCATGGAAAATCTGTCCCGGGCTAAAACAGCAATTCTGAAGACTTTGGGGACTTACAGACACAAAGCTGGATTTTGACAATGATACATTAACCTAGTACAATTAGGTTATGTATTTCATTATTTTATGTGGATTATGATAATGTTACCTTAACCTAGTACATTTGGGTTAAGGATTTCATTAGTCTAGTAGGATTTGGTTATTTATTTCATTAGCTTAGTAGGAGTAGGATATGGGTATTATAAATACCCTATCATGCTAGAGATTTAGGAGAAGGAGGGAGGAAGGAGGGAGAACACAATACTTCCTTCCATCCCTCACATCTCCTCTCATCTTCTCTCATCTTCTCTCATCTTCTACTCCTCTATTATTCTACACTACAAACAATTCTACAACTCTTCTAATCTTTCCATCAATTCTATTTTCGTTTATTCTTCTATTCTTAAATTCTGCAACAAGAGAAACGTTACTCTGCAAGAAATCATACTTAACGCCTACCACTCTTGTGCTACACGAAATTGATCATTATTGTGGTATAATAACAATGACAATTGTGGTTTTCTTCGCATTCATGGGTAACTAAACTTCTCTGTTGGGGTTATGGAAGCCGAATGAGTTACTATCTATTGCTGTGAGTTTGTGAGTTCGAGGCACGTATATTGCTTATATCATTATTCTCTTCATCTTAATCTACATTCTTTGCGGTTGCAAACGCAAGAATACGCCAGTCTAACATTTAACTTGTTCGAGAGAAAAGTTATTTGTCTGGAAAAGAGATAATGTCAAGGTAGTAGGACACCCTTTCCTATTAAAAAGCTAGTGCCGTAACTGGACTAACCTCTTGGAGAATTCGTACCGTTAGATACGCTTTAAGCTCGAGAGAGTTAAAGTGAAATAGTCCTTGTTTAGGTCGAAAGACGCTTGGATTTACCATCGAATACAATTCTCTATAAGCAGTTGCATGTCAGAATTCTACACACTCATAGCCAATAGAGACGTATACCTCAGAAGGTGGACATAACCCCAACTTCTCAATTCTCATTGTTTACATCTCACTAAAATATTCTTTCTCTTTTTACTTTGCTATTGCCATTTTTAGATCTTATTTTGTTTACATTACATGCAAAACAAGAATCCCCCCTTCTTACGAGACTTGCACTAAAAGTCTAGTAATCTTTACTTACTTGTTGACCAAGCTATTCCCTGTGGGATCGATACCCAACCCAGTTGGGTTCTATATTTGCTAACGACCGCTTTACACTCCTACGAGAGCTGTAGATTGAGCGTTAACAAAAATTGGCGCCGTTGCCGGGGAATACAAGTGTCAATCAAGTTCGTAATAATTACTAGACCCTTTGGTCGAAGACTCTCGTACTTTTACTTTTAGTTTTTGTTTTTGTTTACTGCAGGTTTTTTGTTCAGTACATCAATGGATGCACAACGTGAAATACCATTCGATGATGATGATGATGATCTTGATGGTGCCGGAGCCACTGGAGCTATAATTCCACCACCATTAGCGCCCGAAGCCAAGTTCAACATCACAAGCACCATGATTCAGTTATTGCAACTCAAGGGATTATTTGGTGGACTAGCAGGCGATGATCCGAATATGCATCTCATCAACTTTATTTCTACATGCAAGTCTTTTGACAATCCTGGTGTTGGTCAGAATGCAATTCGATTACGACTATTTCCATTGTCTCTGTCTGGGGAGGCAACTCTATGGTTGAATGGGCTGACTCCTGATTCTATTACAAATTGGAGGCAATTGAGAGACGCTTTCCTAGAAAGATTCTTTCCGCCATCCAAAAGAGCACAATTGAGAGATGAAATCAGCAACTTTCGTCAGCTTCCAACTGAAGCTCTTCATGAAACATGGGAGAGGTTCAAGACAAAGCTAGCGAGGTGTCCAAACCATCATATGACTAATGTTCACCTAATGGAGATACTATACAGAGCCTTGAATTCAATAACTAAACCAGTGGTGGATAATGCGGCTGGAGGATCTTTTATGGACCTCACCTTTGGTCAAGCATGCAATATGCTAGATCGCATGACGAAACAAAGTAGAGCTTGGCATACCAGGGATTCCGAGGTAGCAAGCCCCACTTTATCTATAGGCATTACTGCAGACCAAAGAAGAAGACAAGAAGAACGTGATCAAGATATGGCGCACATGAAAACACAGATGGATCTTCTTACAAAGCATTTATTATCAGGGAAGACCGACAAAGTAAAAGCTGTGGCGCTAAAAGGAAGAGACGAATCTGATTCGGAAGAAGAAGCCAACTACTTGAATAATCAGGGGGGTTTCCGAGGGAATGCCCAAGGAAACCAAGGTCGGAACTATTATGATAATTCTGGAAACAAGGACCAAGGTAGTTGGAGAAAAAACAATGAAAAGAGTGGTGTTTATGTTCCCCCTGATAGGCGTGATACCACCACATCTAATTCTGGAAGTATGGAAGACATGATGGCTAAATTATTAAAAGGAGTGGAAACAACGAGCGCGGGAGTTACTGAGGTAATCAATGATTTGTCTTCCATGAAACAACTAGTTGATTCTCATTCCACTTCAATCAAGCAAATAGAGCAGCAACTGAGCCAACTTTCAGCAACACTCAATCAAAGAAAGACTGGCACTTTACCTAACGATACTGTGCAAAACCCAAGGAATGATGGGTCATGCATGGCCATCACTACCAGAAGTGGTAAGGTGCTGGAACCTTCAGCAAAAGGCAAGCAAGTGGTTGAAGAAGTTGCGGATATGGATGATAACGCAAAAGGGGAAGATGCCGCAGCAGCCGATCCTAATGTCCTTAACGTCACTCCTCACGACGTGCAGCCTGGAAAAGCTGAAAAACGGAAGCAAGAGGAGAAGAAAGCCGTGGAGAGAACAATGCCATACCCACCACCACCTTTTCCCCAAAGATTGAAGAAGGTGGCGGATGATACAAAGTTCAGCAAATTCATGACCATGTTGAAGCAGCTGACCATTAATGTTCCGTTGGTAGAGGCGCTAGAAAAAATGCCTGGGTACGCTAAATTCATGAAGGACCTGTTGACAAAGAAGAGGGCAGTAAGCTATGAGCCGGCAGATAATATTCATCATTGCAGTGCAATTGCCACAAGGTCCTTAGTACAGAAGAAGGCAGACCCTGGTGCCTTCACTATTCCTTGCACGGTTGGATCTATGAATTTTGCTAAGGCATTGTGCGATCTGGGTGCTAGCATCAATTTGATGCCACTATCCGTCTACAAGAAGTTGGGGCTAGGAGATCCAACACCAACCAATATGAGGCTCGTGATGGCTGATAGGACGGTAAAACGACCTGTGGGTATCTTGAATGATGTGTTGGTGAAGGTATCTTCATTTATCTTTCCTGCAGACTTCGTTATTCTGGATTGTGAGGTGGATTCTGACGTTCCCATAATCTTGGGACGCCCCTTCCTCGCAACTGGAAGTGTGCTTATTGACATGAAAGATAATGAGCTTTTGTTTCGAATTAATGACGAAGTGGTCCGCTTTGATATATGCAAAGCCATGAAGCAGCCCAGCGATATGAATGAGTTATCTGTAGCTGATGTTCATCATGAGGATATGAAAGCATTATCTATAGAGAAACAGCCTACTGTTGATCCATTGTCTGCTGCGCCACTGAAAGTTGAGCATGAGGATAATGAAGATTATGAAGAACTTATGGGTGCTCTAACAGAAATAGAGTCCTATTCCCATACTCCTAAGCAACCGGACCGTGATCTTAAGAATCAACCTTCACCTACAGCGAAGACTTCCCTTGAAGAGCCACCAATGCAAGAATCGAAAGAGCTCCCCGATTATCTAAGGTATGTGTTCTTGGAAAGTATAAAGATACTTCCGATGAGTGCGGATGATTTAAGTAAACAGCACGTAGAGGCTCTCATCTCTGCTCTGAAGAGATACATGAGAGCTATGGGTTGGACTATTGATGATATAATTGGTACCCCTCCTACAAGTAAGCCTCATTGTCGTCTGAATCCATTCAGAAAACGATCCACCATCTATCTCGACGAAGTCTGAGTACTCGAGGTAACCATGTCGTGCCACGACAATAAATAAGGCGCTAGATGGGAGGCAACCCATCGTTTATCATTTTTCATTTATCGTTTATCGTTTTCTTTCATTCTAGTACTTGATTTGTTTTTAATTAATGAAAATCCAAAAATAAGAGTCGTGCCACGACCAAAACTAAGGCGCTTGGTGGGAGGCAACCCATCGTACTAATCGTTTTCATTTGTTTGAGCGAATATAGGTGCAAGAAGTAGTCAACGAGGAGATTGATTTCAATTGACGATTTGGACGCATTGTATGGTAAAGTTGGTAAGTTAGGAAGGGTGATGCATAAGGCTATGGATTGAGCCTTTCTCACGCCAAAATAGGCTTCGAGGAAGGCTAGGCCTTGGTAAAACTAGGCCACGAATGATGCACAACCTATCCTATAGCCTAAGGTCTCGGAATCTAGTGTGCTATACACTATGCGCCGCCTATTCCTAGGTATGCTTTTGACTATGCGCCGCCTATGCTATGGCATTTGGTCTGAGTATCTCATATGCCATAGACTATGCGGCGCATATGTCTACAAATGCCATAGACTATGCGGCGCATATGTCTCATTATGCCATAGACAATGCGCCGCATATACCATGACTATGCCAAGCATTATGCGCCGCATATGTAGCATTTTTGTCTCCAAAACCGATTGTAAATGGGTCAAAACCCGACCCATTCTCTTCCTATATAAAGGAGACTTAGTCTTGAAACACAAACACATTGAAAACTTGACCTAGGCACCGCATATACTCTCCAAATCATCTCAAAACTTTTCTTTTTGCTCTCCCACTTCACAAGAACATCTCCAAAGGCTTCAATCACGTAAGTACTCTCTTGTTCTTCATCTATTTTTCGTAAGTGCTACGTTGCTATGTCTATTACGAATTGCTACATCTTGAAGAAATATTGGTGATATTAATGTGTTTGAATTGTTGATACAAAACCAAGTGAGTGAACATGAACGTTAGGATACTCTTAACTTGTTTCCAACTAGAAATTGATTTTGATGCATTGTTATACTACTTGCGGAATTGCTATAGTCATGAACATTGCATGCTCTTGTCACTTGAATACTTACATGTTGGGATGTCTCGCTCATCGGAATAAGACTTATAGTTGCCTACCGACATAGGAGATTGTGATTATTGATAGAAACTATACCATGATGTAATCCCTATGAAGAAGTCTTGATATACCTAACATGAAAGTATTGCAAAGATTGCAAGAAGTGTTACATATCTGAATTTCTTGTTGGAATATAGCCCCTAAAACGTATGTCGATGAAGTCTGAGTAATCGACCACTTTCACTTCACTAGTCTGTACCAACAAACTAAGTGTGGGGTGGTGCCACTACTGCTTGTTTATAGATTGTATCCATCGAGATGATGCTAACATGAACATTTTTTTTAAGCCTCAGGTACAATGGCACCCAAAGCAAGACCACTTCACGAAAAGGCAAGAAAAGAGGCCGAAAAGAGCAAGGAGAACCCTCCTCGCTGCAAATACCTTGACTCACGCTTGGAATTAAGTGGGATACTTATGAGGAACTTCTGAGGATGACGACTCTGATGATGATTCCGATGCAAAGGGTATGACCCCCGATATTGAGGACGAGTCTGACTGACCAGGTTCTTCGTATTTATTCTCCACTGAGGACAGTGTCCCGACTAAGTGTGGGGTGGTGGTATTGCATGCTATACTTCTCTACTCGCATCTATGTTTGTTTTCTTTGTTTTTGTTTCATTTTTTTAGTAGTAAATTTTTTTCTAGCTTCGCATGAAATTATTTTGATAGGCAGCATGAGATTATAACAAGAGTATGTGCTACAATTGTGACTATTGAGACGTTTAGGCTCTAGTTGTGACTCATTATGTGATATTGTGTGGTTCAATTCCTTCACTTGTTGGGTCGAGAGTCTATATTACCTCCAAGCAAGTCGACCATGTGCCTTGTGTGTGTGAGATAATAGTATATTCTATGTTTGTGGCTGATGCTAGAACTTGCCTGGTATGTATGCAAAGCGAAAATAAGGAGTGTAAGTTTAGGATATGATTTAGGCATTTCTTTGGCAACCCATATTTGTTTACCTTCAGTTTTACCTACCCATGGACATCATCCTAGTTAAACCCTTTTGAGCCTTTAGCCTATTTTCTTTGACAACCTTGTATGAAAGCCTAATCCATTTCTTTTAAGACCGTAATTTGATCCCAAAATCCCTAAGTGCTTTAAAGTGAAAAAGTCATGTGACAACATAAAAGGAAATTGGGTGAGTATAATGCTATAAATTGGAATGGTTCTTGAATGTGTTATGAAAAAGAAAAAAAAAATGCTATCATAAGAGGTATGTTGTGAAAAAAAAAAAGGAAAAGAAAGCTGAAAAGTGAGTTGTGCTTAAAATTGAAAAAAGAGGAGAACAAGGGTGGTAGAAAAAAGAAAGAAGAAAGGTTAAAAGAAAAAAGTGTCAATGATACAAAGTGATGTATTAAAGCGCTTAGGAACTTAGTCACTATTCCTGGCCAAAATAGTCCTACCCGTCCCTTAGCCTACATTACAACCATCAAAAGACCTACTTGATCCTAATCTTAACATTCCAACATTTAGTAGAGTATTACATTAAGGGCAAGCCTATGGTCATCAGTTGCTACATATGAATTCTTTGTGAGAGTGAGAGCAAGGACATTTTGATACCCATGTTTGAAAAATATGCTATATTTGTGAGTGATTATGGGTACTATATGGTGAGACACACATGGTTGATGAGTTTTGGATAGTTGTATATGATTCTATGCACTTTAACGTTTGCATGCGAGTTGATCACCATCACGAGTCTACGCTAGAGGTTAAACTGTTTCTACTTATAATCGGAAAGCTACTTTTTGTTGATAATTGTTGTGCTTGTCTTGAAGAATGTTTTGTGTTGTTTCTGTAAAAACCTTAAGTTGATGCTTAGAAGGACATGATATGTTGTTCGAGGACGAACAAAGCTCTAAGTGTGGGGTGTTGATGATAGGCGAATTTACGCGCCTATATCAATATATTTTGCCCATATTTTAGCCTAGTTTTGAGAACAAATTATATATTTCATGCACTTTTAGTCCTTTTTCCTGTAAGTGAGCTAACGAACATGATTAGTAAAGTTTCAGGTATAAATGATGCATAATTCAGCATTTTATGGCTTACTTGACGCTAAAGAAAGCTCACGAAGGAAGGGAAGGGAGTTTACACGCCTAAGGACCAAAACTGCTGCATGGAAAATCTGTCCCGGGCTAAAACAGCATTTCTGAAGACTTTGGGGGACCAAAACTGCTGCATGGAAAATCTGTCCCGGGCTAAAACAACAATTCTGAAGACTTTGGGGACTTACAGACACAAAGCTGGATTTTGACAATGATACATTAACCTAGTACAATTAGGTTATGTATTTCATTATTTTATGTGGATTATGATAATGTTACCTTAACCTAGTACATTTGGGTTAAGGATTTCATTAGTCTAGTAGGATTTGGTTATTTATTTCATTAGCTTAGTAGGAGTAGGATATGGGTATTATAAATACCCTATCATGCTAGAGATTTAGGAGAAGGAGGGAGGAAGGAGGGAGAACACAATACTTCCTTCCATCCCTCACATCTCCTCTCATCTTCTCTCATCTTCTCTCATCTTCTACTCCTCTATTATTCTACACTACAAACAATTCTACAACTCTTCTAATCTTTCCATCAATTCTATTTTCGTTTATTCTTCTATTCTTAAATTCTGCAACAAGAGAAACGTTACTCTGCAAGAAATCATACTTAACGCCTACCACTCTTGTGCTACACGAAATTGATCATTATTGTGGTATAATAACAATGACAATTGTGGTTTTCTTCGCATTCATGGGTAACTAAACTTCTCTGTTGGGGTTATGGAAGCCGAATGAGTTACTATCTATTGCTGTGAGTTTGTGAGTTCGAGGCACGTATATTGCTTATATCATTATTCTCTTCATCTTAATCTACATTCTTTGCGGTTGCAAACGCAAGAATACGCCAGTCTAACATTTAACTTGTTCGAGAGAAAAGTTATTTGTCTGGAAAAGAGATAATGTCAAGGTAGTAGGACACCCTTTCCTATTAAAAAGCTAGTGCCGTAACTGGACTAACCTCTTGGAGAATTCGTACCGTTAGATACGCTTTAAGCTCGAGAGAGTTAAAGTGAAATAGTCCTTGTTTAGGTCGAAAGACGCTTGGATTTACCATCGAATACAATTCTCTATAAGCAGTTGCATGTCAGAATTCTACACACTCATAGCCAATAGAGACGTATACCTCAGAAGGTGGACATAACCCCAACTTCTCAATTCTCATTGTTTACATCTCACTAAAATATTCTTTCTCTTTTTACTTTGCTATTGCCATTTTTAGATCTTATTTTGTTTACATTACATGCAAAACAAGAATCCCCCCCTTCTTACGAGACTTGCACTAAAAGTCTAGTAATCTTTACTTACTTGTTGACCAAGCTATTCCCTGTGGGATCGATACCCAACCCAGTTGGGTTCTATATTTGCTAACGACCGCTTTACACTCCTACGAGAGCTGTAGATTGAGCGTTATCAAATACTAGCTAACTAACTAATATAAATGTGAGAATACATGCATGAATACAGATTAACTATATATGAGGTCGTGATAACATGAATTTACTAATAACTAACATGACTGATAACTAAGTTCTGATGGTTGATATAACTGATAACATGAGTGACTGTATCTGGCAGTCCTAAATTCTGTAGAACTATCAGATTTCAAATACTGAGACTGATTTACTATATCTGATAGCCCTAATTCTGTAACTAAAACTGTGGGAAGTAGTTATATAACCGACATGCCTCAAATAACACATTATAGCTGAGTTAGGGTCCAATTTGTAACCCCAATTGAAAGGGTGTCAATACCACGCCACTGATAAGGACAAGTTGTGAGGGACCCTCATCCGACAGTGGTCCCAAAAGGGAACGATGGGTCCCTCATCTGACAGTGTTTATCCTCCTCATCAACTCTCATCTGACAGTGTTGATGTCTTAACCTATACTGGCTACATAGTTTTGGAATTCAAGGATGACTTCTAAGAATCACACCCTTATCTGATAGTGTGTGTTCCCATCCCTGGGTTCACTCGGTGCTAATTCCTACTCCCATCCGAGTAGACACTGATCATGGATTACTGAACTGAACTGGGCTGAATTAACTGAGTTCCGTTGACTGATGGAATAATACTAAGATTATTGTATTACTGAGCTTTCTTGAGTCACATGACTGACTGAGTTCTATGAATCATGGCTTGACTGAGGATATCATGAAAATATGACACGTACTTTAGGCACACAACTATATTTTTTGGGTACAAGTACCCCCAGGACTCGATGAAAGGAAACTGACAAGGCATGACATTCTTGAATACATAACTAACATCAATAATCCACAATACAATAATTGGAGATATTTCATGGGCATTTGATTATCATATCTTGGTACGTGAATAAGATAGCATGCATACATAACATAATTTCATATGGATAACTCATGAGCAATCCGAAAAAAAATTTCAATACATAAGAATAGCATGGAACTCGTTTTGGATCATAATTAAGCTATAGTGCATAATTTCTATCCTCCTAGGCATTTTATCAAACACCTTGCATTCACCCTTAGGGCATAGGCCTAATCATCAAATTGACACATTATAAATAATTCAATTTATGTATTTCACTCACTTGCTAATGTAGTTTAATGAAAAAGCATAAATATTCCAACTTGGGAATCATATAACAAGATAAACATAGTTACAACTAACCCACAACATAAATATCATGATTCATAATTTAAAATAGGGTTCTTGATCTTTATGAATGAAAAGAATCCATAAATCAACACAACACATTCCTTAGTTCTTGATTTAGCGAAGATTGATGGAGAGACTTTCTTGAAATTGAATCCCCAATTGAAACCCTAGCTTATTCTTGATAGAAAATTAAGAGAAACTAGTATATTTTGGGTGAAGAATGTCTAAATCACGTGTTATTGGGTTTAAATAAGGGTGGGAAATTGACCCTTTTAACCCTAGGCGCATCTTTTAAATTCAGTGAAATTTTCCCGAATTGGACCCCTAGCGCGATATGGAGCTATCGCGTCGTGTCACTGAAATTTGACAACTGGGAAATTGAGGGATGACGCGATGCGGAGCCATCGCATTGCCACTTTATTTGCAACCTGGAAGTTTGGCGCGATGCGCCACTATCGCGAACCCCTACTGGAATTTGACAATTGCCATTTTCTCCTTTGGTGTGGTGCGCCACTGACTAATATGGCGTTGTTTTACTACGGAAACTTGAAATAGTCATAACTTTTTACCCGATTATCAGATTTAGGAGAATTTTATATCAATGAAAAGCTTATTGAATTTCCCACATGAAAAAAAGTTAAAATCTTAAAAATTCCTCATGGAATAAATATTATTCAATTTAGAAGCTAATAATTGACATTCTTGAGACAAAATTTCTAAGGAAACTTTGGGGTATTACAGAATGTGAAGGATTATTGCCTCAAGTTCAACCAGTTGTCTAATATGCCCCTAATCAGATGGCTGACCCTTGGTCAAGCATGAGTAAGTTTGAGATCGATGTGTCTGGGTTGGTAGTTAAGGAGTGTAGGACTTCTATGCTCATTGGAGACATGGATCTTCCTAGATTGATGATGCACGCTCAGTAGATTAAGGCAGAGAAAATAAAGAAAAGAGAGAGAGTAAATAAGAGGGATAAAATAGGGAAATTTTATTATGGTCAGAATAGGTCTGGAGGAGGGAATCATTCGCAGTTTAAGAATCGTTCATCTATGCCTGCACCTTATTCAGCCAGTGCTCCTGTACCCAGAAATAGGCAGGAATAGTGGGGTAAGTCTTCTATGTCTAGGTCTCAGAATAACATGAGTAATAGGCCTAATCATCCCCCATATGCTAAGTGTGGTAAGAATCATGAAGGTGAATATTTGTGGGGTCTGAAAGGTTGTTATGGTTGTGGTCATCCGGGTCACGAAATTAAAGTGTGTCTGCATGTTAGATAGGGGAATAGAGATGTTCGTCTTCAGACTCAGGCTCATAGTGCACCAGTTTTTCTAGGTCACCTAGCTCCTTCTCAAGGTGCCTCATCCAGTACCAATGGTGGTCAGCACCAGAATTATTTTTATGCTATACTATCCCTCCAGGAGCAGGAGGATTCCTCCGATGTTTTGGCTGGTATGCTTCATGTCTTTCATCTTGATGTTTATGTGTTGTTGGACCCTGGGTTAATTTTCTCTTATGTGACCCCATTAGTTGCTGTAAATTTTGAAAAAATCCCTGAGCCTTTCTTGGTTTCTACTCAAGTAGGTGAGTTAGTTATTGCTAAGCAAATCTATAAGAAGCGTCCTATCACCGTCTTTCAGAAAGTCATGTTAACAGACCTGATAGAGTTAGATATGGTTGATTTTGATCTTATTCTTGGTATGGATTTGCTTCATTCCTGTTATGCTTTTATAGATTGTCGCACCGAGTGGTGAATTTTTAGTTTCCATATGAGCCAGTTTTTGAGTGGTCAGGTAATTCAGTGTCTCCCAAGAGCTATTCCATATCTTATCTTAAGGCTAGAAAGTTGATATCCAAAGTTATAATTACCATTTAGTTTGAGTTAAAGACACTAAGTCTGAGACTCCAACAATTCAGTCCGCTCGAGCAGTCAATAAGTTTCCTAATATTTTTTTAGAAGATCTCCCAGGGGTACCTCCCGATAGAGAGATAGAATTTAGTATTGACCTTCTCCAAGATACTCATCCTATTTCTATACCTCCTTATCATATGGCTCCCGCAGAGCTTAAGGAGTTAAAGGATCAAATCAAAGATCTTTTAGATAAAGGTTTCATAAGGCCTAGTGTTTCTCCATGGGACGCTCCCATCCTACTCGTTTGAAAAAAAATGGTTCTTTGCGTATGTACATTGACTATCGTCAGCTGAATAAAGGTACGGTTAAAAATAAATATCCTCTTCCTAGAATTGATGACTTGTTTGATCAACTCCAAGATGCAAGTTATTTCTCAAAGATAGACCTAGATTCATCTATCATCAGCTTAAAGTAAGGGAATGTGATATTCCAAAGACGACCTTTAGAACCCATTATGGTTATTTTGAGTTTCTAGTTATGTCTTTTGGGCTAACCTATGCCCCAACAGCTTTCATGAACCTCATGAATAGATTGTTCAAACAGTATCTAGACATGTTTGTCATAGTATTCATAGATGATATCCTCGTGTACTCCTGTAGTGAGGATTACCATGTAGATCATCTTAGAATTGTCTTACAAACTCTTAGAGATCATAAATTGTTCACCAAATTTATCAAGTGCGAATTTTAGCTAAGGTCAGTAGCTTTTCTCGGTCATATTGTTTTCACTGATGGCATTAGAGTCGACCCCCAAAAGACAGAAGTCGTAAGAAATTGGCCTAGACCTATCTTTCCATCAGACATTAGGATTTTCTTGGGCCTAGATGGTTATTACAGATGTTTTTTGAAGGTTTCTCATCTATTACATCCCCGATGTCTAGATTGACCCAAAAGAAAGTTAAGTTCCAGTGGTCAGATTCCTGCGAGAAGAGTTTTCAGGAGTTGAAGACTTGACTCACTTCAGCCCCAATTTTAGAATTACTCGATGGTACAGATGGTTTTTTTGTTTATTATGATGCCTCCAGAGTTGGTTTGGGTTGTGTGTTGATGAAGAGAGGTAAGGTCATAGTCCATGCCTCTATACAGCTTAAGCTTCATGAAAAGAATTACCCAACCCATGATTTGGAATTAGCTGTTGTGGTGTTTGCTTTGAAAATTTGGAGACATTATATGTATGGTGTGCATGTTGATGTGTTCACGGACCACAAAAGCTTACAGTATGTGTTTACTCAAGGGGAGTTGAATCTCTGACAGAGAAGGTGGTTAGAGTTGCTCGAGGTTTATGATATGAGTATGTTGTATCATTCAGGAAAGGCCAATGTAGTGGCAGACACCCTTAGTAGATTGTCTATGGGAAGTGTTGCTCATGTGGAGAACGATAAGAAAGAGTTAGCGCAAGAAGTTCATTGCTTGGCTAGATTGGATGTTAGATTGGTTAATTTAGCTAAAGGGAATGTTTGGGTTCAGAGTAGTTCCAAATCTTCCCTAGTTTCGGAAGTGAAGGAGAAGCAAGATATGGATTCTAGTTTGGTCAAACTGATAGAGTCAGTTAAAGACCAAAAGGTAGAGGTTTTCTCCCAAGGGGGAGATGGCATGTTGAGATACCAAAGTAGATTGTGTGTGTCTTATGTTGATGATTTGAGACAGAGGATTATAGCTGAAGCCCATTGTGCGTGTTATTCTATTCATCCAAGTGCTACCAACATGTATCGCAACTTTCGGGAAATCTATTAGTGGAATGGTATGAAGAGAGATATATCAGAGTTCGTAGCTAAGTATGCAACTTATAAATAGGTGAAGGTAGAACACCAAAGACCTGGTGGTATGTTGCAAGAGTTTGGTATCCCCACTTGGAAGTGGGAAGAGGTGAATATGGATTTTGTGACTGGCTTACCCCATTTATGTCATCATCATGATTTGGTTTGGGTTATTATAGACAGATTGACTAAGTCAGCGTATTTCTTGCCAGTTCATACGTCCTATACAGCTGAGGATTATGCTAGGTTGTATATACGAGATTTAGTCAGATTGGAAGGAGTTCCCTTGTCTATCATCTTAGATAGGGGTACTCAATTTACTTCCCAATTTTAGAGAGCCTTTTAGAAGGGTCTTGGTACCCAAGTCCATCTTAGTTCAGCTTTCCACCCTCAGAAAAATGGTCAAGAAAAGAGGACCATCGAAACTCTAGAGGATATGTTGAGAGCTTGTGTTCTTGATTTCAAAGGTAGTTGGGATGAGCATTTTCCATTGATTGAGTTCACGTATAAGTTACCATTCTAGCATTCAGATGGCCCCGTTTGAGGCTCTCTATGAGAGGAGATGTAGATCGCCCATAGGTTGGTTTGAAGTGGCTGAGACTACTTTGCTTAGGCTCGATGCAGTGTTTGAAGCTATGCAGAAAGTTAAGATGATTAGAGAAAGATTGAGAACAGCCCAGAGTCGCTAGAAATCATATGCAAACATCAGAAGAATGGACCTCGAGTTTGAGGTTGGTGATTTAGTATATTTGAAAATTTCACCTATGAAAGGGGTAAAGAGGTTTGGCAAAAAGAGGAAGCTTAGTCTTCGGTATGTTGGCCCTTATAGAATTTTGAGTCGTGTTGGGAGAGTAGCTTATGAGCTTGATTGGCCCACAGACTTATCAGTCGTTCATCTTGTATTTCACGTCTCTATGCTTAAGAAGTGCATCATTGACTCCACTATTATAGTTCATTTAGAAAGCTCAGATGTTCAGAATAGCCTTTCTTATGAAAAGATTCCAGTTGAGATTTTAGATCATTAGATCTATAGACTAAGGAACAAAGAAGTTCCCTTGGTCAAAGTTCTTTGGCGGAATCAGTATGTTGAGGGTGCCACTTGGGAAGCAGAAATAGATATGCGAGCCAAGTACCCTCACCTTTTCTCTGCAAACTCAGATTTAGCCGAAGGTAATACTCTTCTTTGATTCAGTTCTTTTCAAAAACTCAGAATGATTTAGATTCAGTTGTTCAGTTTATTTTAGTTGTGCATGATTTCTTATAGTCTCAGATTCCTCAGTATTCTCAGCTTATCTAGCCACATTCGAGGAAGAATATTCCTAAGGGGAATATATTATAAAGCCCCTTACCTTATCTAGCTAAAAATCCATCTCTAGAACATTAAATAATAGCTTCCAAAATAGATGAAAATTATTTCGGGTGGAATTATCCAGATTTAGGCCTCCCATTATGTGGGAAATTTGATAAGCTTTCCAACGATATAAGATTCACCTAAATCCGATAACTGGGTAGGAAGTTATATCTATCTTAAGTTCCAGTCGTAAAACACCATCATTTAGGTCATTAGTACATCACAGAGAAGGTTTAAATGACGTTTGTCAATTTCCAGTGGCCCTCCGTGATATTGGAGAGTCGCGAAGAGGGTCAAATGCCCAATTGTCCAATTCCAGTGAGGGTCCACGATATTGGCGCATCGCACCAAACTTCCATGTCCCATCCAAGGTGGCAACGTGATACCACCGCGTCGTGCCACCGTGTTTATTCCCAGTTGGCAATTTCCAGTGGCTTGGCACAATAGTAGCGCGTCGCGCCAAGGCCAAAAGTTGGGATTTTGGTCATTTTTCAGTTCCGTTTATGAGTTTAAGAGCGGCATTTTGGTAAATCTCCCAGCCCCTAATTCTTCCTAAACAATTAATTAAACCCCTCCAAAGCACTTTACATCCATTTTTCATCAAATTTCTCTCAAGTAAAACCCTAGTTCATCAAGCTTCCTCCCCAAGAAATCCAAATTTCTCCATTAATTTTCCAAAGCAATTTAAGATTGAGAATTCTCAATTCAATAACTCTAAGAAGTCATCTCCAAAACATCAATAAAGATCCAAGATTCAAGTTTTAGCATCTAGATCATCAATTGAGGTATGTTGGGTATGAACAAGGATAATCTTTTCATCCTTGTGCCCAAAACTTATTTTAAATTCAACTTTTACTGAAGTTTATGAGATTTTCCATGAAATTAAAGTTAGGGTTATGACCATTATTACTAATTATAAGTTAATGATATATCCAATTATTTAGAAGTTGAATTCCATGATTTTGTTCATAATTTCATGTATATTGCTGAAATTTCCAGATTTTATGATGAATTATAAATGCTTATATTATCAAGCATGAGTTTTAAGATGTTTTAACATGAGATTGATGCATGGGTTGTTATGCCCTAATTAAGATTGCTATTTCAAGATTATTTATGCTATGAGCACCCTCAGATAAGATTATTCTCAGATTGTGATAATGATTTGACCTTTTGATCCTAAGCTAAGATAAAGAATCAACTTTGTAAAATAACTTGAGATCTAACCTTGTGCTATTTTTGAAGTGAATTTCTTAAGATTTTGAGCATAAGAATGGTAGTAGTATTTAACACCGAGATGGGTAAGTTACTACGGTTTCATACCCCAGAACTACGTGCCACCGTAGGATTAAGATTATTCCCACTTCTACGTGGATGACTAAGATTGTGATCACTTAAGATAAGAAGTTCTATTATGATGGAAAGGATAGAACAACCCTACCTAACGGGGGCCAGACGTAGGACTCCATGGATGCTCACATGGTGTATGTCGGTTAGAAGAACCTCCTAAAAAGATGTCCCCTACTCTTCAACAGTCTATTGATTTAAAGCTTTAAGATAAAAACATATGTTTTGGAAGTTAAGGTTTTAAGATTCTTAAGCCCTAAGATAAAGTATTTTATAGATTTCAGAACTAAGTGTAATGGCTCACAAGATTTGTGTTATACGTTTTATCATTTATGATCTATGAACTTCAGACTTCATATTACTCCATCTTGTGTGAGTCATTTACATTTAGAATGCATGATTTTATAAATTTTGATGATATTGCTTACTTATTGCATTCACCCCCATATACTTAATACATCTTCAAAGTACTGATCCACATATATGTCTGTGTGTTTCATTGTCTCATAATGTAGGTTCAGGTGCTCAATCTTAGCAGCGTGAGTGATCTTCGAGCATCTCTTCTACATCCCTGTAGTTGGTGAGTCCTCATAGTTTGGGGACTTAGTTATTCATACTTCTAATTTATCAGTAGATATTTCTTTATTCATTTCAGACAAATTTGAGTCAGCTGGGGCCTGTCCTAGTGACTCTCTAGATTCAGTTAGTAGAGGTTTGTCGGACTACTAGATTCAGTGCTAGAGTTTTGATTCAGTATTCAGATTCTCAGTATTGTCTTACCAAGATTTATAAGATTTCTATGTTTCAGATAAGACTTCCACATTTATTATGTTTTCATATTCATATTTCCCCTATTTTGAGATTCAAACTTAGTAGAAAGCAGTCAGGGTTAGCTTAGGATGACTCGTAGTTCGAAGCACCGTGTGGCATCCCGGGAGTCAGATTTCGGAGCGTTACAGTATTCATCAATGGATCCCTTTCACCCATTGAAACCCAAAACCATCTCTTTGATTAAAGTATGAGTTTTTCCTCCATTATGGAATTTCACATGTTCAAGATGAATTCAATTCATGTTTTTCTTAGTAAATTGAACTCAATCAATGTCCTCATACACTACAAAAAAATAGCCAATAAGAAAGGGAAATCTGATCCCAAAAAGTCCAAATCTTGTCCCAATTGATCTTTTAGGACGGAAAAAAATTGATCGCGTCCTGTCCTAATAGGCTCCGCCACAAAATCTCAATAGCGACGGGTCAACAAAGCCGGTCCTTAAAACCCTTTTGAGAAGGTAAAAATCCTGGTCGTAATTATTTCTTAGGGACGGTATATCTTGTCCCTATCGACTAACTATCTGGTCGTAGTTATCCTTTTACGAAGATGTATCTCGTACCAAATAGACTAACTAACTGGTCATAATTATCTTTTAGCGACGGTATATTTTGTCCCAAATAGACAAACTACCTAGTCATAATTATCTTTTAATGATGATATATCTCATCCCAATAGATTAACTACTTGGTCATAATTATCTTTTAGCAACAATATATCTTGTCTCAAATAGACTAACTATCTGGTCCTAAATTATCTTTTAGGGCTGAGAAATACTTGGTCCTAAATTATCCATTAGCGATGAGCAAAATTCTTTTCCTATATCAACCTTTAAGGAGGAGCAATATCCTGATCGTAGATCAACTTTTAAAGACGAGCAATATTCTAGTCTTAGATATCAACCTTTAAAGACGAGCAATAAATAAAAATATAATGAGCTAGAATATGATGTTAATAGTTTTAATATTTGCTAAATTAAAAAAAAACATAACCAATAAACATTTTGAGCAAGAATTTTATGTCAAGTTTACATAATATTCTTAGCAAAATAATAATGAGCTTGTGCATTCTCTGAACTTGCATCTTCACTCGTAAGTTCAATCTTTAATAATCTGTAAGAATAAAATTTTGAAAAGATAATTAATAACTATTGGTATATAATATAATATATGTAAAGAAGCAAAGGTTAGTGACCTAAACAAAAGCACCATATAATTTCGAAATGCAGAACGTTAGTCCGGATGATAAAAATTTGATCTAGGGAAATTGTCCAATCATTGTTAACAACACATTAAGTAAGCTAATGTGCTTACACAAATTAACTCAAAACTATAAATCTAGATAGATATTTGTACTACAAAGCAGCACTAGAATGTCAAGTTTATCAAGAATAGGCTATGTGCTAACTAAGCAAGATAGGATTATAAAGAGGTAAAAAAAAAAAGAGAATAACAAGACATTATTCTCTGGTAGCGTGGTGCATCATTTTTAAAAAATTGTACTGTGGTGTAGAGTTACAGTAGCATCTTTGTTGTCCTGTGTTATAGATGGAACAGAAGAACCTAACCCAAAAGACTTGCCTATTAAACGGGAGAGCTGGGTGTTTTGGTACCATCTTGTATTAACATTTTTTTAAAAAAAAAATTGATGCTCCCACCAGAATATGGTTGTTGCAGTAAAGAAGCTATGAAAACATTCAACACCAGAATATGTACAACTATGGTTGTTCTAGAATTGGGTCAATGAAACTTGTATATACAGATTAACCATGTATGCCTTGTCTGGATTTCACTAAAATGGTCTCAAGGAGGATTCTTGTATTATTACTCAATACAGCACCAGTAAAATTAACATAGCCAACTTACCAAATATAAAGCAGTTGGGTCTTCATCATCTCTATCTATATCTATCAGTGGTAATGCATGGGATAATCGTGGGCAGAGTAGTGAAGGGTTACAAAGAATATCATTTCAGTGTAAGATGTACGCAGACTTCTGAAAAAGGGGAGAATTGGCATGACAGAAAAGAGAGGAAGACGACAGTAAAACCACACTATGAACCTCATACCTCTCTTTGTAGAGCCTCGTCTAGCTCCTGCTTATCATCAGGAGTAATATCTTAAGCATACAACAGCATCAGACAATCACGAATCCTAGATAGTAAGTGGGAAATCAGAATCTAATCTTGTCCAGTTAAGAATAAGTAAACTGGGGAGAAAAAAAAGCTGCTCTCTAGATTAAAATATAGATGAACTGAACAAACAGTAATTCTCCTTTTCTTTCCTCTTCTTTTTACATCTTCAGAAATAAAGTTATAGTTAGGTAACCTGCACAAAGTATGCAGCTTGTGCCAGCACAGCCCCACACACAGATTGAGTAGGGTATACTGCTATTCAACACTCATTTTAGTTAACTTCAGCAATCGTAATTTACCTTGCAAGCTTTTGAAGCAAAGACCTACGAATAGATTAAGTAGGATATATTGTTAGCACCAAATCATTCTTCAAAGCATTAAACACTTCTTCTGGTGATTTGTTTAGCTTATCGATGAGCTTCCTAAGGGTCTCTTTAATGTCTAATTCAGTTTATGTAGAAGCCTCATCCGAAAAATCACGCTTTTTTAGCTTACTTCTTCGTCTGTAAGCTATCTGAACCTCTTCGGCAAGGTTTGCCAAGTTAAGCATGTTAGAAAAGGCTTTAGTGACTATGATGTAATTCCCAACATCCAAACTGGTAAGCATACTCCCTATCTCTTCCAACTTTTGTGGGTCATGCTTCCCTTCGTATTTAGCAGAAAGTTCATAACAGTCTTGAACCTAGCACAATGTAGCACCAGAGTAAGTTCCTTCCACTTTTACCAAAAATTGCTAATATTTTGTAATGATTAAGACCACAGTACCTACAATTTCCCGTGTTCTCACAGAGATAGAAACATCATGAAATAATCAAAAATCAAACTTTGACTCACATTTATCCCAGCTAAACAATCTTTGATAACTCGTCCCTAAATGTTGGTCTTAAATAGACCTTTTTGTTGCAGTGATATATAGTGAATCAATATGTGAACTCTTAATTGTGCAACCATGTCCCAATCCCATCTTCTATAGTAATGTGAGCTCTACACTAAAAATAAAATAACATAGTAATAAAGCATTTTCTTTACCAAAACTTTACTCCATTTGTCCCAAAATAAGTGCCACCTTAAAAATTCAAGACAACATAAGAATAGTATATTTCCTAGAAAAATAAGAAAGAAATATAAAACATTTATCAAGTTGTAGAAGTTAGTTAAATTATCACGTTTAGATAACTAATCATGCAATAAAATTTTGAAGCTTTACTAAATCCAACTGAAAGCTACACAAAACATTGCATTCGAACACCAAACATAAGAAAGGAGAAAAGGGATACCCTCCTACCTGAACATACAAATGCAATAAAAATGGCATTCTCTTCTTGAAATATATTAAAAGATAGACAAACATCTAAAACAGTTTCACTAACAAAGATTCCCATTCTAGTAAGTGGTTTGGATAGACACCAAAACACTCTTTGCATATCTGCCCCATATATGGCATTTGTAAGTGCAGTAGTAGAAATAATATAAATCGAAGAAACTTAGAAACGTAGGAGTAATTAGAGGATAACTCGTTAGTTTTTATCCACCAAACAATAACCATCAATTCAAGTAGCTAGCTTGAGAAGTTCTCATAGTTTTCTCTTTGTTTATTAGCTACGTTTATGATATAAGCATTGTTGAATTAGGTTCAAGATAGATCAACAATAGAACTCAAGAAGTTATTTTTTGTTCATGTTAGACAAATTAGATAGCCACAATCTTAACTTATATTGTCGAGTTTTAACTGATTCACCAATTTTGCAGATAACTATCCACACAAGATAGACTTAAAAGTATTTTGAACCTAAATGGGTAGGACCTGATCCTTTTTGTGTAAAATAAAAAAAGCTAGTGAATAGAAAAAATCTAGGTTACCTCAACGAGTATGAAATTGCTAGCTTAGCTGGTACAGTATCTCCAAATCAAGTTGATTCTTGAGCTATCTTTAATATGACTCTTCTAACAGTTTCTCCTAGATAGGTACCTGAAATAAGCTTCTCAAATATCTGAAGACAAAATGAGATCAAGGAGTTAATGTACATAGTTCATCCAGATCACAGGAACCTGAGGAGGCATAAAAGTTAAGTATCCACCTGGCTACTAGGATATGAACTTTCAACAATTAATGTTGTATCAAACTCGGTAATTGGAAAAGGGGAGGATCTAAAATTACCCCATTGGATATTAATTGCCTGCAGAACCAAGAAGTATAATGAAATATTGTAACATTTTATAAGTTGGTACACTTAGAAATGTCGTCACCAGAATTTACTATTTCTTTTGGTTTTGGAATTTGATCAGGCCATTTTACAACTGATTGTGTTGATTTTATATAAGCAGCATTAATGCCCATCCCTAGAGTGACTGCAGCCACACTCTCTTTACTATAATACCTTCCTCCAGCCAAAACTCCTATGGTATCATCAACCTGCATAATTGGCACTCAATATTTAACAATCTGTGCAAATTATTAAACCTTTTTTGCTGTACTAAAAGGGAAGATCCACTCACACCAGGGCAGAAACTCGCTTATCAACACTGTACTTCTTCATGGCGACATTAATTTCATTCAATAACTTGTTCCCTGCCTGAGTTTACAATTCAGTAACATATTCATTTTCTATCTATATTCATGTGAAAACTGCAAATTAATAATTATTGCTTGCAAACATGGAAAGGGAAGCAAAAATAATAATCATCACATGAGCCATTGTGCTTGATAACTATATACACCTCAATTGACTTTCTTGAATCTGAATCTTGGCCCCTTAGAGAAAATATGTTTAAATCTACTTAGGTATAGAAAGACTCAACTGCATCTCCTAATAATGAGTCCTTCCATGTAATGGTTGTTTCCCTGGAGGCAGCTACTTTCACAATTATAGGTGATACAATAAATCCCAGATTTTTCTCTCCTCTTTGTAGACCTTCTTTTTGCATGGAGATGAATTTTAATCACTTGAAGCAACAGTTATGTCACAGCATAAATATCTTAAAAAAGATGTCAGTCAAAGTTATCCCTGTTCTACACAATTAAATAAAACAAGTTTAACAGGAAGAACAATGTTACAAATTGATATCATTAAACACCATAATTAACTTATAGGAGAAGTTCACCAAAAAAAAAGCAAAACCTATTAAAGGAAAAACAAACACAGAAGAAAAGCTTAAGAAAATAAAAGGACTACATTTAAAGATATCAAACTTATAAACTCCACGCAAATGCTTCTAGAAGCTTGAAATGCCTCATTGTTATCTCACTGTGGCACCTAGAATGGATAAAACATAAGTACATCTTAATAAAACATCTTTGAGATACATCCTAACCATGAAATTCTAAGTGCGGAATCATGTCAATATCTATCTATCTTTTTCACATATTCTATTTCTATCAATTTAGCAAGTTTTGGTAATGATATTTTCTAAGCTAGGTGCAATGCTAAAAGAGACTATACAATAATGAAAGAATCACCAAATGTATACATCCATACCAAGTAATATTTAACAAAGCAAATAACTCACGATTAATCATCTATAGATTTTCATGATTCACATAACCTTCATTAGCCTTATTTTCCTCCTTTAGAGTAAGATATTCTTGCCAATTCCTTGTATCCCTATGTCTCTTTGTGAAAGGACCTTATTAGTTGTGTCTGCTCAACTCTTAGACAATATCTCCTCAACTCTAACATAAGATCTGGTCAACTTTAAGACAAGATATCCACAATACTTAATTTGTAAGTAAATTCCTGGGAAGAAGCTCTATCGAAGTAGCTTCAAATCAATAGGTAAAGAAATTGAACCTCAAGATTATTGATTTGAGATAGGGTTTTGAGAAAGGCATTCATTAATAGAGCATTCCTTCCCCTCAAAGGCCTATTTGAATATCAATACCTAGCCACTATTTTTAACACCAACCATAATACTCCAAGTTATATACCTCATCTAAAAGAAATTAGTATTAAGTAAAATAACATTCGAAGAATCTCATTCTCAACAATTAATGTTCTGGGAATAAAAGTTCTAATTTTATTCGTTGAACACTAATTGTTGAGGAGAATGAAATTTCTAGTTTTGAACCCACGATGAAATAATCAAACTTGTTCAAGTAGACATGACTTGTTATCTTATTTATGAATCTTCATACCATTTAGATAGTATCCATTGACATTGTAGACTTTGAGAGTGGAATTTGGAAGAAATCATTATAAGGCTTTCACATAGAAAGGATAGGGCTTTATTGCGTATAAGTAGGAGGTAGGGGTGGAGAGTAGGTGAAGGGGTAGATAAATATATTTATCTTTTTACATTGTTAGGGACGACATATTTGTTCATTTACAAACCAGATTTTATAGTCTTTGCTAATTGGGAGATAAACAATAGGAATTAGAGATCAGAGAAAAATTTGGTCCCTATATGTGTACGTACAGAGACCAGATTAAAACCTTGTCCTTAAATATTGATCTTAAATAAATAGTTTTCTTGTAGTGATATGATTCCATGTAAATTAAGCCATGTAATGATCCAAATTTCAAGTCCTTATGTATATTTTTATTGAATTCATGTATTAACGAATTTAAAAAATGAAAACACATTGTTTTCCCATGATTTTCACCTTCCAATGTTCAAATTAATGTGCATTAGTGGTTATTTAAATTTACTACCTTTTGGGTATCTGAAATATAGCTTTATATTACCATTTAAATGTTGTTGTCATATTTTTGCAATCATTCAGTGCCGGCGGGTTATGAACACCGATACCTATGTGTTTTTACATATTTTTATTTTCAAGTAAAGAGTCAGTCAAACCATAGTTTCATTATCATATTCAGAATATCATATTCATGTTGAGCACTTACACATACAGTACCATGTCATGTTAAACGACTTATAGCACCAATGCCATTTAGTTGGGAGTAACACTTATCATTGAGTGAACATTGAGATGGCGTTTTCCCCATCAATTAGGAATTAGGTGTGGGGTACCCCATCAGTTAGGCATGAGACCCTCGGACTTTGGGACATCAACCTTATGGATCCACATCGTTAGTCATGTATTGGTACCCCTGGAAAGATACCAACACCCTTTCAACTGGAGTTATAGGTTGGACCCTGATTGCTCAGATTGAGGTATGTCGATTGTAGTTAGCTCCCACAGTCTCAGTGCAGTATTCAGAGTAGGTCAGTTCAGGTTTGATTGTCGAATTAATCAAATTTCAGTATTTATTCAGTCAGTTTTACAGATTATTCAGATCATGTTAGTATATTCTATAGTTAGTCTTGCATTCTCAATTTTACATGTTCATGTTTTTTCCATGTTCAGTATCCATACATAATCCTTAGTTTAGTTTTACAGTATGTTCATCTTTACATGAGATTTACATACAGTATTTATGTTTTACCACTTTCTCGTTTCAATTCTACTTATTCTACAAAAGTAAAGATTTAAGAAAACTATGTGTAGTGATTCACTAGCTTTTCAAATTATGTTTATTGTTCATGTTTTAAGATACTTCAGCTTTCAGTCGATTTCAGTCTCTCGGTGATTCTATTTGCACTTAGCATGCCTGTTTTAAGATTATGTATATATTCAGTTTTACTTATTGCATTCACCCCCACTTACTCAGTACATTTTAAAGTACTGATCCAGATTTCTGTCTATGAGCTACATTGTTTTATACTGTTGGTTCCAGTAGTTGCCCAAATATCATAATCAGACAATTTGCAGTGTCCAGCCAACAGGTGATGAGTTCTCTTATTTTGGGGACTCCAGTCAGATGTAGTTCATGTACTATATTGTTATTAGTCATATGTATTGATTAATGGTAGTTGGAGTCATGTCCCAGCTATCTATAGTCAGTATAGTAGAGGTTTCATAGATAGTCAGTTAGAGTCAATATATGTAATTCAAATTTTGTTCTTTAATTTTTCATGATGTAAACTTTATTAGTATTATATTTATTCAGACTTCCTCATGATCATGTTTTCTCTCAGTAAATTTAGTTTTTACATATTTTAAATTAGTTGCTCAAGCAGTATGCCAGTTCATAAATTAATGATTCCAAGCATCGTGTTACGACTAGAAGGTAGTCTCAGGTCATGGAAAACTTGGTATCAGAGCATAGAGTTCAAGTTTCCTAGGGTGTCTAGGAAGTTATGTCAGTAGAGTCTTACGGAATGGTATGAAGACGTATGTACTTTTCTTCGAGAGGCTACAAGACATTTAAGAAATGCTTCCCTTTATTCATGTCTCAAATCATGCAGTAGAAGTGTTCTCGAAGGAACTTATGCAAATTCTTACGTTAATCCATTCATGCCAACTCTGCCTTATTCTTGAGGCAACAGACATAGACAAGCTTAAATCTTTACAGATAGAGTTTTCTTAGACTGTCCCCACAGATAGTGATGGTATTGCATGCAGACCCAAAAGTATCCCATCAGTGCTTTTATGTATCAAAGTTTGAAAGATTTCATTCATGTTCATGAAAAATCATACATTGAGCTGAAGTCAAATGTGTTTTTAGATCCCTTCTCAGAATCTTATGATAACATATGACCTAGAGTTAGAAGCATGAACCCAAGAGTTTAGCAGTAGTAAAGTGGGGATAGTGTTTTTCTAGATTTAGTAGACTTTGTATCCATGGGGCTAGTTGTATGAAAAGTGAATCAGTAGGCTTGGAATAGTGTATGCAAGAATTTAAGTTTGTTGGTTCAAAATTAAGTAAGATGGTGTGGGTGTGATTTAGAGGTGTGCCCAAGGTGATATAGGATTATAGTATTTCTAAGTTTTTAAAGTATGTGTGCTTAGATATTACCATTAAGTTAATAAGTGTGAATGAGGCAAGTAATGTAGTATGTGATGTTCTTTCCAGCTAAGTTATGGGATATGGATTGTTGATGTCGGATGTTCAGGTGTAATGGTAATTCTCATGGTTTAGGGAAAAATATAAGTTTAGAGATATGATACTAGTAGGCTATGATGGAAGTAGTATGGTTCATTAAAGGTTTGGGAATATCCATGTTATGTGTTAGAATCTAAGTTTGAATCTTGGATGATTGAGATAATAGAAAGAAAAGTTGAAATTCTAGATGGGGTAAACTCAGGGTATGGTGATACTCCTTAAAATTCTAAGTTAGTAAGTGTTCAAGTTATTATATGATTATTAGTGGTGCTATAGAAAGTTAAGAGCTTGCAGCGTTTTTTACACTTTAAGATATAGTCTTTCAGGGTGAGTTTATTATTTATGTGTATTGATATATCTTGGGCTCTAGGGTAAAGTAGTTGCAGTTCATTTTAGAGTTTATTAAGGGGTCCACGAACTTAGAATGATAGCTTTACTCTAAGGGGGATGATATAACAAGAAGTCAAGTCAGTCTCTCTGATTCTAGCAGTGATGCTAGTGTATTGAAGAACATCAGTAGGGGATAAAGATGCCTGACCTATTTTCATATCAGTGCAAATTTTTGTACTTAAGTCATCATGGCATCTACTCATGCGTTACATGTCAACTTCATAATTATGGTTCATGTTCATACACATAATAGAGAATAATGTATGCTCTCAGTTCTTAGTATGAAGAGTTCCAATTCAGTCAGTAGTACGAATCATATTCCCTGAAATTATGAACTCCAAAATCAGGTCATGCAGCTCATGACTCATGTATTCATGCTTTATAGTATGCACAGTTCCCATAACTCATGCTACACTCTTAATGACCAGTGAAATTCAGATTGTCGTGTATGTCCTCAGATTAGATCTCTTTGATGAATCCATGATATTGATATTCTATTCTTTAGGCCTTAGCTAAGTGTCAAAGTCATGCATGGTATTCTTTCATGCTTTAGGTCCTTATGTTCTAACCTTTCAGTGACCTCTCCTTAATGTTAATGATAGTGGTGAAGAGTTGTTGTTTAGATCAAAGAGAGTAAATATTTTATGTTGGGGAAATATTATTGTATGTTTGTTTTATCTAAGGCTATAAGATTAATATTAAGGTAAAGATTTTGATATATGTCACGGTTAGTTGAGAATTCCATGTGTGTCTTCTTAAGAATAGAGCAAGAAAGTTGTTATTGATAGAGGTTTAAAGAATATGAGAAAGATGCTTTTATGAGTGGTTGCCTACAAGGTCGTATGTGGTGATAATGATAGGCTTGAATGTCATGTTGGTATATAAGTGGATAAATGCATTAGGCACTAGTTACTTCCTAGTAAGAGGTTGAATTTAGTTGTTGAAGTGGTAAGAAGAATTGCTCTTGAGATGAGAAGTTGTGAAAATGCATGGGGTATTGAATTCATGGTTCGGACTAGTATTATGGTGTTATGTGCAGTACCTTGTGATTTTGAGTTAGGCTTGAACGTAGTGAGAGTATGTAGCTCAACTCAGACTTCAACGGGAATAGATATGTGTACCTATGTAAGAATTATAAGTTGAATCAAATGAGCATGGTATTTAAGGGGAAAAGTCTAGTGAGGGAGTATTTGAGAAGTATGTCTAAGCTTGAAAGTTAGCAGTTGTATTGCCTAAGGAGAAGTGATTTTATCCTAGCTTATGTTTTATAGGCCTATGTTCTATGTTACAGAGTAATAGCCATAGCCATAATAAGATTCCTTACTTAGATATCTTATTCAGATCATGCCCAAGAATTCCTTGCTCCCTAATGTTATTAGAATTTCTAAGAAAGAGTGTTGAATAAATACTCTAGTTGAGTATAATCTTTCAGTATAATTCAGTTCGTATAGCCAGCTGTAAGACCCCTCAAAATTTCTAAGCTTAATCCAGTCCTTTAAGCTTGTCAAGGAGTCCCAGACCTAGAAAATCCTAGCTAAGTTTCCAGACTTAGTTTATTTTTAGCCTTCGAAGGTTGGCAATCTCATTTCACAACCTTAATGTCCTTTAATAGATTATATTTTTGTTGATTCATGATCAGGAAGGTCATTAGGTGTTTTCAGAAAAGTTTTGGATTTTTCGGAACTCGTTTAGACCACGTTTGGTATCTCAAAATAGTGGACCAATGCGATCTTGGTGCACCACATCGCCTATCGCATTGGTTAACATTGTTGCAGGTTGCAAGAGTCAAAACTACCGAGTCTTAGCATGATCATAGCATGACGCATCGGGTATCGCGTCAATGTCATCGACACGCCGAGTCACCAATCGCGTTGATGCCCAATTTTTAGTTATTAAATGACCGCGTCTTTAAGGGTAAATAGGTCATTTTCCCACGAACCAAGTCAGCCCCAAACACGAAATTGATCCCTAAATGACCTAAATATTTCATTATTCACACAAATTTCCCCAAAATTCATCATTCTTTCTCAAAAGCAAGAAACCCTAGTTTCAAAATTCAAGAACAAGGCTCAAGAATTCCTCCAAGAACCCTTAAGGATTTACGTTCTATGGTATGTAAAGTGTTCATCCAAGGATCCCTTTCATCCTTGAAGTCCAAGAATCCAATTTTAAATTATAAAGTTTGATATTCATGTTGTAGATTGATTATGATCATGTTGATGTGTTGTATGATTCCTAAGTTGGAATCTTTAGTGTATTTTCATGATATTGTGTTAGCATGTGGATTGAATTTCATGAAATTGGGTTGATTAATGTAGCCATGATGTAAAAGTGTTAATGTTCATACCTTAGCCTAAGTATATGCATTCCATGTGTATGAAAAATGCCTAAGTAAGTAGAATTGTGTTTTATGAACTCTTATTGATCTAGATGATGAACTTAGGCTATAACTTCATGTTCAAAATGACTCCCATGCTTAAGTTATGTCTTGTGATGAATTAATGGAGTGTTCATGAGACTACATTGTGAACTTATGATATGTTGGGATGTATTCCTATTCATATACAAGACTATGAGTATCAAGTGTATCATGAAATACCTCAATGGTTGTATTATGAATTGTTAACAATTGTTATGAGCTCAAGAAGTGTCATGTCCAGTTTATTTTCATGCTATCGAGTCCGGGGGGTGTTCAATACCCGATAATTTAGTTGTGTGCCTAGAGCCAGTGTCAGTTTTAAGATAATCTCAGTCACGCCAGGATAAGTAGTATTCTCAGTTAGTTTCAAAACTCAGTAGAATTTAGTCAGTTACATGACTCAGGAAAACTCAATAATCTCATAAACTCAGTCAGTTAACAGACTTCAGTAATATTCTATCAGTCTACGGGACTCAGTGAACTCAGTCCAGCTCATCTCAGTTGATAACGCTCAATCTACAGCTCTCGTTTGAGTGTAAAGCTGTCGTTAGCAAATATAGAACCCAACCTGGGTTTGGTGTCGATCCCACAGGGAATAGCTTGGCCAACAAGTAAGTAAAATTACTAAACTTTTGGTGCAAGTCTCGTAAGAAGGGGGGATTCTTATTTTGCAAGTAATGTAAACAAAAGCTGAAAATAATAAAGTAAAAAGAGAGAGATTGTTACATTGGTTGTAAACAATGAGAATTGAAGCGTTGAGGTTATGTCCACCTTCTGAGGTATACGTCTCTATTGGCTATGAGTGTGTAGAATTCTGACATGCAATTGCTTATAGAGGATTGTAGTCGATGGTAACTCCAAGCGTCTCTCGACCTAAACAAGGACTATTTCACTTTAACTCTCTCGAGCTTAAAGCGTGTCTAACGGTACGAATTCTCCAAGAGGTTAGTCCAGTTACGGCACTAGCTTTTTAATAGGAAAGGGTGTCCTACTACCTTGACATTATCTCTTTTCCAGACAAATAACTTTTCTCTCGAACAAGTTAAATGTTAGACTGGCGTATTCTTGCGTTTGCAACCGCAAAGAATGTAGATTAAGATGAAGAGAATAATGATATAAGCAATATACGTGCCTCGAACTCACAAACTCACAACAATAGATAGTATCTCATACGGCTTCCATAACCCCAACAGAGAATTTTAGTTACCCATGAATACGAAGGAGATCACGATTGACATTGTTGTTATACCACAAGATTGAGTAATTTCGTGTAGCTTAGGTGGTAGGCGTGAGGCGTGAATTCCTAGGCAAAGTAACGATTCTCTTGTTGTGGAATTTAAGAATGGAAGAGTAGAAGAAGAAAAATAGAATTAATGGAAAGATTAGAAGAGTTGTAGAGTAATAGAATTGAATTGTAAGATGAGAAGTTATAAAATCTCTAGCATGATAGGGTATTTATAATACCCATATCCTACTCCTACTAAGCTAATGAAATAAATAACCAAATCCTACTAGACTAATGAAATCCTTAACCCAAATGTACTAGGTTAAGGTAACATTATCATAATCCTCATAAAATAATGAAATACATAACCTAATTGCACTAGGTTAATGTATCATTGTCAAAATCCATCTTTGTGTCTGTAAGTCCCCAAAGTCTTCAGAATTGCTGTTTTAGCCCGGGACAGATTTTCCATGCAGCAGTTTTGGTCCTTAGGCGTGTAAACTCCCTTCCCTTCCTTCGTGAGCTTTCTTTAGCGTCAAGTAAGCCATAGAATGCTGAATTATGCATCATTTATACCTGAAACTTTGCTAATCATGTTCGTTAGCTCATTTACAGGAAAAAGGACTAAAAGTGCATGAAATATATAATTTGTTCTCAAAACTAGGCTAAAATATGGGCAAAATATATTGATATAGGCGTGTAAATCCGCCTATCATCAACACCCCACACTTAGAGCTTTGTTCGTCCTCGAACAATATATCATGTCCTTCTAAGCATCAACTTAAGGTTTTTACAGTAACAACACAAAACATTTATTAAGACAAGCACAACGATTATCAACCAAGAGTAGCTTTCCGATTATAAGTAGAAACAATTTAACCTCAAGTATAGACTCGTGATGGTGATCAACTCGCATGCAAACGTTAAAGTGCATAGAATCATATACAACTATCCAAAACTCATCAACCATGTGTGTCTCACCATATAGTACCCATAATCACTTACAAATATAGCATATTTTTCAAACATGGGTATCAAAATGTCCTTGCTCTCACTCTCACAAAGAATTCATATGTAGCAACTGATGACCATAGGCTTGCCCTTAATGTAATACTCTACTAAATGTCAGAATGCTAAGCTTAGGATCAAGTAGGTCTTTTGATGGTTGTAATGTAGGCTAAGGGACGGGTAGGACTATTTTGGCCAGGAATAGTGACTAAGTTCCTAAGCACTTTAATACATCACTTTGTATCATTGACACTTTTTTTTTTCTTTCAACCTTTCTTTCTTTTATTTTACCACCCTTGTTCTCCTCTTTTGTTTTTCAATTTTAAGCACAACTCGCTTTTCAGCTTTTTTTTCTTTTTTCTTTTCACAACATACCTCTTATGATGACACTTTTTTTTTCATAACACATTCAAGCACCATTACAATTTATAGCATCATACTCACCCAATTTCCTCTTATGTTGTCACATGACTTTTTCACTTTAAAGCACTTAGGAGTTTGGATCAAATTACGGTCTTGAAAAAATGGATTAGGCTTACATACAAGGTTGTCAAAGAAAATAGGCTAAAGGCTCAAAAGGGTTTAACTAGGATGATGTCCATGGGTAGGTAAAACTGAAGGTAAACAAATATAGGTTGCCAAAGAAATGCCTAAATCATATCCTAAACTTACACTCCTTATTTTCTCTTTGCATACATACCAGGCAAGTTCTAGCATCAGCCACACACATAGAATATACGATTATCTCACACACACAAAGCACATGGTCAACTTGCTTGGAAGTAATATAGACTCTCGACCCAACAAGTGAAGGAATTGAACCATACAATATCACATAATAAGTCACAACTAGAGCCTAAATGTCTCAATGGTCACAATAGTAGCACATACTCTTGTTATAATCTCATGCTGCCTATTAGAATAATCTCATGCGAAGCTAAGTTAAAAAATATTAACTACTAAAAAAATCTTAACTAAAAAATGAAACAAAAATAAAACAAAAGCAAACAAACATAGATGCGAGTAGAGAAGTATAGCATGCAATACCACCACCCCACACTTAGTCGGTACACTGTCCTCAGTGGAAAATAAATAAGAAGAACCTGGTTAGTCGGACTCATCCTCTATGTCTGGGGTCATACCCCTTGCATTGGAATCATCATCAGAGTCGTCATCCTTAGAAGTTCCTCATAAGTATCCCACTTAATTCCAAGCGTGAGTCAAGGTATTTGCAGCGAGGAGGGTTCTCCTTGCTCCTTGCGGCCTCTTTTCTTGCTCTTTTGGGAAGTGGTAGCCTTTTCTTTGCCTTGTCTTGCTTTGGGTGCCATTGTACCTGAGACTAGAAATAGTGTTAGTTGCAGCACAGTCTCACTTGATACAATCTATAAGAAAGCATTAGGGGTACCACCCCACACTTAGTTTTGTTAACACAAATCAGTGAGGTGAAAGTAGTCGATTTACTCAGATTTCGTCGAGATACGTTTTAGGATTGTATTCCGACAAGAAAATCAGCAATGCATCACTTACTTGCAGCCATTGGACTACTTTCATGGTAGATATAGCAACACTCCTACATAGGGGTTACTACATGGAATCGTTATTCTTACAAAAATCACAACCTCCTAAGTCGGTAGGCACTATAAGTCTTATCCCGATGGCCGGGATAGTCTAACATGTAAGTATCCAAACAAAAATCTTATGCAATATTCATAGCCATAGCAATTCCGCAAATATCATAACAATGCTATTGAAGCCAAATTCAAGTCGGAAACAAGTCAAGATTTTCCTACGTATATGTTCACTCACATGATTTTGCAACAACAATCCAAACACATGAACATCACCAACAATCTTATATAATTTAGCAATTAATAATAGCCATAGAAACATAGTACTTACGAGAAATAAATGAAGAATAAGAGAGTACTTACTTGCTTGAAACTTGTGGAAATGGTTTTGTGAATTGGAAGAGCAAAAGAAGAAAATTTTGAGAAGATTTGGAAGAGTATGTGGCGCCTTTTAGGGTATTTTCTATTATGGTTGTGTTATAAAACTAAGTCCCCTTTATATAGGAAGAGTATGGGTCGGGTTATGACCCATTTAAAATCGGTTTTGGAGACAAAAATCCTACATATGCGGCGCATTGTCTATGGCATAATGGGACATATGCGCCGCATAGTCTATGGCATTTGTAGACATATGCGGCGCATTGTCTATGGCATAATGGGACATATGCGCCGCATAGTCTATGGCATTTGTAGACATATGCGCCGCATAGTCTATGGCATATGAGATACTGAGACCAAATGCCATAGAATAGGCGGCGCATAGTCAAAAGCATACCTAGGAATAGGCGGCGCATAGTGTATAGCACACTAGATTACGAGACCTTAGGCTATAGGATAGGTTGTGCATCGTTCGTGGCCTAGTTTTACCAAGGCCTAGCTTTCCTCGAAGCCTATTTTGGCATGAGAAAGGCTCAATCCATAGCCTTATGCATCACCCTTCCTAACTTACCAACTTTACCATACAATGCGTCCAAATCGTCAATTGAAATCAATCTCCTCGTTGACTACTTCTTGCACCTATATTCGCTCAAACAAATGAAAACGATTAGTACGATGGGTTGCCTCCCACCAAGCGCCTTAGTTTTGGTCGTGGCACGACTCTTTATTTTTGGATTTTTCATTTATCAAAATCAAAACAAGTACTAGAAGAAACGATAAAATGAAAAATGATAAACGATGGGTTGCCTCCCATCTAGCGCTTGATTTATTGTCGCGGCACGACATAGTTACCTCGAGTACTCAGACTTCATCGAGATAGATGGTGGATCGTTTTCTGAATAGATTCAGACGACAATGAGGCTTACTTGTAGAAGAGGTACCAATTATATCATCAATAGTCCAACCCATAGCTCTCATGTATCTCTTCAGAGTAGAGATGAGAGCCTCTACGTGCTGTTTACTTAAATCATCCGCACTCACCAGAAGTATCTTTATACTTTCCAAGAACACATACCTTAGATAATCAGGGAGCTCTTTCGATTCTAGCATTGGTGGCTCTTCAAGGGAAGTCTTCGCTGTAGGTGAAGGTTGATTCTTAAGATCACGGTCCGGTTGCTTAGGAGTATGGGAATAGGACTCTATTTCTGTTAGAGCACCCATAAGTTCTTCATAATCTTCATCGTCCTTATGCTCAACCTTCAGCAGCGCAACAGACAATGGCTCAACAGTAAGCTGTTTCTCTACAGATAATGCTTTCTTATCTTCATAATGAACATCATCTACAGAGAACACATCCATATCTTTTGGCTGCTTCATTTCTTTGCATATATTAAAGCGGACCACTTCGTCATTCAACCGAAATAAAAGCTCATTAGCTCTCATGTCAATAAGAACACTTCCCGTTGCAAGGAAAGGACGTCCCAAGATTATGGGTACTTCAGAATCCACCTCGCAATCCAAAATCACAAAGTCTGCAGGAAAAATGAAGGTAGACACCTTCACCAACACATCATTCAAGATACCCACAAGTCGTTTTACTGACCTATCCGCCATCACGAGCCACATATTGGTTGGTGTAGGATCGCCCAACCCCAACTTTCTGTAGATGGATAGTGGCATCAAATTGATGCTAGCTCCCAAATCACACAATGCTTTGGAAAAATTTATAGATCCAACCATGCAAGGAATAGTGAAAGCACCAGGGTCTGTCTTCTTCTGTACTAAGGACCTTGTGGCAATTGCACTGCAATGATGAATATTATCTGCCGGCTCATAGCTTACTGCCCGCTTTTTTGTCAACAGGTCCTTCATGAATTTAGCGTACCCAGGCATCTTTTCTAGCGCCTCTACCAACGGAACATTAATGGTCAGCTGCTTCAACATGGTCATGAATTTGCTGAACTTTGTATCATCCACCACCTTCTTCAATCTTTGAGGAAAAGGTGGTGGTGGGTATGGAATTGTTCTCTCCATGGCTTTCTTCTCCTCTTGCTTCCGTTTTTCAGCTTTTCCAGGCTGCACGTTGTGAGGAGTGATGTTAGGATCGACTGCTGTGGCATCTTCCCCTTTCGCCTTATCATCAATTTCCGCTTCTTCGTCAACCACTTGCTTGCCTTTTTCTGAAGTTTCCATCACCTTACCACTTCGGGTAGTGATGGCCATGCATGACCCATCATTCCTTGGGTTTTGCACAGTATCGCTAGGTAAAGTGCCAGCCTTCCTTTGATTGAGTGCTGCTGAAAGTTGGCTCAATTGCTGCTCTATTTGCTTGATTGAAGTGGAATGAGAATCAACTAGTTGTTTCATGGAGGACAAATCATTAATTACCTCAGTAACTCCCGCGCTCGTTGCTTCCACTCCTTTCAATAATTTAGCCATCATGTCTTCCATACTTCCAGAATTAGATGTGGTGGTATCACGTCTACCAGGGGGAACGTACAAACCACTCTTTTCATTGTTTTTATTCCAACTACCTTGGTCTTTGCTTCCAGATTTATCATAATAGTTCCGACCTTGGTTTCCTTGGGTATTCCCACGGAAACCCCCCTGATTGTTCAAGTAGTTGGCCTCCTCTTCCGAATCAGATTCGTCTCTTCCTTTTAGCGCCACAGCTTTCACTTTTTCGGTCTTCCCTAATAATAAATGCTTTGTCAGAAGATCCACTTGCGTTTTCATGTGCGCTAAATCTTGATCACGTTCTTCTTGTCTTCTTCTTTGGTCTGCAGTCATGCCTATAGATAAAGTGGGGCTTGCTACCTCAGAATCCCTGGTATGCCAAGCTCTACTTTGTTTCGTCATGCGATCTAGCATATTGCTTGCTTGACCAAAGGTGAGGTCCATAAAAGATCCTCCAGCTGCGTTATCCACCACTGGCTTAGTTATTGAATTCAAGGCTCTATACAATATCTCCATGAGGTGAACATTAGTCATGTGATGGTTTGGGCATCTCGCTAGCTTTGTCTTGAACCTCTCCCATGTTTCATGAAGAGCTTCAGTGGGAAGCTTACGAAATTTGCTGATTTCATCTCTCAATTGTGCCCTTTTGGAAGGCGGAAAGAATCTTTCTAGGAAAGCGTCTCTCAATTGCCTCCAATTTGTAATTGAATCAGGAGTCAGCCCATTCAACCATAGTGTTGCCTCCCCAGACAGAGACAATGGAAATAGACGTAATCAAATTGCATTCTGACCAACACCAGGATTGTCAAAAGACTTGCATGTAGAAATAAAGTTGACGAGATGCATATTCGGATCATCGCCTGCTAGTCCACCAAATAATCCCTTGAGTTGCAATAACTGAATCATGGTGCTTGTGATGTTGAACTTGGCTCCGGGCGCTAATGGTGGTGGAATTATAGCTCCAGTGGCTCCGGCACCATCAAGATCATCATCATCATCGTCGAAGGCTGGCTGCATAGGTTGGTGATCATGTTTATACCGAGCTTGTCGACCTCTTCTGTTGGCAGGTGTTACGATTTCAGCATCACGCCTAGGGTTTAGTAACTCGTCATCACCTAAATCCTCATCGTCAGGATTTGGTGCTCGTGCAGGGTTATCAATGTTCTGCTGTTGAACCTGGGCTGCGGCAAGGGCAGCCAATCTTGCTTGTTCCTGTTGAGCAGCCATCCTTGCGATTTCAGCTTGTGCTTCCATTCTACCAATGCGTTGTGGTTCAGGATTGATTGGTAATAACGGTTGACCAGAACTTCGAGTATGGGGCATGCACTAAAATAAAAACCTGCAGTAGACAAAAACAAAAACTGAAAGTAAAAGTACGAGAATCTTTGACCAAAGGGTCTAGTAATTTTCACGAACTTAATTGACACTTGTATTCCCCGGCAGCGGCGCCAATTTTTGATAACGCTCAATCTACAGCTCTCGTTTGAGTGTAAAGCGGTCGTTAGCAAATATAGAACCCAACCTGGGTTGGGTGTCGATCCTACAGGGAATAGCTTGGCCAACAAGTAAGTAAAATTACTAAACTTTTGGTGCAAGTCTCGTAAGAAGGGGGGATTCTTGTTTTGCAAGTAATGTAAACAAAAGCTGAAAATAATAAAGTAAAAAGAGAGAGATTGTTACGTTGATTGTAAACAATTAGAATTGAAGCATTGGGGTTATGTCCACCTTCTGAGGTATACGTCTCTATTGGCTATGAGTGTGTAGAATTCTGACATGCAATTGCTTATAGAGGATTGTAGTCGATGGTAACTCCAAGCGTCTCTCGACCTAAACAAGGACTATTTCACTTTAACTCTCTCGAGCTTAAAGCGTGTCTAACGGTACGAATTCTCCAAGAGGTTAGTCCAGTTACGGCACTAGCTTTTTAATAGGAAAGGGTGTCCTACTACCTTGACATTATCTCTTTTCCAGACAAATAACTTTTCTCTCGAACAATTTAAATGTTAGACTGGCGTATTCTTGCGTTTGCAACCGCAAAGAATGTAGATTAAGATGAAGAGAATAATGATATAAGCAATATACGTGCCTCGAACTCACAAACTCACAGCAATAGATAGTATCTCATACGGCTTCCATAACCCCAACAGAGAAGTTTAGTTACCCATGAATGCGAAGGAGATCACGATTGACATTGTTGTTATACCACAAGATTGAGTAATTTCGTGTAGCTTAGGTGGTAGGCGTGAGGCTTGAATTCCTAGGCAAAGTAACGATTCTCTTGTTGTGGAATTTAAGAATGGAAGAGTAGAAGAAGAAAAATAGAATTAATGGAAAGATTAGAAGAGTTGTAGAGTAATAGAATTGAATTGTAAGATGAGAAGTTATAAAATCTCTAGCATGATAGGGTATTTATAATACCCATATCCTACTCCTACTAAGCTAATGAAATAAATAACCAAATCCTACTAGACTAATGAAATCCTTAACCCAAATGTACTAGGTTAAGGTAACATTATCATAATCCTCATAAAATAATGAAATACATAACCTAATTGCACTAGGTTAATGTATCATTGTCAAAATCCAGCTTTGTGTCTGTAAGTCCCCAAAGTCTTCAGAATTGCTGTTTTAGCCCGGGACAGATTTTCCATGTAACAGTTTTGGTCCTTAGGCGTGTAAACTCCCTTCCCTTCCTTCGTGAGCTTTCTTTAGCGTCAAGTAAGCCATAGAATGCTGAATTATGCATCATTTATACCTGAAACTTTGCTAATCATGTTCGTTAGCTCATTTACAGGAAAAAGGACTAAAAGTGCATGAAATATATAATTTGTTCTCAAAACTAGGCTAAAATATGGGCAAAATATATTGATATAGGCGTGTAAATCCACCTATCATCATCAGTATAATCAGTTTAGTGTCTATTCAGTTGGGAGTAGGATTCAGCACCGAGCAAACCCAAGGATAAGGGCATACATTGACAGTAGAGGGTGTGACCCTTAGAAGCAATCCTTATATTCTAGAACTATATAACATAGATTGAGATATCAACACTGACAGTTGAGGGTTGATGAGGTGGATTAATACTGCCAATTGAGGGTCCCACCGTTCTTCTTTGGGGACACTGTCAGATGAGGGTCATTCACAACTTATCTTTACCAGTGGCGTGGTATTGACACCCTACCGATTGGGGTTACAGATTGGACCCCAACTCAGCTATATTGCTTTATTTGGGGCATGTCAGTTAGATGACTACCTCCCACAGTCACAGTCTCAGTAATAGAACTCAGATAGTTCTACAGATTTTAGGACTGTGCGATACATTCACTCAGTTCAGTACGGAACTCAGCTAGTTCCATCAGAATTAGGACTGTCAGTTATAGTCACCCAGTATCAGTTATATTAGTTATTAGTAATCCATGTTATTAGTAAAACTCAGTATTCAAAATTCTCATGATTTCAGTTACAGTCTATATAGTCATGTATGTATTCTCATTCAGTTATTCTCATGACATTCAGTCAGATATAGTTCATGCATATGAACCCTTGTATTTAGCCTTACCTCACTTTGCATACCAGTACATTCACACGTACTGAAGCATACCTTTCTTTTGCGCTATGGTGTTTTATACCATAGGTTCAAACGTACGAGCTCCAAGCATCCTTAGCAGTTCAGATTCAACCAGCAGCAGTAGATTGCAGTGAGTCCTCATCATTTGAAGATAACATGATTATTTCATTATTTTTGTTTAGTTTTTAGTAGATGGAGTTAGTTGGGGATATGTCCCATCAACTTCTTATTCAGACAGTTTAGAGTCTTTCAGACTAGATGTTCAGACTATAGCATGCTCAGACAGTTATTTCAGTTTTGGTATTGTTATTCCGCATTATCAGTTATGTTTTAGTTTTGAACCTTATGGCATTTCAGCCCATTATTCTACATATTTCAGTATCATTATACAGTTATTGCAGCAGGTACCAGTATTAGGTTAGCTAGTGGTCCTTTGGGATTGTTAGCACCGTGTAACGTCCAGGGTACCAGACTCGGGGCATTACATCAGCAATTCAGTTTAGCAGTCAGACAGACAAGTTCCTATGGTTTTCCATCTTTCCACTTAGGTTCCTATGGTTTTCCATCTGTCCACTTAGGTTCCTATGGTTTTCCATCTTTCCACTTAGGTTTCTATGGTTTTCCATCTTTCCACTTAGTCTTACTATCTAAATTTTCATGAATATGGCTATTCCATAGGGTAATTTATTTGCATACATATAAGTTGTGAATTCAGTTCAGTCCATGCATCATCTTTTGTATTCACCTTTTAGTCATGACTCATTTGATAAGTGTTCAGTGTATAATCTCAGTTTTTCAAGTATTCCACATCAGACATTGGAATACCCCTTGTACGAGTCAGCTTAGAAATCAGTTTCATGATAAAGTTATAATGTTTCAGCTCATCTATATTGTGCATTACCCAACAGGTCATGTGTACATCATTCCACACTCATAATACTTCAACAAATTCCTATCCATCATTCGAGGATGAATGATTCCAAGGGGGATATAATGTAACACCCCGTATTATTGAGCTAGACTTTGAACCATTGTTTGTACATGTTTAAACTCTAATACCTTGATATACTTTTGAATACATGTTTCATGATCATTATCCTAGTGAGAAAAGTGTTTATGAGGTGAAAAATAATCATAGAAATAACTTAGAGTAAAGTTGAGTGAAGAGCCTTTGCTTCGGTCAAATTTTTGTATTCGATTCCATAAGGGATAAATTTGAATATGTATAAATTATTACATAGGTGAAATTTTGAATCTCAATACCCACCAAATGATATATAATTGAGTTATCTTTCCAACAATACCAATTTTTCTTTAATCTGATACCCGAACAAAAAGTTATGACCATTTTTGTGAGATACAGTAAGGGGTCGCGATAGCCCCACGCCATGAGGGATATTCCACCGAACTAGGGGTCACGTTATGAGGTGTATTCCACTGGACTAGGGTTTTCTCCACGAGGGCTATTACCTTTGGGAAAAGAGGCCAAGGGAAGTTTGGTCCTTTCCTCTCAACCCCAGCTGTCCAAACACAATTTATAACTCAAAAGGGGCATTATTTGCCTATCTTCCTCAAAACAACTCACGTAAAAACCCTCCCCTTTCCTAAGAACAATAATTCAAGATTCTTCTCTCAAGAATTTAATGATTCAAGATTTATTTTCAAGACTTCTTCAAGTATTCGTTCAACTAAGGTATGTGGGGTATTCAACAATTAATCCCTTTCACCCACTGAGCCCTAAAACCTTCTCTTTGATTAAAGTATGAGTTTTTCCTTCATTATGGAATTTCACATGTTCAAGATAAATTCAATCCATATTTTCCTTAGTAAATTTAACTCAATCAATGTCCTCATATGATTCCACGTAAATTAGGCCATGTAATGATTCGAATTTCAAGTCCTTATGTATATTTTTATTGAATTCATGTATTTACGAATTTAAAACATGTAAGCATGCTTATTTACCATGATTTAAACCTTCCCATGTTCAAATTAATGTACATCAGTGGTTATTGAAATTTACTACCTTTTGGGTCTCTGAATTATAACTTCTTATTACCATTTAAATGTTGTTGTCATATTTTTGCAATCATTCAGTGTTGGCGGGTTATGAACACCCGATACCTATGTGTTTTTACATATTTCTATTTTCAAATAAAGAGTCAGTCAAACCATAGTTTCATTATCATATTCAGAACATCATGTTTATATTGTGCACTTACACATACAGTACCATGTCATGTTAAATGACTAATAACACTAATTTCATTCAATTGGGAGTAACACTTAGCACTGATCAAACATAGGGATAACATTTCCCCCATCAGTTAGGAATGACGTGTTAGTAGCAGACCCTAAGTTTCAGACCTATGGCACCACCGCAGATTATGAGGGGTCCCCCGTTAGTTAGGCATGACACCCTGGTCCTTCGGGACATCATCCTTGTGGATCTACATCATCAGTCATGTGTTGGTACACCTAGTAAGGTACCAACACCATTCCAACTAGGGCTACAGGTTGGACCCCGATAGCTCTGATTAGGGCATGTCTGTTGTAACTAGCTCCCATAGTCTTAGTGCAGTATTCAGAGTAGGTCAATTCCGGTTGGCTTGACCAAGTAATCAAATTTCATTAATTATTCAGTCAGTTTTATAGATTATTCATATTATTCAGATCATGTCAGTACATGCTAAACTTGGTCTTGCATTCTCAGTTTTACATGTATAGGTTTTTTTATGTTTAGTATCCATACATGATCCTCAATTCAGTTTTACAGTATATTCAGCTTTACTTGAGATGTACATACAATATTCAAGTTTTACCGCTTCCTTATTTGAGTTCTACTTATTCTACAGAAGTAAAGATTTAAGAAAATTAATTGTAGTAATTCACCAGCTTATCAGATTATGTTTGTTGTTTATGTTTTAAGATACTTTAGCTTTTAGTCTATTTCAGTCTCTTGGTGAGTCTACTTATACTTAGCATGCATATTTTAAGATTATGTATCTATTCAATTTTACTTATTGCATTCACCCCTACTTACTCAGTACATTCTAAAGTATTGATTCACATATATGTCTATGTGTTGCATTATCTCATAATATAGGTAATAGTAGTGGCTCACACATCATAACAAGACAGTTTGCAACTTCTAGCCAGCAGGTAATGGGTTTTCTTGTTTTAGGGACTCCAGTCAATTGTAGTTTATGTACTATATTATTATTATTATTCATATGTATTGATTAGTGGTAGTTGCAGGCATGTCCCAGGTATCTATAGTCAGTATAGTAGAGGCTTCATAGATAGTCAGTCAGAGTCAATACATGTTATTCAAGTTTCGTTCTTCAATTTTTCATGATGTAAACTTTATCAGTATTACATTTATTCAGAATTTCTCATGATCATGTTTTCGCTCAGTAAATTTAGTAATTAAATATTTTAAATTAGTTGCTCAAGAAGTATCCTAGTTCATGGGTTATCTTGGGATCACTTGTAGTTCCGAGCACCGTGTTACAACTACGGAGTAGTCTCGGATCGTGACATTAATACCTCATCCATATATTGACCCAAGCACTATCAAATTGGGAAGAAGGTGATATAAGAGGAGGAGTGGAGTCAGAGAATCATTTCAATCTAGAAAAACCAAGTGCTCCATATGTAAGAACGCTGGCCACAAAAAAACTACATGCGCGGATCATAATCCACCATGATTGTTGTAATAGTAAAACTTGTGTGGTTTTTTGTTTGTTATGGACTTTGGAGTGTGTTCTTACAACATATGGACTTATATTGCAAGAGTTCTGTTGGAAGAACACAATCATATCATCAAACTAGATTGTGTTCATTCAACAGATGACCAATCTGTTGCGACAGATGGGCCATCTATTGGAACAATACAATATAGTTCTTGCCATTGATTTATGTTCTTACAACAGATGACCAATTTGTTTTAACAGATGGTCCATCTGTTAGAAGAACTATTGCTACTGGATTCAAAATTATGTCAAACGCTCAATCCTTACCTACAACCCTTGACATGAAAAGAAAAAGAAATAGACAGAATAAAAATTAAATCAGAAATAAAGTCAAAGTCGACCAAACATAAATTTTTTCATTAAATAAAACAAAATACATTAGGTTTTAGGCAGATCTGATATAAATAAAACAAAATGCATACGCTAAAAGAAAAATAACCTAATTATTATTATTATTATTGTTGTTGTTATTATTATTATTATTATTATTATTATTATTATTATTATTGTCAACCGACTAATTGTCAACTGGTAGCAGCAGAGCCCTCCTCAACCTGCGAATCTTACAAAGGATCCTCACTCTCACGGCGCCCAACTCCTACTGGAGTTCATTAACTTGACTTTGAAGTTTTCACACAGTGTCATGCATAATCACCATGTCCCAAACCGGACCAGCCATATTTAGAATACGCATGCATTAGCAAAAAATGTAAAATGCTAAAAAAAAAATGATTCTGAATGTAATAAAACATATACTACCAACTGGTAGATTTACAAAAAAAACTTACCTCATCGAAAAAGGAATCTTCTCTTTGAAGAGAAGTGGTTGAAGATGTAATATGAAAGATAAGATGCAAGAAATAAATAAAGTGGAGTAGAATGAACGAGTAAGGAGGGACCTATTTATAGAGGATTGAATTTGAATGTGTTAGGCAAAATGTCACAACTGTTCACCTCTATTTATTAATTACATGTCTTAATTATATCAAGCTAGTGACTTTTTAATTATTGTGAAAAGTCATGATTTTTTATCTTTTTAATATTAATTAGTTCTTAAAATTAAATAACCATTTTTCTTAATTAAATAATCAAAGACTTTTCACCTTTTTAATAATTATTTTTTAATAACTACCGCTTTTATTGAGTTGTTGCAACAGATAACCCATCTGTCGCAACAGATTAACCATCTGTTACAACTAATGGTCCATCTATGAAACAGATGACCCATCTGTTATAATAGATGGGTTATCTGTTGGAAGATAGATGGACCATCTATTGGAAGAGCTGTTTTGATTTCTTCCACTAGTTGATTCATCAGTTGCAATAGATGAGGAATTTGATTCATCATCTGTTTTGAATGTGTTAGACCAAAAAGTCATGATTGTTCACCTTATTTTTAATAATTATATATCTTAATTAATTAAAATAGGTGACTTTTCAATTATTTAAATTAAAAAATAGATTTAAAAACTAAAAAGATGAAAAGTCATGACTTTTCACCTATTTAATATTAACATTAGTTAAATTATTAAAATTAAATAACCATTTTTTATGATTTTAAATTGTGTTGATCATTTATTTCCTTATTATTTATTCATGAATCATTTTTCTTTATTAAATAAGTGAAAAGTCATGACTTTTCACCTTTTCAATAACCGATTTTAGTTTGTTTTTCCAACAAATTGATCATCCGTTGAAACAGATTTGTCATTTGTTGGAAGAACACACTCCAGTAGCAAGGCTTTTGAGTTTTTCCAACATATTATCTATCTGTTGCAACATATTGGTTAGCTGTAGGTTGAACGCAATCCAGATTGATGAATTGTATTGTATTCTTCCAGTAAATGTCCATCTATTGCAACAGATAGTAATCTACTAAAAATATTTTTTGTAGTATGTTGTATTTAGTTCCTATTACCTTACTTCTTTTGATTGATGCACAAGTTAATAAAAAAATATTTTATATAATAAATAATAATATTGACATCCTTAATAATGAGTTCAAATTATCAAAGTACATAACAAACAACAACATAAGCTTACTATTACAACGATTATGGGTCCAAAAGATTTCCCATTTATTGCAACAGATGGGTCAACTATTTGAAGAACTCAATCCAGTAGCATCAAGGGTTTCTTTCCATCTAGTTTTAAGTGTTTGAGATTATTGTTGCCCTTTTCAGAAGATTAAGAAGAAAGATTTTGAAGATGGTTACCCTTTGAGCCTCCATAGTTTTATACACTACTTCACGATGGGAATTGAAGATTAAACACTATTTGAGATTGAGGGGGTATGGAGAATAAGGTGCTTGTAGATGGATGTATCTACTTTCATGTGTGGTAGTTATGTATTACTGATCAGGTTATCGTGACAACACACATAAAGTACAATGATTTTGTGAATGGAGTTTTTTACCGATTAGGCATTGATCCTTCAAATAAGATCCTACATTTTACAGTTAAGTTTGATAGGTGAAAACTGATAAGGCCAAAGTGTCCAAGAAGGTGGTGTCGATACCTTATTACAATTTAATGATAGTTTTGCTCATGTTTATTTATCAAGTTTTGAGAAGGGATCAATATTTAATGGTAGTATAGATATTTAATAGTGATTGGGCTAGTTTTAATGGTGCAATAGAGTTTAAGAAGGCCTCAGAAGCCTCCCAGTACAATAAACAAGAATGGAAAACCAATAGATATTCCCCCATTCCAAATGTGTATGGATGGGTTGCTTAGGGAGATAATTATACAACAGAACGTGTTGTAGGAGAATACCTGCACAGGAAAGGGGAGTTGCTAAAGACTATATTATCTCATACCTTATTAAAAAAGAAACACAGGGTAGCAAGCAAGGAACTTCTAGCCAATCTGGCCAATGAAATTGACTTGAAAGATGAAAAATCTTAATGAGCTACAAATATGAAAGTGTATCCTAAAATTAAAATTCGTCAGTCGTTGTTAAAAAGAAAAATGGTAAAGTGAATGGAGCTGGACACTTTCTTAGGTAACTGTGAATAGTTAGCTTGGCCTGAATGATCACATCCAAAGATAGGAACAAAAATCCAAGGAAGCATCTTTGCGAGCACCGAGGATTGGAATAATGTAGAGTCAAGAATGAAACTTAAACCAAGAACTTCTGAAGTTAAAATAAAGGAAGCCAAGGTATCAATTTCTAAAGTCTAACTTGTATCCCATACCTTTTATTTGTTGTTCTGATAAGGTCAATGGCAGTAGAACCAAAAAGGTCTGAAGTTGGGCAGAAATCCCATGCCTTTTTGTTTCCACTACAATTGACCTGACCAGAACCACAACCTGAAGGCCTAGGATGCAAGTTTAACTTTAGAAATTTCCATGTTGGCTTGTCCCTTATTTTTACTTCAGGAGTTCTTGGTTTAAGTTTTATTCTCGACTGTATATCATTCCAACCCTCGGTGCTCGCAAAGCTGCTTTCTTTGAGGTCTGTTCCTTACTTTGGAGGTGATAATTCATACCGCACTAACTAGTAGCAGTTACCTAGAAAAGTGCACAGCTCTAGTCCACTTCACCATTTTTCTTTTCAACAACAAGTGCTGGATTTTTATTTTTGGATACACTTTTATTTTCAGCTCATTTAGTTTTTTCATTTTTCATGTCAATTTCATCGACTAGATTCGCTACACGTTCCTTGCTACCCTATGTTTCTCTTTAATATGGTCTGAGTTGATATATAGTCTTCAACACCTCTCCTTTCTCCCACAAATATTCTTCCAAGCACCTTTTATTGTATAATCGTCACCCCGAGCAACACAACCCTATAAATTTGGACTAGGGCAATAACTATATTAATTTTCATTCTTGTTTGCAGTAGTGCGAGGCTTTGAATGCCTTTCAAAAGTCCATTGAGCCATTAAAATCAGTCCAATCACTATTGTATCTTTACACTGCTACCAAAAACTTGATCTTTTCTCCAAACTTGACACATGAATATTAGCAAAACCATTATTAAACTGTAATAGGATATCAACACCACCTACTTGGTCCCTCAGCCTTATCAGTTTGAACCTATCAAACTTAATTGTAAAATGCAATATCTTATTTGAATGATCAATGCCTAATCGGTAAAAAACAACATTCACAAAAATATAGTGTACTCTATGTGTGTTTTCATGATAAAATGATCAGTAATACATACCTCCCATATCTATATGCAAGCAGCTTATTCCTCCGAACCCATCTTTACTCTAGTCTTTTATGTTGGTCGGGAAAAAGTTGATCCACTTTCACTTTTTTTTATTTTGGGAGACATCGTTTATCTATAAACAAGAAAAAAATAAAAAGAACATTACAATTGATATCTGCATAATTTAAAAAAAGGGTAACATAAAATTTAATAAATACAATATATTACAACAAGAATTCCAACAAATGACCCATCTATTGCAATAGATGACCAACATGTTGCAACAAATGGATCATCTGTTGGAAGAAATCAAACCAGTGTTCCTACTAGTTTGGTTTCTTCCAACACGTGCTCCATCTATTGCAATAGATGGGTCATCAGTTGGAAGAGCTATTTTGATTTATTCCATGAGCTGATTCATCAGTTGCAACAGATGGAGAATCTGTTGGAAGACCTATTTTAATATCTTCCACCATATGTTCCACCTGTTGCAACACCAACACCACCACCAACATCAATAATAACATCAACAACAAAAAGACAAACAAAAAAAAACTGATATTGCCAACAAGGCTTTTTAAGTTCTCCCAACATATGACTTTTTTTTAATTATTTAATAAAAACAACAGTTCTTTCATTCAAGACTTAAAAGATACCTTTTTTTTAATTTTCTCAATAAATAGGATATGAGTAATGAGTAAATAAATAAAAAAACAGATGTATATAACTAATTTAAATAACCAATGTAAAAATATGATATACATAATTTCAATTTTCATCATAGAAAACATGAAAAATTTGATGAAACGGGCAAAGAAGAAGATGAGAAGGTAAGAATAATAGCAGAAAACGCAGATCTAATAGTGAACCATACGTACCATGTCAAAAGCAATGGGATCAAAACACCAATTTTAGGCGAGAAAATATATAGATTAGTTGAGATTCAAAAGGATCCTCAGGCGAAAGAGGTAAGAAAATAGAGAAAAAGAGGAAACAGTTGGGATTACCCTAAAGAGGAGAGAAAGAGAATGAAGAGAGATTAATTATTTTATAATTTAAGGAGAGAGAATTATAGAGATGGGTATAAATATTTATTAATAATTTATGGTGTGAAACTCTTTGAGAGAAAAGAGGAGACAATGATGGTAACATTGAAAAGATAAGTTAAGACAACATAAGGAGGAGATTTTTTAGTTATCTAATAAAATTTATGAACGCCTTAGTATTTTTTCTTTTTTATTTCGCACAAAAAATTACTTTAAAATAAAAAAAATCTTAAAAAAGATAACTCATCTGTTGCAATAGATGTCTACATCTGTTTGAAAATTTCTAATTGATCGGTCATCTATCGCAACAGATGGCAATATCTACTAGATAATTTCCAACAGATAAGCCATTTGTCGCAACATATGTCATTATTTTTTATATAATTTCCAATAGATAAGGAATCCATTGCAACAGGTTGAACATCTGTTTTAATAGATGTCTATAATTGTTTGATAATTTTCAACATATGTGTCATCTGTTGCAACAGGTTAATCCTCTATTTATTCAAATCAAGTCACTATTTGAAATATCTAAATTGATTTAGATAGAATTAAGGATGAGTTCCTAAGTTTAACTACAATTTCAAGTGACTCATTGTAATTACATGATCAATTATTGTGTTCGTCCTGACCAGAGTCATTAATTGATCAATTTAAATTGAAGTGATTCATATTAAGCCATTATTTGAAATATATAAATTGATTTAGTTAGAATTAAGGATGAGTTCATAAGTTCAATTATAATTTCAATAGATCTCATTGCAATTACATGATCAACTATTGTGTTCGTCCTAACCAGAGTCTTTATTGATCAATTTAAATTGAAATGATTCATATCAAGAAATTATTTAAAATATCTAAATTGATTAATCAAGATTAATGATGATTTCATATGTTCAATTACAATTTCAATTGATCTCATTGTAATTACTTTATCAACTATTGTGTTCGTCCTGACCATAGTCTTTATTGATCATTGTAAATTGAAATGATTTATATCAAGCCATTATTTGGAATAACTAAATTGATTTATCAAGAATAATGATGATTTCATATGTTCAATTATAATTTCAATTGATCTCATTGCAATTACTTTATCAACTATTATGTTCGTCCAGTCATCAATTGATCAATTTGAATTGAAATGATTCATATCAATCCATAGTTACAGGTTGACTGTCAAATATTTATTGACAAAACTATCCCCAGAGACGATCAACTTATATGACTTTTCATGGGCTTTCATGGTAAATTTAATCACCATTTGTTTACTCTTACATTAATTTATATTGAATAATTATTATGACTTTTTTTGTTTGCTTCCTATTTACATTTTACTGGCTTGAGAATTTGAAGTCATTCCTTACCTCCAAATATAGGTCAAGGATTACCCGAATGAGGTTTCTTATCCAAAGATCCTTAGGTGGTTGGATGCAAAGAGCAACACAAAAATTAAGGCGGTAGATCTCCTTAACCCTTTGGATGATGCAGTGAGTCTTCTTTCAGGTACAATAATTTAACTCAAAGGAAGATATTGAAACATATAGGCCATCTTTTGTGGTTCATCTATTTCAATTTATCTTAACAAATCACCCATCTACAGCAACTAGTACAATAAATGGGTAATCTGTTGCGACAGATAAGTTATCTTTTGCAATAGATTATCCATCTATTGCTTTGGTTCTCTGAACCTGACTTAACAGATTACCCTTCTACTACAACTTATGATTCAGATGGATAATCTGATGCAATAGATGGTTAATCTATTGTAATAGATGAATCATTTGTTGTAATAAAAATATCATTTGTTGCATAAGTTATCTATGTTAACCTATTACCCAACTGACTACAAATTATTATTTGATTCAAACATATTTACTTTTATTTATAGGTTGTGCATCTATCACTTGTACCTACTAAACAAGAGTTGGGGATGAATTCTTTTATTACTCTAGGTCTTATTCATACAATTGCAGACCCAATGGTGGAATTAATAAAGGAGGAATTGGCTGGAGAAATAGACATAAGAATAGCAATTAGGCAAGGTCAGCCTCAAGTTGAGGCTCTTCATGACCAACCTGCTGCAACAGATTTGGGTGTTGCTTGTGGGGGTGTTGCTGGTGGAGTTGTTGATTTTTGGTAGCAACCATGCTTATGCTATTTGCCGCTGCCAATTATGATGAGGAGCAAGTTGATTCTCAGTAAAAAAACAAATATGTTTGAAATCACCCCTTACAGTGGTCCCTCTCACCCTTCTTCACGCTCATGCTCTCATTACAAATGCAAATAGTGCATGGACTAAAAGGATGAAATCTTTACAAAAATATATGCCCTCACTGATGTTATTGAGGAATTGACATCTAAGAGGGGTGTCATACCATCCAAAAAGGTGGGAGAGACATACACTCCTACAGTGGTGGTTAGGAAGAAAAAAAAGCAACTAGACATATACTCTCAAATTGGAAATTAAAAAAAATTACAACTCCTCCTCCTCCAAAAGTTGATAAAGTTCAAGGACCATTGAAGAAGGTGCACTTATACGCGGAACTTGACATCAATCAAAGGTTGATCTGATAAAGTATATAAAAACTAAGTTCACCATGAATCCCGTTTCCCTCCCAAGACTTTAAGAATATGACAAATATAAGGCAGTGATACGTGGACACGGTAAGTTCACTTTTCCCAACCTAACCTTCTAATCTACTTCATGTCGTACATTCTAAGTCATCTTTTAACATAATACCCAGCTGATGCATAAGTTGTAACAGATTAGGTAATCTATTAACACAGGTTCAGAGAAGCTACGCAATTGATGTGTCATCTGTTGCAACGGTTGGGTATTTTGGTGCAACTGGTGGTTCATCTGTTGCAACATATTATCTATATGTTGCATAAGTTGCATTAGATGGGTAGTCTATTAAAAAATTCAGAGAACCTATGCAACAGATAGACCATTTCTTGCATCTTTCTACTTTATTTTTCTTTTTTAAAATTACTAACCTATTTAAAAATTGTCTTCTTATATCACGGTATGATGATGATATTCTCTACCTCGTTAGGAGCAGGCAATTAGCATACTCAGATGCTTATGATGTTGGCGATAAGATAATGGACCTCAAGTTCTACAATAATTTTAAGAATAAGTACGGTGATCTCACTAACCTAATGACAACTCCCGGGGACCCGGGATTTAATTTGTTAGTTTCTATGTTCGAATGGGAACAAGATATTATTGACTATGTTATAGGAAAGAGGCCATATCCGCACAACAAGGACTGGATCAGGGAAAAGAGAATTCTTGTAGTCATGAACATGGACGTTAAACATTTTATGGGTCTTGAGATTCTACTCAAGGATGGAAACATGAAGGTTAATGATTGGAACTTACCTATCTACGATGAGGTTGATTTTTTTACTAAGATGCAGTAACTTTTACCAAGTTTTAAGATTGGAACTTACCGGTTTTGCGTGTGGGTGATAATGCTCAACTTACACGTCAATTTAAGTTCAGGGTGGTCGTTGTCAATATAATAACCCAAAAAGAGTTGGAGTTGAATCCATGAGGAAAAATATGAGTGGCGATCAAATTAGCTCAAATTAATGGATACTTATTAAATTCAAACCTAGAGTACAAGAATATAAAAATGAGGGGGGGGGGGGTTGAAAGGTGTCACAAATAATATTTCTTTTTGAGATTTTCTAGTATTAATTTGGGGTTACGAATAACTAGAGTATAATCAAATAGGCACAGATCTTGGGGTTATGTCGTACTAAGTCAATCTAACATGAAGGTGTTAATAATCAACTTCACTTTTTGAAGATTAAATGTGGGTAGGCTCGGTTAGGGGTTTTGGTGCTAGCCTTTCAACAAAGCACCAAACTATTACCCTTTGATTCTTTTGAATACCAAATGGATATGTTCAAAAATTGGTAACCAAGCCTCAATTTAGGCATCCCTATTTCTAGGATGATGCCTAAGTCATAGTCATTCCACAATTTATCCTTATTTCTAAGATAACAAAAAGGGAACAACTACAATCTAATTAATTGTTCATAAATGCTCATGTCACCTTCAACCCCTCTTTCATGGATGGTTGAAGGATCTTGGTTACCCACATCCCCCTGTCAAGGATGATGTAGGGATTAGGAAGTTTGAGGCTTTCACCAACAAATTCCATGTTATCATCAAGCATTTGCAAAACTCATCAACATGAACTACTAATTGAAGCTAATAATAACAACCCATACACACTTTAACCCTATTCATACATAACTTTAAGAGGAAAAAATAGCTACTCATAAGATAAATAAGTAAAGATATATCCAAAATCTCTATTGATTGGATTTATTGTAGACTAAGTTAATGTTACTACAAACTTTGGACTCAAGCAAATCTTCAATGGGAGTTTGCTAATTCTCCACTTAGAACCTACTTTAATGTATTCTTCACCCAAAATTAATATAATATTTTCTTCTCTAAATATGGAGGCTAAGAACTAGAACAATATTCAATAATTGGGAATTGCATTCATCATGTCTAAAGAGATAGGGTTTGAGTCTATATGAGGACATTTGGGATCAGCTGCGTACATTTATATTCCTGCCCTTGGGCTGCATTTTTTTCTAGGCCTCGATTGCGGGAGCTTGTCTGCATTCGCGGCCACTATGACCGTGAGGAGAGTCACGTGATCGTGGTATGTTGACTTGATTGGCTGACCGCGATATCGGTCCTCAGACCGCGATCACGATAACTGAGGCTATGTTCTGCTCCAGGTTTTCAAACTCCATTTCTTTCCTTCTTTTGATCTGTTTTAGCTTGCATCCACTTATTTTCACCTCATTACCTATGTACCTGTAAAATGTGGATAGTACTGAGTTTGTTCACAAATATTGTCTCAATTATTCATTGAAAACATGGTAATGTGCATGAATGATGAGTGCGAATGAATGGTAAATTCACCACTCATAACACCCAAAACTTAAAGCCATGCTAGTCCTCAAGCAACATTACCTCTTACCATGAGACAATTGACATTATTACGCCCACATAAGATGACCCAATGATCACAATAACATTAAGCTTAGTTACTACCTCAAGTAGATCTTTAAACATGGGTAAACTTATTTTCCCAACCCCCCTCAACATAAAATGCAATAAGCAAGGATGCAAAAGACTTCAAAAAGCAAAAATGTAACAATCACCGATAATTTAGGAGTGACTCACTTTTTGACCTCAACCACACTATACTCCATTTGCCTCTTTTTTCAAAAGATGACAAAATCACCCACCTCAACTTGTTCATATGCCTCCTCACAAGAAGGAAAATTTCACACACTAATCTACCAAATATGCAACATGGAATTTAAGTGCAAAACTCTCTCCCTTACAAGAACTCTCTCTGCTAAAAAGGGTCATACCATAGTCTTGCCCCTATTTTCAATCGCCACTATAATGAATGTAAATGGTTGGAGATGTAAAAGGACTTTTTAACCTTGTAACGTAGGTTAGGGATAGGGTAGGATATAATTTAGGAAAAATCATGACTTATAACCTCCTTTAACATCTACATCACACTTATTTAATCCACCTTTTTCTATGGGCCACTTTTTTTCTTTTACAAATGTGCCTACTTTTATTTCTTTGTTTCACTCACTATTTTCTTTTTTTTCTTGCAAATTCATGCAATTCTTTCCTTTGTTGGATCCTTTCTGCTTCTATTCATTTGTTTCAATTCTTAAGCACGTAGGTACTCACTATAAACTTCGTGTCCTAAAGTTACTTCCTTCAATCTTCACCACACCCCCAACTTAGGATTTTAGCCTTAAGTTGTATTTTTAAGTTCAAGGAGGGTATGATTCAAATAATGTTTTTGCTAAAGAAAGGTCCAAAGTCTCAAAGTGGGTGACCAGGGGCAACATCTATGCACGAGTAGGCTTTGTAGGCTAAGTGGGCTTCCAATGTCACCAAGATTTCCTAAGATCATCTCACCAACCAAATACAATCAAATTTAGCCTTGAGAGACTAATATGACAAATTCTAGATGACATAAGTATACATGATATTTAAACAAATAAACTCACCGCACATGACATGTAGACACGCCAAGGAGGCTCAATTTCCCCTCGCATTAGATAAAAATGGAGTATCTATCAATATGTACAAGCCAAATATTTTGGAGTCACAAAAAGAGAAAAAGTTTTGTTACAAGGTTGCTCACGTCCATGCCCTTGATTTTTGAAAATTTTTCAACAAAGGGTGTGTTTGCTTTGCGTTTACACCATGAATAATTTTCTAACCATGGCAACAACCCAAGCCTCTATCTCATATTTTGTCTTACTATGGGCAACCCAATCATATGGCTACTTAGACTTCACCAATGGCATGCATACAATCCCAAATTCACAATGCCATGGGTACTCAGACTTCCCCTGCATCCATAGCTCAATGACCCAATCACGATACTTTTCCCTTAATAATATTGTCACTCAATCTATCATAGGGAAAAGATCATCCAATAATAGCACAATAAAAATAAATCCAAAGTAAAATAGAAAATCAAACAACAAAAAAAAAGACTAATCCATGAAATGTGGGCATCATCAGAGTGATATGCTCCATGTGTCTACATCATGTGCTTCTATCTCCTGCAGACTTGAAATCACCACCACATCAGCATCATACCACTCAGTAGGTGCCTCATCATCACTCTCGACTCTGGGAGAAGGTATCTTGTCATGAGGTTTTAGGACCTTCAACAGGCCCTTGACCTCCTTCCATATTTTGCTGAAGAACTTGTTTCTCTTATTCTCCCTTTTTTTATCTTCTTATGGGAGGTTTGAATCTCCCTGTGAGACTTTGCTAGTGCTGAATATGCCCTCCCAAGCCTAGCAATTGTATCTTCTTTCTTTTTATGCTTCTCTTAATACTTTTCGTAGTCTGAGCGGGACACATAGGAGTGATGCCTGGTGGATGGCTCTCCTTTCCCCTGAGGCAAACCTAATACTAGATATTTGATGGCCCTAATTCAATACCAATGTATTCTAGAGGCCTAATAGCGGATGGTATACAAGATTTGGGCTCCTCAATTTTTGACTTGCCAAAGTTAACTTTTCTATTTTTGCTATGGCCAGGTGCACCCTCGGCCCTGATTTTGAGTAGAGTGATGCAGGGGCTTGGTTTCACCCAAGTATATATGGGATACTCCTCTACCTTGGCCCTTCTGCACAACTTAGTAATAAGAAAAGAAAAGGGAAGAAATGTACCACCTTGAATCTTGAAATCCTTTTATTCTTCAAGAACAATTTGGCCTATGTTCAGAGTAATACCAGACATAATGTAGGATACCATGCAAGCTCATAAATCCATGACCGAATTCATATGTGTACAAGGAGATACTCTGCTGCAAATAATATTCAACCAGATTCTGGCCTCTACTGTGAAGTCATGCATAAAGATACCTCTTTTGGTGGTAGCACAGGAAACCTCTCTGTCAAGGCATGGTATGCTAGCCATCTAGGTCCCTGGCTCACATCTTTTTTCCTGAAAGTCAGCCATGTCTATAGCTGGGAGCACATATACTTCATTTACTTGTTCAACTCCAAAATGCACCTCCTTCTCCCTAATTATTATTACTAGGTTTAAGAGAAAAAATACACTGAGATTTGCATAAAACTCTCTTACCCAGTGCTCATTATCTTCACAGGGGTCCGGGGCAAAGCATATCCACCCAGCAGTAGAAAGCCTTTTTAAGACATTCGAAAAGTTTTCGGGCACCCTGTCCATGAAGATACCCCTCTCTGGGAGTAGCTTGGTCCTTGGGAGGTCACTGTAATATTGGCTGTGACATTCTAGAGCCATGAAATGGACATGGTCATAGTCTTCCATGTTGGGTTCCTATAGACATCATAATATGGACCATTATTTGTATTTTCATACCAAAACCATGCTAGATTAGTCAGATAACCTCATGTGGCAATATTATGGCGGGTTTTGGGGTGAGAAATGGGCATGTAGAATTTTTGGACTTAACTGAAAATTGGTCTTAGTTATGGTGATTGCGGATGATTGACCGCGTCGTAGGTCCACGATCGCGATCCCGATGACCGCAATTGCAGTATCTGAGACCAAGTTCGACAGTTTTTGCAGCATCACTAAAACCAAATTTTAATCCCAAATTTGTGTTCCAACTAGTCATATAAACATCTTTCTCAAGGATCTTAAACTTAGAATGTGTGATTATACCCTCAAAACTCAAAGAAATTAACATAGAATTCATTAGGGCATTAAATCAAACACATGGTGTACACGTTGATTTTAATAGTTTAGGCCTAAATATGGGTACTCAAGACTTCCCTGATGATGTTTACACCTACTACCACAACTAACCACAATAATAATCACAAACATGCATGAATTTAGCATTGAAAAGACTATTGCAGGCCCCTTCCTAAACTACAAGTTCTAGGCCTAAAATAACATTAAAATGAGGGAATTAGGATGACTTACCAAGTTGTAGGATTAAAATGAACCAAAATTCACTACTTAGACACTTCAACAGATGCTTAAACCTTAGAAATTTTTTGAAAGAATATGAAAAAGAGGCGTGGGGGGAAAAGACAGTCTGATGGTCTTTTTAAACCGCATTTGACCGTGATTATGGTCAGTTGTCCACGGTCGTAGATAAGCCCCTACTGCGGTCGCAGAGACATGGGCCGCAATCGCGATAACTGGGACTAAATTTTAGGTCCTCTGCATTCTCCATCTCAGTCCAAGCACGATGTCATGGATTATGCATAACAAAAATAACACCTTTCCTTTTTCAATTTCAATCTACACTCCTTGTAGCACCACAATGTCATGGATTATGCACAACAAAATTAAACCTACTCTACCATGCATAAAAAAAAATATATGTGCCACTTTCGTGGTATAATGGGTTGTTTCCCATCTTTTGTGGCAAGACACCACTTCTAATTATCACTTGTGTTTCCACTTAGAAGATTTGAATCTCTGTCTTGACTTTCATTCACTATGCATTGAGCGGCAGAGGGACAAAAGATTCAAATCTTCCAAGATAAAACGTAATAGAAATGAGGTCATAGTGATGCATCTTCTATCCGCCACTTTGAAAACTTGAACCTTTTACCCAACTTCATATCAAATTTTTAATTTTTCTCTTTAGGTAAAGGTTGAAACATCAATAGGCAATTAGTTGAACATAAAAATTTAAGCTTCTTGGAGTTTGAGTGCAGAGTTCCCATGTGATCCTTTGGGACGTAAACTCCAAAATATAGGGATGAAGCCCTTCTCTCCAAAATCTATTATTTTCTTGAGTGGATAGACTTTCATCAAATCCACCAAACATAATGTTGAATAATGGTTCAAATGAGGTCTTTTCCTTAATCCTAAAATTGCACCCTTCTTATAATTCTCACCCCGGAATGGGCTAAAGTCATCACAAGAGATGTGCTTGGCTTTTTCTTTTGACTCTAGCACTATTTCCTTGACTTCGTTATCTTTACCAACATTTGGTTTGGTTGGTTGGAAAATCACCGAGGACTCTTCACTATCAAGCACATAATTGAACACATAGCTTGGTTTATTTTCTTGATTCACCTCCTCTTAGGAGGTGGGCAAGATGATGGTATTTACAAGATTTATTTCCTTACCCATTTCCTTTATCTTGGCGATCTCCCTTCCAAATGTCTCATTGGCTTGATGTAAGTCTTGCACATTCTCCCTTGTTGTAGTTACCTGATCCAAAATGGTTTGAAGCATTGCTTCAAAACTATTAGACCCAGCATGTTGTTCTTCCCTTGTCATATCATGATACCTATCCAACTCATAAGAAGAACTAGCAATTGGGTTAGCATAATTAGGGGAGGGGGCATTTGGACAATTACTCCAATGTCCATCTCGACCACCATACAAAGAATAATAAAACTCCCAACAAGATTGATATGGTGCTTCCATCTCTCTCCGAGGAGCATATCTAAAATCTCACCTAAAGTGGGGTCAATCACAATATGGACATGGGTCGTCAAGATAGGAATTCCAACTACGAAAGTTATATTTATCCCAAGATTCTATATTAACAATTAAACAAAAATAAAAACCTATCTAACAAAAGAAACAAAATAAAATCACAAACAAATATGTACAAGTTTGATTCAAAGCAAGTAAGCTAATATTTCAAATTAACTCAATACACCAAATTATTCCCCAGCAACGGTGTCATTTTGATAATGCTCAACTTACACGTCAATTTAAGTGCAAGTTAGTCGTTTTCAATATAATAACCCAACAATAGATGGGGTTGAATCCACGAGGAACAATATGAGTGACAATCAAATTAGCTTAAAATAATAGATACTTATTAAATTCAAACCTAGAGTACAAGAATATAAAAATGGCGGGGGGGGGAGGGTGAAAGGTGTCATAAATAATATTTCCTTTTAGGATTTTCTAGTATTAATTTGAGGTTACAAATAACTAGAGTATAATCAAATAGGCACAGATCTTGGGGTTATGTCTTACTAAGTCAAGCTAACATGAGGGTGTTAGTAATCAACTTCTCTTTTAGTAGATTAAACGTGGGTAGGCTCGGTTAGGGGTTTTAGTGCTAGCCTTTCAAAAAAGAACCAAACTATCAACCATTGATTCTTTTGAATACCAAATGGGTGTGTTCAAAAATTGGTAACCAAGCCTCAATTTGTGCATCCCTATTTCTATGATGATGCCTAAGTCATAGTTATTCTACAATGTATCCTTATTTTTAAGATAACAAAAAGGGGACAACTATAATCTTATTAATTATTCACAAATGCTCATGTCACCTTCAACCCCTCTTTCAAGGATGGTTGCAGGATCTTGGTTACCCACAACCCTCTGTCAAGGATGATGTAGGGATTAGGAAATTTGAGGCAATTAGGAAGTTTGAGGCTTTCACCAACAAATTCCATGTTATTGTCAAGCATTTGCAAAACTCATCAACATGAACTACTAATTGAAGCTAATAATAATAACCCACACACTCTTTAACCCTATTCATATATAACCCCAAGAGGAAAAACTAGCTATTCATAAGATAATTAAGTAAAGATATACCCAAAATCTCCATTGATTTGATTTATAGGAGACTAAGTGAATGATACTTCAAAATTTAGACGCAAACAAATCATTAATGGGAGTTTGCTAATTATCCACTTAGAAGCTACTCCAATATATTTTTCACCCAAAATTAATGCAATATTTTCTTCTCCAAGTATGGAGGCTAAGATCTAGAACAATGTTCAATAATAGGGAATTGAATTCAACATGTCCAAAGAGATACGGTTTGAGTCTATATGAGGGAATTTGGGATCATTTCATGCATTTATTTCCTGCCTGTAAGACTTCGCAAAATTCCAATTGTTTTAGTCATATATAGCATGAAAAAGAGGTCCCAGACTTAGAAAAATTTCAACTAAGTATTGACACTTAGTCTTATTTTTTTCCTCAATATTTCAATGACTTTATTTTCTATTCTTATGACCTTAAAATGTCAATTTTTAAGTTTATTCATGATCAGGGATGTCAATATGTGTTCTCGGATGAGTTTCGGTTTTTTTGGACATTGTTTCAGGCATGTTTGGATGCCCAAAATAGTGGATCGATGCGATCTCAATGCACTGCATCGCCCATCACATCGACAGTGTCATCACCAGCTCAGGCATGCAAATTCCAGTGAGCCGATGCATCTCAACGCATTGCGTTATCCATCACATCGACCCTATTGATGCGACGTGTCAATCTGCGCGTCGCTCGGTGCATTTTTCTATAATTAAATCCACATTCAGAGGGGTATTTAGGTAAATTTATCCACCTTTATTTAGCCCTAAAATATGAAATTAAACTATCCTAAAGGCAAAATCACCCACTTTCTCTCAAATTCTCTCAAGGAAAAAACACTAGGTCATTCAATTTCAAGTCCTAGGCTCAAGAAATCACCAACAACTTTAAGAGAATTAACAATCAAGGTATGTTAGGTGTTCATCCTTGGGTTTCCTTCCACCCTTAGAGTTCAAAAACCCTTTTTCAACTACAAGTTTATGATTTTATAATTTACATGTTGGAATTTGATTGTGTTCATGTATGTATTGATATTTGGGGTTTCAATCCATGATTAATTGCAAGTTTCATGAAAATCAAGCTAGTATGTGTGTTGAATTATGTGATCCTCATGTTAAACCTTCTAATTGCAAGTCTAGTATTGTATTCATGATGCTTATGTGTTGACCATTATCATGTGCATTAGTTATGCTCCCCAAGTATTTGATAGAATGCCTATGTGAATTGAATAGTGTTATCATGACAAGTTAGCATGTGTTCCCATTCATGTACAAGTTCATGTCTCTCAAGTGTTTGACAAAATATCTAAGTGAATGCATTGTTAACAAGCAATTATTGTTATGCTTTCAAGATCATGGCATGCTTTACTATTTTTGTTATCGAGCCCTGGGGGTATTCAATACCCAAAAATCTAACTGTTTACCTAGAATTATAGTAGCTACAAAATAGTCTCAGTAATGTCACGAATAGTAGTACCCAATCAATTATAGAATTCAGTGAACTCAGTCATGTTCAGTCGGTCAACACGATCAGTAACAGTTCAGTTAAGCCTAGTACAGTCTAGTGATCAATTCAGTGTCTATTTATTTGGGAGTAGGATTCAGCACCGAGCGAACCTAGGGATAGGGGACCACCTGTCAGTTGAGGGTGTGACGTTTAGTAGCAATCCCATAGTTCCAGACTACGCAGCCAGTGTAGGTTGAATATATCAACCTACCAATTAAGGGTTGATAAAGTGTTCACCTGCCAGTTGAGGGTAACATGTATCTCGCTGGCCAGATGAGGGTGATTCATTAGTGGGTCTACATAGCCATTGTTAGTACCCATGGCACGGTGCTAACACCCTTCCAATTGGGGTCACAGGTTAGACCCCAACTCAGTTTATAATCGGGGCATGTTGGTTAAATGAACTCTTTCATAGTTATAGTTTCAATTTCAGACTCAATATAGAACTCAGTTCAGTTCTACAAAATCAGGACTATCAGCAATAGTCACCCAGTTATTAGTAATACAGTTATCAGAAATCTCAAATATTAGTCACTCAATTATCAGAATTCAGTATTCAGAATCCAGTATGATCTTAGTTATAGAATATATATATGCACAGTCTTGCATAATTAGTATTTACAGTAGTTTCAGCTACTCATGTATTATCATTTAATTATATATATATATCATTCAGATAATTATTGTTCATGCATACGAACCCATGTATATCATCCTACCTCACTTAACATGCCAGTACATTCAAAGTACTGACGCATATTTTTTTTCTTGCGCTATGATGCCTCATATGATAGGTTCGAACGCTCAAGTTCCTGACCACACTTAGCCAGATTCAGATAGTAGCAGCAGATTCAGTAGTGAGTCCTCATCCATCAAGGATATTATATTTTTCAGTATTACAATAGATTCAGTATTTTTTTAGTCTGAGTTAGTTGGGGGCTTGTCCCACCAACTACACTTTCAGATAGTTCAGTAGAGTCTTTTCATACTAGACTATTTTAGATAGTATTCAGTTTTTAGATGTTATTAGTAGTTGCTATATTTATCAATTTTCTGATTATGAACCTTATGGGATTTCAGTTATGTTTCCGCATATGTTAGCAGTATTATTATTCAGTGCTCATAGCAGGTACCAGTCATGGGTAAGCTTGTGGTCCTTCAGGATTGTAAGCACCGTATGACATCCAGGGTGTAGACTCGAGGCGTTACACTACCCTTGGGTTGCATTTTTTACTAGGCCGCAATCACGGGAGTTTGTCCGCATTCGCGGCTGCCACGACCGCGAACAGAGTCACGCGATCGTGGTATTTTGACCTGTTTGGTTGACCGAAATTACGGTAACTGAGACTACGTTCTGCTCCAGGTCTTCAAACTGTACTTATTTCCTTATTTTGATCTTTTCAAACTTGCATCTGTAAATTTTCACCTTATTACCTATGTGCCTGCAAAATGTTGATATTAGTGCATTTATTAACAAATATTACCTCAATTATTCATTCAAAACATGGTAATGTGCATGAATGATAAGTGCGAATGAATGGTAAATTCACCACTCATCAGCGGATCATACGTGTTTGCATAGATCAAATGTTTTCTAACCGACACAGAAATGTCCAAGTCAAGGACCTTCCTGAATAACAACAGTGTGGCAAGGATGCAAGAGGTCTAGGATAATAGGGTACTAAATAAATGGTTTGAGACTATGTATGAAAAAGAAGATGTAGAATACCATGACAATTTTATTTTAAGTATGCATGTAGTGATAATTTTTATGTTTGATGAAAACTGAATTGGTTTATTAAATTTAGAAACTTATGAATTAGTACAAAAATTACTAAGTTCAAATATTGCAACAAGTGCATTATATAGATATAGACATCTGCATAATGCAATAGATAACTAACCTATTATAATAGATAGTCTATTTGTTGCAATAGATAGGTCATCTAATGGAACAAACCGCAGTAGGAAGACCTTTTTGATAATTTTGAACAGATGACATACATGTTGCAACATATGTCTAAATTTGTTTGACAATTTCCAATAATATGTCAATTGTTTCAACAGATTCATTATTTATTGCAATATTTGAATCTAGTATTTCATTTTAATTAACAAGTTCAAATCTAAGGAAAAAATAAAATTCATAGATAAAATAATATCAATTTAATGATAAAATAAAATTCATAGACAATTAATTGTATATTGTTTAAGTACTGTTAATTTATTTTATTTTTTATAATTGATGACAATTGTATGGTTTTATTAAATTTGCAAACTTATGAATTAGTACTAAAAATAATGCAATAGATGTCACATATGTTGTAATAAATCAAACAGGTCTTCCTACTTGTTTGAATTATTCCAACAGATAGACTATCTGTTGCAACATATGGTTTATCTGTTGCAATAGTATTGTTGTTTTAATTAGTTCCAACGAATGAACTATCTGTTGCAATAGATAGTCTATCTGTTGGAACAATTAGACCTGTAGGAAAACCTGTGTGATAATTCTCAATAGATGTGACATCTGTTGCAACATATCGATTGTTTGTTACAATGCTTGAGTCTACTATTCCATTTCAATTAATAAGTTCAAATTTAAGGATAAAATAAAATTCATAGACAAAATAAAATAAATTGAAGCCTTCACAACTTACATTAAATTAAATAAATCAACAAATAAATAAAATGTAAGAAATTGTTATGAATTTGACAGACTCAATCTATAAATATCTACTCAATATTGACAAGTTGTTCTTTATCCAGTGCTATGAAATTCGACTTTGGTCATCTTTGATCTTTAATGTCGCTTGCATATGATTTCTTAGCCTTCGCTTCTCCATATTTTTATAAAAGAGTAGAATAACTTTTATGGAGTAATTCGGCATCAAGTCCATCATTTGAAACTTGTAATCCATCGCTCAAATACTCGGCGTAAGCTGCAACAAAAAGATCGCAATCCTTACGTTTGTAAAAATTAGATAATCCATATCTCACAATTAATGTAAGAGTTGTGAGATTTATGAAATAAAACTAAATCATGATACTTACAGGCTACCACTAGATTGTTAAGAAATTCCTTCAATATATTCTACATCAAATCAATTACCGATTTTATCCAAGTATACTTCAATCGTCGACCAATCAGTACAAAAATTTTGATCCAAAAAGCCACATACATCAAGGTAAGAAGGCAATATTTCAGAAAACTTTTGTATCTCAGATGATGGCTCAGAACGTCTCCTTCATGGCATCAATTCATAAACTCGGATGCGCCTCTCTTTTAGAACAACGACATCTAACACCCAATGAAAATCATCACCATAATTGATTGGGATGTACGCTTCATCGACCAAGTACCAAGGTAAGCCAGCTGGAATGTTAAAATCTTTGATGATGTTGATTAAACATTCCTCATTTTGAGGAACTTTCAAGTGTTGTTGACAAAGATCGTAGGCCTTATTGATGTACACTTTGAACAAATAGTTGCCTGCCGTGTATTTATATTATTGTTGTGTTTGCAACTTGGCCTTCTTTCAGAGGTAGTAAAAATAACTTTGATGTGTTGCATATTTCAGATTATGTAAAAATAAAATTAATAAAAAGATATAATTAAATATAGTGTTAATAGTAAGATATATATATATGGCATTTAAAGCTCAGCATTCCAGCAAGTTTAGGACTATAACATCAAATAGAACCAATTCTTCATTATGAGATATGCAACAACAAAGTCGAACATATCAAAACCAATACCCAATTGGTTCACTTTGTGGTATTCATCTTTTTTTACATGATTTATATATGTTAATATCGTGTTTTTACAGCAAGAATTTTATAAATCAATATTTTTAAAAATGATTTATGTACCTATTGGCATGAAGCTTCTTTAACAGCACATCCACAATCTATTCTGAAAAGTCATTTATCAACTTTGTTAGTTCTTTGGGATCCTCATTTGAGATGTTAAACCTTTCAAATGAATAATTCTTCCATTCTTCCAAACTGACAGGCTTCACTTTTTCTTCCTCTTTGGAAGAGTTAATAAATTATCAACTGTGGTATGTTATTCATCAGTAGCTTCTACTGTGAGATCCATCTAAAAGGCCAAAATTGTCAGTTCTAATCATAGAGATACAAAAAAAATATAACTCATTAGTTGGAGGAAATCAAACAGATATTCCTACAATTTCTATTTGTCCTAATAGATGGCCCATCTATTGTAACATATATGTCATTTGTTGGGACAAATTAAAAAAGGAGGAAGACCTGAATGATAATTGCAAATAGATGACCCATATGTTTAAACATATAACTCAGCTATTAGAACAAACTAAAATAACAGGGAAGTCTTGATGTAATTTATCCCAACAGATTACACATCTGTTGCAATAGATAGGCCATCGATGGGACAAATTAAAATAGTTAGAAACCTATTTTAATTCCCCCAATAGATGAGTCATACTTTACAAAATATAATTCATATGATACAACAGGTTAGTCATCTATTTCGACAGATGTCTATATCTGTTTGATAATTTTTAGTAGATGTGCCATTTGTTGAATCAAATGTGTAGTATGTTTGTTTATTGGAAAAAATGATAAATATTCACCTTCTTCAGCTCATGTTGCTCTCCTATGGCCCTTTTACATTTCTTAAAAGTGCAAGACAAAGACAGAGAATTTACAATTTTGCTTTTTTCGATTCTTGATAATGCCTTAAAAAAATTTCCTTCTCCTCTTAGACGTCTTAATCTCTAATAGAGTGTATGGATATGAAATCCTATTTGATGGAATGAAAACCCTTTTATATCTATATTCCTTTAGAGAAGAAGTTAATACATTAATAGCATTAAGCACTCCATCATGTTTCGCCTTGCAGTTTTTGACATTTGTAAGCAGAATATTTGTTAGGAGTGGCAAAATCTGTAAAATCAGTAGATCATAATCATAATGGTTTATTGTTTTAAAAACTATAAGAGAAGCATCATTAGCCCCAACAACAGCACCACTACCACTACCACTGCCACTACCACTATCACTACCAGTAGCTCCATCACCATTAACACCATCAACAGCAACAAGCCCATCTTCGAAAATTATTTTTCTTGTGATGGTTGTTGCTTTAAACAATTCATTTTTTATTCTATTAATGACCTTAGGGCCTGATAAAGTTTGTACTAACCTTAAATTAATAAAAATGGCATCTTCAACTTTCGATTGGTTGGAACCAGCCACGAATGCATAATCTAAAATAAATCAGTACATATATTAGAATGATGATTAAATTATTTTTAAAAAAATCATTAATTAATAAAAATATAATTAGAATTAGACTTACTGATTCCTTCACGGGGATGAAAAGATCAAAAAATTTTGTTTTTATTAGTTTTGATCGACAACCATCTCAGGATTCTTGGACATGAAACTTCTTCCTGGTAGTTCACTTGTTGTCTTAAATAAGGAATGACTTCAAATGTCCAAGCCTATAAAATAATTCCAATAAATCAAATGCAATATTCAATAAAAAAATAAAATAAAGTATAATAAAAAATATTTACCACTAAAAGCCATATAAGTTGAGTGTCTTCGGCATTAACGGAGTCAACAGTTATTTGATAGTCATTTTAAAGCTTTTATAACCAGAAGGATAGCTGTTAAATGCCTCAAGATCCTCGAAGAGCTTTATTAAACAAAGTGGTATGTTGTTGTTAACGTCTCTCGTCCAAAGAATATTATGTACAAATAAAACCAAACACACTGATTGCTTGTGCTTCTTTCAAAGTCTTTTACCTTTCAACGCTTCTATCAAATTTTTGTTGTTAAAGCTTGGACCAACAAGGGACAATAAGTCATCACCATCACTTGACTTGCCTTTTCCTTTTTTGGGTTTGTGGAATGCTTTTTTAGGGGTTAGAATAAGTATAGGTTGAGAAAGAGGATAACATTTTAGTCTAGTAACTATGACAAATTCTTTCCAACTAAAACAAATAGGTATGACATAGTAATTTATCCACACCTCGTCCATCTTATCTTTGTTTTCATACATAAATCTACGCTTAAAAAGATTATGTTCCATGGTGTAACACCCCGATTTTTTGAACCGGAATGCTATACGGTGCTTATGACCCTGAAGGACCACAAGCTAACCCATGACTGATATCTATACTTGTGCACTACAATATATAATGTAATAATTCAGAAAACATGAACATGTAGGCCATAAGGTTCAACTGAATAAAGAATCTGTAAGAAAGTAACATCTGTGTGGGTGAAAGATACCCAAAAAACAACTGAAAACTAAATCAAATCTAAACTAAATCAGAAAGACTCTAAATACTGTCTGAATAAGGATTTGAAGGAACATGTCTCCAACTAACTCCGTCTAGCAAAATTGAGCTGAAATAATAAATGAAATAAAATAATATTGTATCATCCTCGAATGAAGAGGACTCACTGCAACTCTGTATACTGGAATGCGGTTGCTACTGTTAGTGTGGAACTCGTGTCTCTGAACCTATAATGTAACATGAAAAGAAATCACCATAGCGTAAATACGTCAGTACAACTGGAGTACTGAGTATACGAGTGAGGTAGGCTAACGCAAAGGGTTTACATGCAAGAATAATGCTAACTGACTGACTGATATAAATGTAAGAGTACAAACATACATACATAGTAACTGAGATCGTGAGTACGTGATAGCTAAATCTGTACGCTAATACAGGTTTATTGATAACTAATATGGCTGAAACTGTAGTTCTGATAACATGGGCGACTATGTCTGACAGTCTAGAATCTGATAAAACTTTCTGAGTCCCATGCTATAACTGAATTTGACTGTATCTAACAGTCCTAGTATACTGATATCTGAAGAACTGTATGAGTTCTTTTACTGAGACTGAGTCTGAAACTATGGGAGGTAGTTGTTTAACCAATATGCCCCATGTGTGCCATTATGGCTAAGCTGGGGTCCAATCTCTGCCCCGACTGGAGGGGTGTCAATACCGCGCCACTGGTAAAGACAGTTGTGAGTGACCCTTAGCTGGCAGGTACTCAAAATGAGAGCGGTGGGAACCCTGAACTGACACGTTAAGCCACCTCATCAACCCTAATCTAATAGGTTAAGATGTCTCAACCTATGCTCGCTACATAGTTCTGGAACACAAGGATGACTGCTAAGAATCACACCCTAAACTGGTAGGTGAGTTCCCATCCTTGGGTTCACTCGGTGCTAACTTCTACTCCCATCTAAAGAGACTGAACATGATTCAACTGACTGTACATGGACTGATTAACTAACTTCCGTTGACTGACAGAATAGTACTACTATCTGAGAGTTAACTAAGATCATGAGATTTTTGAGGTTTTCGGAGTCACATGACTGACTGAGTTCTATAGATTATGGCTTGACTGAGATTATCGTGACAACATGACATGGCTCTAGGCTCACAGCTATATTTTTCGGGTTCAAATACCCCCAGGACTCGATAGAAGGAAACTGACACACATGACATGACTTGATCACAAGATTGGAGTCCACAATTCATAATATCATAGGTAGGGGATCTTATACTTTATATAGTTATTCGTCATCTTAAATATTTTAAGGATTGCATGGATATATTTTGTGTACATATTATACATATCCATTATCATACATGCTTCATACCACAACAAGAGCAACACATCAATAGCATGGAATTTATATTTAAGTATATAGCTAACATAGACTTGTCATTTAGATATCATGGAACCATGTAAACATAAATTTCTAGCATCCCAAGCATTTTATCAAACACCTAGAATGCATTCTTTTAGGCATAGGTGTGTTTCATAACTTGCACCATATTACACCTCCTAAAGTTCATAGTTTCCAACTAACAACCATATATATTCTATGAAAACACCTTTAGATATCATCTTAAAACTTAAACAACAATCATCAACATGTACATGCTCCTATCACCACAAAAAGTTCTCAAAATAGCATTTAAAACATAGTTCTTGAGCTCTATGAACGGATTGGATCCATACATGAACACTACATATACCTTAGATTAATAATCTGTGAAGATAGTAGTGAAATAAGCTTGGAATTTGAAACCCCCAATTGAACCCTAGACTTGTTCTTGGTTGTTCTTGAGTGAATTTTGATAAAAAGTAATGTAAAGAGATGATTTGGGGCCTCAATCCCGTGTTTGGGACTTATATAGGGGTGGAAAGATAACCCAAATACCCCTTTAGATACGTCACTTAATTATGTGAAAATTACCCGATTTGGGCCCCTAGTATAACACGGAGACATCGCATTTCCACCCGTTTGTGACCTGGAAACTCACCGCGACTCGCTGGAATCGCAGAGAGACACTGGAAATTGACGAACGTTAATTTGTCTTATGGCGCGACGCGCCACTGACTGAAATGACGCTGCTGAAACTTTAAATTGTCATAACTTCTTCACCGGGTGTCCGTTTTAGGCAAATTTGGTATCAATGGAAATCTTATTCAATTATCTACAATTTGGAGGGTATAAATCTGCCAAAATACCACTATAAACCAAGTTATTCTCGTTCAAATATGAGCTATGTGAAATCACACACGAAAACTTGGTGGATTCAAAAGTTCTTAGCTTGGCTTACTCTAAGTGACTATTATGAACATGCTTAACACATCATAATCTCTATTATCACTAGGATACTCATACTAATTCATTTAATCAAATATGAATCATAGGATAGGAGGTTTCATGTGTAGGAACAACGGTTCATTTTCTAGCTTAGAAATATACGGGGTATTACAATATCTCCCCCTTGGAAACATTCGTCCTCAAATGAGACTGAATGAAATGATGAGAGATGATAAACTGGAGTACGTACAATATATACACTTTTGGAACATGATCTCATGACGTACATGACTAATAAGCTAAACACATTATGTTGGACATGCATATCTGATGCATGAGTAACTGATTCATGAATGCATAACTGAGACTTCTGGTAACTGAGTTCTCCCAATGAGAATGCATATTTGATGCATGATTATACACTGGACTGATACATGATGCATGACTGAATATGAAACGGTAATAAATACCAAGTTTATGATAGGAATATGAACATAAAACTGAGTACGCTTAAGAAAAACTGTTACCTTGAGCTTGATCTTAATTGGTGGAGAAGAGGTAAGGATACTTGGTATGCATATCTGCTTCTGCTTCCCAAGTAGCTCCCTCATGAGACTGATTTCACCAAAGAAACTTAACTAGAGGGACTTCTTTGTTCCTCAATCTACGAGTCTGACAGTCTAAGATTTCGACTGGCATCGCTTCATAAATGAGATTATTTTGAACGTCAATGCTCTGAATAGGGACTACCACTATTGGGTCACCTATGCATTTCTTGAGAAAAGAGACATGGAAGACTGGATGAACTGAGGCTAGATCTGAAGGCAATTCAAGATCATAAGCTACCTTGTCGAAGCAGCTGAGAATCCTGAAGGGACCGATATATCGGGGACTGAGTTTCCCTATCTTGCTGAACCTCTTCACTCCCTTCATGGGAGAGATCTTGATGTAGACATAGTCATTGACCTCAAATTCAAGATCCTTTCTACGAACATCTACATAAGACTTATTTCAGCTCTGAGCAGCTCAGAGTCTCTCTCGAATCAACTGAACTTTCTCTAAGGCGTCGAATACTAAGTCAGGACCTATAATTGAGGCCTCACGAACTTTGAACCAACTGATTGGAGATCTACATCTCCTACTATAGAGAGCTTCGAATGGAGCCATCTGAATACTGGAGTGATAGCTATTGTTGTATGCAAACTCAATCAAAGGCAAGCAGTCATCCCAACTTCCCTTGAAATTAATTGCACACGCCCTTAGCATATCTTCAAGAGTCTGAATGGTCCTTTCTGCTTGACCATCTGTCTGAGGATGAAACGTTGTATTGATATGAACTTGGGTACCAAGACCCTTTTGGAACACTTTCCAGAAGTGAGAGGTGAACTTGGTACCTCTGTCTAAAATAATAGATAGTGGAATACCATGTAATCTGACCAACTCCCTATTATAGAGTTTGCCATAATCCTCGGCTGAATAAGAAGTACGAACAAGAAAAAAATAAGGTGACTTGGTCATTCTGTCTACAATGACCCAAACTAAATCATGCTGATGACGAGTTCTAGGAAAACCCATCACGAAGTCCATGTTCACTTCTTCCCACTTCCAAGTAGGAATGATGAACTCCTGCATGGAACCACTAGGTTTCTAATTCTCTATCTTAACCTGCTGACATGTAGAGCACTTAGACCTAAACTCTAGAATATCTCTCTTCATCCCACTCCACCAATAGATCTCCCGCAAGTTGTGGTACATCTTAGTGTCCCCTGTATGAATAGAGTATCACGCACCATGCGCTTCTGCAAGAATTCACTGCCTCAAGCCATCTACACCTGGAATGCACAAACGACCCTGACAACGAAGAACACTATCTCCCCTTGGGAGAAAACCTTAACTTTCTGATTCTAAACTGACTCTTTCAGCTTGACAAGGCTAGAATCCCTATCTTGCTTTTCTTTCACCTCGAAAACTAGAGATGACTCTAAACTACTCTGAACACATACACCACCCTCGGAGGAGTCGACTAAGAGAACGCCTAGTCTGTATAGCTGATGGATTTCCTGAGCTATTTTCTTCTTGCTATCTGCAACGTAAGAAACACTATCCATGGAGAGTCTACTGAGAGCGTCGGCCATAACATTGGCCTTGCCCGGATGATAAAGAACACTCATGTCATAATCTTTCAAAAGATCTAACCACCTTCTCTGATGAAGATTGAGATCTTTCTGAGAAAAGACATAATAGAGACTCTTATGATCTGTAAGGACATCTACATAAACTCCATAAAGATAATGCCTCCAAATCTTTAAGGCAAATACTACAGCTACTAACTCAAGATCATGAGTAGGAAAATTCTTCTCATGGGGCTTTAGCTATCTGGAGGTGTAGGCTATGACCTTACTATGATGTATGAGGACACAACCTAAACCCACTCTGGATGCATCATAATAGACTACGAAACCGTCTGAGCCATCTAGAAGAGCTAGAATTGGAGCTGAGGTGAGTCGAGTCTTCAACTCTTGAAAACTCTTCTTGCATGAATATGACCATTGAAACTTAACCTTCTTCTGAGTCAATCTGTACATAGGAGATATAATAGAAGAAAATCCCTCAACAAACCATCTGTAATAGCCAGCCAAACCCAAGAAACTCCTGATATCTAATGGAGAGACAGGGCGAGGCCAGTTTTTTACCGCTTTGGTCTTCTGAGGATCTACTCTAATGCCAGCACCGGAAATAATATGGCTGAGGAATACTACTTATCTTAGCCAAAAT